>MUZC01001762.1:164270-195170 GCA_002072015.1 Radix auricularia | reverse complement strand
AATGTTTTCACTGGCCGTGCTAAGTGAATAGGTGGGCAATGTTTTCACTGGCCGGCCTGATTGAATAGGTGGGCAATGTTTTCACTGGCCAGGCTAAGTGAATAGGTGGGCAATGTTTTCACTGGCCGGCCTGATTGAATAGGTGGGCAACGTTTTCACTGGCCGTGCTAAGTGAATAGGTGGGCAATGTTTTCACTGGCCGGCCTGATTGAATAGGTGGGCAACGTTTTCACTGTCGGGGTTAATTGAAGTTTGAGTTATAGCAATGCACAAGATTACAATTATTTAAAATCCGTCTTCTATGATTGACACTATCTTTCAAATTTGAAAAAAAAAATGTAGTATAAAGAAAATATTTATTTAAGGCTACGGCTATTGGTACTCCACTATTATAAATTGTTAATATAAAAAAAACTACTTCTAGACTATATTTTGAGTTTGAAGATTAAAATTATTGGACTGAAAACTCGTATTAGTATTGGTAACTGTTGGCATTAGTCATTGGTCGGGTTTTTTAAAAAATAATTTTACCACGTTCCGATTTAGTATACGTAGTTATCATAGCTCTATTTTTTTCTTTAAAATTTAAATAAATAGTTTTGCTTCAAATAAATACTCGGCTCTAACCGATGTTTAATTATGCGAATGTTAAATTGATTTCATTAGTTCTAAGTTCGAGCCCCAATAATAGAGTAACTCAAGCATACTTCCGAATGTCTGACAGTTAGTTGGTCTTGGTTTAGTTAATATATAGTCATTTATCATAAAATGTTATATTAGTATGATGTTGATCTATTTCCGTGTGTTATAGCAGGTCTATACGTCTTTCAAGTGGTATTTGGAGTTTTAGTTGTTGTTTTTTAAGTCCTTGCCTTAACATACATGTATTTATAAAAATTAGTAAAATAATAATCCTAAACAAATTAAAAACCAATTCTTAAATTATTCCACCACCCCATGGGTTACTGGCAATCCCCCTCCCCAACTATCCATTCCCCCCCCACCTTCCCTGATGCTGGAGACTCGGCCCTCAGATGCGACGCTAAAGCTCAAGTTCCCACACAACACGAGCTATACATAAATCTTAAGACGAGGCATCAACTGCACCGCGCGGACTAGCTCACTTACGCGCCATTTTAAACCTTTTCACTTCCTGTGTGCCCTGCGCACAGGGCAATTTATACGCGCAGCTTGACCTCAGGGTCAACAAGTTCACGCGGGATTCACGACCGATTACCCAAGAATATATTTATAATTTATCTTTAATGAAAACAGTGAAAGTAAATGAATGATTTATAGCTTTCTTTTGTTGTAAGAAGTGGGTAAGCAATATGGAATAATCTGAATAAGACCTAATTGTGTATATATATAAATAAATAAAAAAAATTTAAAATTTTTTTAAAAAATTTAAAAAATAAAAATTCGGAGACATGTTTTTGATGAAGAAGAACTATTATATTTTTAAAAGGAGAAACAGTACAGGTAGTAGAGAATGTGTGGGGAGAATAAAACCAAGATGGACGAGGATTACAAAGTAAAAACTGAACTACTAGAGAGAAAGAAAGAGAAAAATAAAGGTGTAGGGAACAAGTACGATATTTAGAGATATTGATGTGAATTTTCAGACGAAGTGGGACACATTCAGTAGAGGACGAAGAGAAAGAGCGAGAGATTGAGAGAAAAATGAGAGAAAGAGGAACGGAGAGAGAAATAGAACAAGAGAAAATAAGAGTGCGTAAAATAGAGATAGAAAGAAAAAATAGTAGAAAGAAATAGGGGGAGACACAAGAAAAAAGAGAGACAGATGAGCAGAGAAAAAAATACAAAGAGAAATGTAAAAAGATGCATAAATAGAGAGAGAGATAAATAGAACAGAAGAGAAAGAGAAAAGGGGGGAGAAAGAGAGAGAGGCTGAACATAATAAAAATTAAAGTGCCCTAAACTTGTAACGCTACTTCTGCAGCAGGAACAACAAAAAACAAACAAACCACGATGTGTCTTCCACAAACACACACTGACTACTTTCCTACACATTGACCTCCATTCTTAACACACACACACACACACACTACTTTACTACATATGGACCTTCATTCTAAAGCTTAACACACGCAAGCAGCCTCCCTCCCTCTACCCCCCACCCCTCCACCTCCAAAATAAATTACCATTTTTTTAAACAGCGTGAACAAAAGAGAGTGGAAACCACGGCCTACCCAATTGAGAACCGTTAAATCACAAACCACGAGCACACACGCAGACGATGATGAGAAGCAGACGACTCGGACAAAGCCGCTGGCTTTAATAACCATAATGAATAGGAGGCAGATTTGTTTTTCTCTCTTCTTTTTTTCTCACCCTTCCTCATCTGCCAACCCCCGTCCCCAAGACTCTCTAATCAAGGGAGAGAAGGATGTGTAAAGGCAGCTGCGTAGTTGATTATCACAGTAGTCTCCCACCACGATTGAGCAGATCAAGGGGGACAGAAGTTGTTTCGTTTTTGTCGTTTTTATCTCTTTCTTTTTTTTTTTCCAATATCAAGAGTTCATTTCCTTTACCAGCCAGTCATTATTTTCCTAATTAGAGATATTATTTCCGTCCGCTGAAACCACATTTCCCCTTCTATTTGATAATTTTTTTTTCTGGAGGATTGTCAAATGCTTTATTTAGTAAGTTGGTATTTAACAAAGTACACTTTAGATATTATTTCCACTTGAAAAAATGTGAACCTTACGTTACACAAATGAGCATTAAAATATAAGGCGGTATATTTTATCATTCCGCAGTTCGAAATAATACAAATAAAATTAGGTATCTCAGCAATCAGCAAACAAGTTGAAAGCACTGAGACCATAGACTCGATAACTTAAAGCAGTTTTTCTTAAACTTAATGCCAATGTGTTCGTGTGGTCAATGTACCTGATTCGCTAGCTCTTCAGGAGAATACAACACCACTCTTCTCGGAAGAATACAACGGCACTCTTCTCAGAAGAATACAACGGCACTCTTCTCAGAAGAATACAACGGCACTCTTCTCAGAAGAATACAACGGCACTCTTCTCAGGAGAATACAACAGCACTCTTCTCAGAAGAATACAACGGCACTCTTCTCAGAAGAAGTCGTTTCTTAAATGTCAGTAAACAACAAAATCACAAAGTGGAAATAGCTAAATGACTTAACCAGCATATATTCACGAGAGATCAAGTTGTACTAATGAACCACCGCTCTGACACACCAACTACCGCTCTGACACACCAACCACCGCTCTGACGCACCAACCACCGCTCTGACACACCAACTACCGCTCTGACACACCAACCACCGCTCTGACACATCAACCATCGCTGTGACACACCAAACACAGCTATGACACACCAACCATCGCTGTGACACACCAAACACAGCTATGACACACCAACCATCGCTGTGACACACCAACCACCGCTCGGACACATCAATCAGAAAATGATTGCTTCAAATTTTATTATACCCCCCTCCTCAGCTCCTTTTCCATCCCAGGAGCCATATGTCGAGGCGGCATTGCTGTTGACATGACCATCGAACATCGACAGACGTTTCATTTACGGCTAAGAAAAACAAAAGCTTTATCAAACCATTGGCCGTATCTTTGGCGGATTTGTTCCAACAAACGCCGCAATACACATTACATACTAGAACACTATGTATTAAAAAACGCCCTATGTCCTTAAAAAAGAAATAACAAAAACACACAAAAAAAGTCAAGCTAAACTATAGTGTATTCGATTTTTTTCAGTACTATGACGTTTCTTTGTTCTCATGACACTGCGATGTTATCGATTCTTTTTCCGATATTGCAAATTGCAAACTTCGTATCGCTACCGCATTACTGATAAAGCAGAGTAAAAACACTATGGATGGGATTAGGAAACTCGACGGCGCCTCGTTGCAGGATGATAAATTTTCATCTCAAAGAATAAAAGATAAAGAAAAATTAATTGATAGTGGGGTGGGGTAGGGGGGCGCCTGTCGAACGAGCAGATTGTTATTTAAGCGGACGAATACGAGTTCTATTACGTTTACAAGCTTGTCTGAGAAGTTTTCGTTTGTTTTGTTTTTAAATGTACCGACATTTAAATATGTTAAAATACTTTTTTTTAAACAAAAAAAGTAATTATTTATTAATTAAAAATCAGTTTCAAAACCAACCCGACCAAAATGATGAGAATATCGATCGTGGGCCATTAAATAAATAAAAGCACAGGGAATGGCTGAGAATCAAATTTAATCTTTGTGAGAGACAAATCTGATACAGCCAGATAAGGAAATAAAAATCTTCAGACTTCAGAGCATTACAATGATTGACTCTAACACTGTTCAAGAAAGATGGAGGGAAAGGAATGGTGGAGAGAGAGAAGATATGGAGTGACAGAAGGGGGGGGGNCCCCAAACTATATGCCTCTGCCATGACTGAGTTAGCAAACGAAATCATGGCAGTAGCAAGAGTTGAGCCTCAGTGCATGCTAGCAGTGCATGAGAAGCAGGGCAATTGTCCCACTAATACCTGGGCACTCAGTGCATGAGAAGCAGGGCAATTGTCCCACTTATACCTGGGCACTCAGTACATGAGAAGTAGGTCCATTGTCCCACTTATACCTGGGCACTCAGTACATGAGAAGTAGGTCCATTGTCCTACTAATACCTGGGCAATCAGTGCGTAAAACTCAGGGGGGGGGGCTTGTCCCATTCACTAATACCTCCTGGGCACTTAGTGCTTGAGAGGCACGACAATTGTCCCACTAATACCTAGGCACTCAGTACATAAGAGGCAGGGCCGTTGTCCTACTAATACCTAGGCACTCAGTACATGAGAGGCAGGGCCGTTGTCCCACTAATACCTAGGCACTCAGTACATGAGAGGCAGGGCCGTTGTCCCACTAATACCTAGGCACTCAGTACATAGAGGCAGGGCCGTTGTCCCACTAATACCTAGGATGTGAGTTCACCCGGGCGGGAAGTGGGCCACAACTAAATGAATGAGAGGCTGGCAGACGAGCGCGTGTCGTCCGTCGCCCCCCACCCCAACCCACACACTCCCACTCCCCTTACACGCACACACTTTTTCTGAACCGCCCAACAGCAAAGAGAATGGGGGTTTAGAATATGATGGTGTCAAATAGAGATATTCTCCCCAAGCCATCCGATCAGGCGTGGTATCCAGTGACCGGGGTTGATTGATGGGGGATTCACACCAAACAGAATAGTTAATGGCCGTTATTGTGTCTGCGATGGTCGGTGATGATAACTGTTTTAGCTGACAATAAATTATGGCGGGAGTCAATAGCCATCAACGGTGTTCCCGGGTAGGGTAAAAAAAATGAGTGTTTGTGTGTGTGGGGGGGGGGGATAGCGTGGAGTAAAACTTTGGCGAGGCTGTTGTCATTGGTGAGGATGTTGTCGTTGGTGAGGCTGTTGTTGGTGAGACTGTTTTCATTGGTGAGACTGTTGTCATTGGTGAGGATGTTTTCTATATCCAGACCTTGTTTTTCTGTGTAAAGATTGTCAGGCCTTTCAGTGAAACCAGACGTTATGTTGACAGATCGCTCTATAGGCCACCAAGCCTCAGGCATTGCAACAACTCGAACTGATACACACAACAAAACATGTTGAACTATATGTTACAAGCACTCTCTGACCCCGTTACGGCGTCTAGTTTAGAGACACCTCCAACAGTGAGCGTATCAAAAAAAAAGGGGGAGAGAGTACAAGAAAACACAACACTCACTTTTCAAGACGCTAAGGAAGGAAGCCACACAAATCTAATAAACGGTGTAGTCAAGATTTGCTGAGCTGTGTTCCTCATGGTTATATGTCACACCTTTGTCTCACCGTACCTGGGAGGTCCACCGAAGTATGAAATAAACACACGTCTTTCTGGTCTTGTACTATTCGTGCCATCTCACATTAAGGTCAAAATTGTCGCTATACACTGTCGCTATAAAAAATTGTCGCTATAAACTGTCGCTATAAAAAATTGTCGCTATAAACTGTCGCTATTAAAAAATGTCACTATAAACTGTCGCTATAAGCTATCGATATAAACTGTCGATATAAACTGTCACTATAAACTGTGACTATAAAATGTCGCTATAAACTGTCGCTATAAACTGTCCCTATAAACTGTCGATATAAACTGGCTATAAACTGTGGCTAAAAACTGTCGCTATAAACTGTCGCTATAAACTGTCTATATAAACCGTCGCTATAAACTGTCTAAACATTATTGTCTTAGTCGCAATGATCGCATAAGGTTCTGTCAGTTCTCAGGCCGGAGCCCATCCATTGTGATGACGTAATGTTACTGTAGTTTATACAAGGCTCACGGAAGTGACAATACTTTTTGAAAAAATGTTTATAGTAGCATACAGCTACAAATAAGTTTCATGCCTTGGTCCAGTCTACTGACTGTAATTAACGTAGAATTATCGCTGAAATATACATACACGGACATGTATCAAATGTGAGTTAAAGGGTTGTGTCGTGTATCGTTGTCTTGGGTTTTAGGTCCTGAGGCTTACACTCCAACACTGTTGTACAATTAATGCAACTCAAGTCCTTTTCTCATCAGCAATCTTTATTTACATTCACAGACACTTGTCGACTATGTACACTTCTGGTCTTCTCACTCACACATATCTCCGTGTCTCTCAGTTACAATCTAGCCCCGCTGTATAGTTCTACAGACTAACACGGCAGCTCTAACAGCTGCGGTATTCTCGTGTTCTGACACCGGTGACTTGTCTACACCCCACTTCTCTCTACAACATAACTCCTTGTCCGTTCCCCCACACATCGAGACACCCGACTTATATATCCGTCGGCCTGGACAGACCTTGCGTGGCCTGAGCAATGCTCCACGTGAACTCCCCCCCGTGACTCGTTCACAGATCAACATGAGTTTGTGACCAGGCAAAAATACAACGTTAAAACGCAGTGGTTCTCATACCCCTGACAGGTTGCATGTGGGAAATTATTACAGTAAATGAGCTCAAGGTAGTACCCCCAACCCCGAACAAAATAATGCAAAAATAAATAAAATAACTAGGGACTGGAGGATCACTAAAATGACTCTTCAAAAACTGCCCCCCCCCCCAGTTGCACTCGTATAAGTAGCTTACGTTGTCGGGATGTGGGTTTTAGTTTCACCTTTTCTTTACGTGAAGCATACAAAAACAATTAGCCTTATAATAAACAAGAAAAAAACATATCCATTGTAACAATAAAATAACCATTAGAATAAAGTAAAGAATGTGTTGACTATTTTTTTTAAAGGTATCAAAACGTACAATACCCTCAACCCTTGGTGGAAGACTTAAGGACCAAGTTTGACACACAAAGTTGACAAAGACCAGAGGACCAAGTTTGACACACAAAGACCAGAGGACCAAGTTTGACACACAAAGTTGACAAAGACCAGAGGACCAAGTTTGACACACAAAGACTTAAAGACCAAGTTTGACACACAAAGACCAAATCCTCCAGTAGAGAATAAGCTGCAATCATTTAAAACACAAACTCAAGGCATAACAAAAGAATTCGCTAAACAATACAATGAACGTCAAGTGCCCTAAATATAGTCAGGCCATGTCGTAAACTGGGGCCTGGACTGTATGCAGGTGTGGGTTACACAATTATGACTTGACTACATACAGAGTGCTTGACAACATACTGACACACGTTCTGGAGAATGTTCCCTTTAAGCTACGCGGCTGCGCGGCCACGCAGATATTTGACAGATACCGCGCAGCAGTTTAGGATTACCGCGCAGCAAATTTGGTAAAATATTGCACGAAAAATTGATGCTGTGCAGTTTTGCACACACGTTTTTTTCACTTTGCACACGGACCAACGAATCTTAGAGGGAACTTTGGTTGTGGATCGTTACAGTGGTGGTCTGGGGCCGTCCATAAAGTACGTCATTGTCAATTGAACCAGAAAGTATAGTTTGAGAGCCTCTGGTTTATTTATTATTTTATAACTTTTTGGTGACTCTTTCTATTTGTATTATTGAAGGAGTCAGCGCGATGGTTAATGATATGGTTAATGTCGGAAGCTATGACTAGTACATCACTCAAGTCAAGCAAAACAGACTGAGATAAACAAGGGGGGGGGGCAACGCCTATCACAGCAAGAAAGTGATCTTGTTTTTGTTTTAAATTTTAATAGAAGGATTAAACACGACATCCATATTTTATAAGGGAGGCCTGGCTAAACCCGTGTTTTATCCAGCTTAGAGATCTCCTAACACTCACACGTTCTCGGGTTTCCCCGAAGCTGAGACGTGTTCAAAATTTAAAGTGGTTGACGGTTGTAGAAATGAACGCGTCGTGTGTTGCCGAGGATTGAAAGTATCATTTTGACAGTGAGGCAGGAGTCGAGGGAATTGATCTCATAAATATGTCATGGTGATGGGCTTACTGGTGTATACATAGACGGGAAAGAACAAAACAGAGAAGGGGGGGGGTAAAGGTGTTCTAAAAGAGAAGGCGCTGTAAGAGAAAATGGGCCGTAAAAGAGAAGGTACTAAAAAGATGGTTATGTAACAGAGAGAAGGGGCTGTAACAGAGATCTTACTTAAACAGAAGATGTATGAGAGAAAATGATGTGAAAGAGAAGGTGCTGTTAGAAGGTGTTGTAAGAGAGAAGGTACTGTATGAGAGAAGGTGATGTAAGTGAGAAGGTGTTGTATGAGAGAAGGTGTTGTATGAGAGAAGGTGTTGTAAGAGAGAAGGTGCTGTAAGAGAGAAGGTGTTGTAAGAGAGAAGGTGATTAAGGAGAGAAGGTGATATAGGAGAGAAGGTGATGTAAAAGAAAGAGATCTCGGTGTGAAGTAGTGTTGTATTAACTACAACCTCATGACAACACAACTATAACCAAGTCATCAAACACCAATATCACAACAGGAATAAACAGGGACAAATGACTCGCTGGACCGATGGCGGGACAAACAGGATCTGAGATCAAATATGACCAACTAAAGGTTAGAAGTTGGTTCAGCGCCGATAAATTGACAGTGTTGTGAACAAAGAGCGGTAGGAGGTGGGGGAGGGGGTGTGTATGGGGGGGAGGAGGCGTGGTATTAACTGGGATGGTTGTCCGCACGTCAAATGGAAAGAACGTGTGAAGAAAAAAAAAACCAACAATCGGTGAAGCAGAAAATGCCACCCCGAGTTGTGGCTTATTGAACCAAAATGACCACACAAACCGTGCTGGGAATAGCACGAAAACAATTTTTTTAAAAAGTGATGCATCCCCAGCCCCCAATGTAACGTATATTTGGAATGGAAATTCTCAGCATCGTTATTGATGACGTTTTTAGATAAATTGAATCAGCTCATTCTTAGAACAATCACCAGGCCTGTATTTTTTCAGTTATCCAGGCCAATGTATCTATCCGTATCACAGAAGCGACCAAAACACGCGCAGTAAAACTTATTAAAATTGAGCAAATGTTCGGGCATTTTTATTCATATACATATTTACAAATTAAAAAGATTTAGCCTTAGCAGATGAAAAGTTAGGAAGAAAGTAGAAAATGTCACTTTACACCCATACCCATTTATTATTATTTAAAAAAAAAAAACAATTATTTTTTACAAATTCAAACATTGACATAAACATTTGACTTTACTGTATTTTATTTTAAGACTTACCTTTAAAAGATAAGTCCAGCTATCGGGGCGTTAATCCGATCAGCTAATCCCACTGTGAATCAGGTCAACAGCAGCTACTCCAAGGATCTGACATGACTGCACTCACTGCCTGCTCTAACGAACCACCGGCAGACTTCACCGGCTCTTTCAATCTTTATAATTTAGTTCACGAGAGTTGTTAATGTTTCCGTGCTAATAGCCAGACACATTTGAGCATGTGCTGGCGCGTGTGCTGACAACAGTGTTACACGAAGTGTCAAACATCGCTGATGCAATATTTTACATATTCGACCGCCCTATAAAAAAAAAAACTCGACCGCTGGGGACAATATTGATATCAATTTAACAGCTGATGACGAAAACAACGGAATCGTGTTGACAGTTCGGCGTGATCCTACGAATGTGGCGAGATCAATGGGTTCAAAAACACTCGCCCGCGCCTCGGGTAAAACTACATGTAGTTCGACACTGCCCAACACGGACTGGGACACAATGTTTAAACTTGTTAGACGTGTGTATCCAGGGGTCTACCCGTCCCCCACCCAACCACACAATACGAATCAACGCTGTCTCTTTACATAGACATTGATTCGGACCATATAGCACGAGACTGCGGCGTTGTATGTTGGTCAACATTTTAGCAGCGTATTTCTTTCCGTTGGAACCTGGAAGTTGCAAACTGTTTTATTCCGAAATTAGAGGAGAGTGCTGCTATGGAACAAGACCATAAATATGGACAGTGCTGCCAGACAAGTAGACTATACACATTTAGTGGACAGTGCTGCCATAGAACAAGACTATACATATGGACAGTGCTGCCAGACAAGTAGACTATACACATTTAGTGGACAGTGCTGCCAGACAAGTAGACTATACACATTTAGTGGACAGTGCTGCTATAGAACAAGACTATACATATGGACAGTGCTGCCAGACAAGTAGACTATACACATTTAGTGAACAGTGCTGCCATAGAACAAGACTATACATATGGACAGTGCTGCCAGAAAAGTAGACTATACACATTTAGTGGACAGTGCTGCCAGACAAGTAGACTATACACATTTAGTGGACAGTGCTGCCATAGAACAAGACTATACATATGGACAGTGCTGCCAGACAAGTAGACTATACACGTTTAGTGGACAGTGCTGCCATAGAACAAGACTATACATATGGACAGTGCTGCCAGACAAGTAGACTATACACATTTAGTGGACAGTGCTGCCAGAGGAATTGACTATACACATTTAGTGGACAGTGCTGCCAGACAAGTGGACTATACACATTTAGTGGACAGTGCTGCCAGAGGAATTGACTATACACATTTAGTGGACAGTGCAGCCAGAGAAGTAGACCATACACATTTAGTGGACAGTGCTGCCAGAGAAGTAGACCATACATATTTAGTGGACAGTGCTGCCAGAGAAGTAGACCATACACATTTAGTGGACAGTGCTGCCAGAGAAGTAGACCATACACATTTAGTTAACAGAGCTGCAAGAGAAATAGACCATACACATTTATTGGACAGTGCTGCCAGAGAAGTAGACCATACACATTTAGTGGACAGTGCTGCCAGAGAAGTAGACCATACACATTTAGTGGACAGTGCTGCCAGAGAAGTAGACCACACATATTTAGTGGACAGTGCAGCAAGAGAAGTAGACCATACACATTTAGTGGACAGTGCTGCCAGAGAAGTAGACCATACACATTTAGTGGACAGTGCTGCCAGATAAGTAGACCATACACATTTAGTGGACAGTGCTGCCAGAGAAATAGACCATACACATTTAGTGGACTGTGCTGCCAGAGAAGTAGACCATACACAATTAGTGGACAGTGCTGCCAGAGAAGTAGACCATACACAATTAGTGGTCAGAGCTGCCAGAGAAGTAGACCATACACAATTAGTGGACAGTGCTGACAGAGAAGTAGACCATACACAATTAGTATGGAAAGCACTTTCCGAGAAACATACTATAAACAAGAAGTGTTTAGCCTCACGATGACTTTACTCTGCCATCCAAAAGTACTAGAAGTACAGAAACAGATCTCTACTCCAAGTCTAAAGCGTGTTTTCTTAACCTAGTACCCAGGGGCGTGGGAAGGGTGGGCGGAAGGGGTCGTTCGCCCCGGGCAAATGTTTATTTTTTTAATAACTGCGGCATTTTCACTGACGATCTGGGGTGGTTTGGGGGTTGGCAGGGGGTACATCAATCCCAGATAAGCTTCTGCACAAGTTCAGAATCGGGTCGAACTCGATCAATCATCTCCCATGGAATATGTTAACAAAGAAAACCAATCACCTCCCATGGAATATGTTAACAAAGAAAACCAATCATCTCCCGTGGAATATGTTAACAAAGAAAACCAATCATCTCCCGTGGAATATGTTAACAAAGAAAACCAATCATCTCCCATGGAATATGTTAACAAAAATTAAAATTTAAAAAATTATCCCTTACAGACCATGAAGGTCCATGGGATCAAGTGAAGTAGCGTTCACAAGTTTTATTGACCACTAACGAGCATGGGATTGCGTGGTTAGCACAATGCCCTTGCCAGATCCGCGGTTTCGAACCCGCGACACGGGTTCCTGCTGCGCTTCAGTAGTCCAGCTCGCTACAACTTAGACCACCGCGCCCCTCATGTTATCAAAGAAAACCAATCATCTCCCATGGAATATGTTAAAGAAAATCAATCATCTCTAATGGAATGAGTTAACAAAGAAAATCTTCATGCTGCCATTCACAAAAAAACTTTTCCCGAGTGCACAAACTATCGTTTGACGGAACACACACGAAACACCGGCGCTACATTCACCAACTGTCATCAGTTGTAGGTATGATAATACTAATACTTCTCGTAGTCAGGTCAGCAGGTAATATTAACACTTATCACGGACTACATGCAAAGTTTAGACTGAATCTGACTGGAAAAAATGAAAGGAAAACTGAATCACGATATTGTGTAAATCTACTTTCAGAATTTCATAATTTGCCAACCAGCAATGATGGTAGCTTTATTGAGAAAAAATATATATTAATAGTCCACCGATTAACACAGATCGTCAGAGTCGGGCACTCGCAGGAAGCTCGGTGTCACTCCGCCTCGGGGATAGATCTCTCCACGAGAAGGTGTGTCGCCAGTTTGAACATTTAACGAGCGCTGCAATAACGTACATAGGGAGGGAAGAGGTAAAACAAAACACAAAAAAAAAGGTGTACGCCAGTCCCTGGATTGAACGCCGTTGTGGCGTGTGGTAGCAGACTGACTAGCCGAGCACGTCGGATGTTTACACTGCCTTACTGCACACCGTGTTTCAACGCACCCACTATGTACGGCACGGGGCCCTATGGGGCCAGGTCACAGGAGGGCAGTTGACCTCCATAATGTTTGATCCTGTGCCGTCTCAGGTCGGTGATCGTCTGAAGCCAAACTCGTGTTGATTTTTTAAACCCCACTTCACCCCCCCCCCCCTCACGACGATACTGGCGTTTTAAAAAACCAACAGACGAGGACGGGGCGAGGGTAAAATATATGGATACCACAATGCGACAAATTTCGACATTCTGTGTTGTGACTTTCCAGGTGATCGCATACAAGATGTTGGACGAAAAGAGACGAGGGCGTTGACCAATATTCCCTTTGAGCTGCGCGGCTAATATCTGACCGACGCTGCGCCACCATTAAGAATTGCCGCGCATCAAATTTTTTAAAACATATTACACATTAAGTGGATGCTATGCAACTTTGCTACTTTGCACACGAATATTTTTACTTTGCACTCAGAACAACAAACCTTAATGGGAACATTGGTGTTGTCAAAGGTTGAACTGCTTTTTCACGATGTAGAAATGATTCTTATTTCTGTAAATCAGGGGATCCCCAACCATACTACTTCTTACACCCTTATAAATTGTTTAACCCTAACCCCAAATATCTGATTTAACTCCCCCCCCCCCAATTTTTAAAATTCCTTTAAATACTTTTTCTACGCACAACCTGAAAGAGATGACCCAGTCACACCATGTTGGCGACCACTGACTCTTATTGAATCATAATGTTAGAACCGCGCCAAGCACGAGATGCGTCACATCCATCTTTTGGGCTAAACATGAACACCGCCAACGTTCAGTTCTTAGAAGGAATTATTATATGTGAAACACGTCATTTGTTTACAAACAACGCCACGTCACAGTCCAATTAATCTCAACATCCGCATTGCCTTGCAGACCTCAATGGTGTTAGAGTGACTCCTACTCCTGGCGGACAAGCGCTCATACCCGCAACTCACACAAGTCCAAGTCGAATCTTTTTCATCGTGGTTTAGTAACGCTCATTGGTCTTTACAAATCACAGTTGTTAATCTTCTTTTATACAGAAGATCATCACGTAATAACTCACAATTGTTGATGATATTTACAACGCACCTCCCAGTAACAAGGCACACGCCGTAAATGTTGATGGTTGTGCCGCGGACACCCCGAGTCATTAGGGTTGTAATGCCAGTAGACCCAGAGTCATAATAGTTGAAATGCCAGCAGAACACACAGCTCGTGTAGACCGTCACTAGCGTGGTGCCAAGTGTAAATCGCCATAATCCAGTGCCGCGAGAGCTAATCATGTCCCACAATACACTTCCTACCGAGCCAGCTGGCGAGGGTGCCTGGCCCTCACAACACGTCATTGCGGATGTATGTCTTGAATATATTAGGCCGTGCGACTCCCGGGGCAATTTGTTTAAACCAATTGTCCAGGGGGTGTCAGAATATTTCAGCCTGACTCCAGCTCCCCCCACCTCTACACCGTGCATCTTAATGTAGAATAAAGTAAGATCAGTTTAAACAAACTTTTAAAAGGACCCCCAACACTTTTTTAAATTAAATATATATATATATAGATCTATATATTAAAGAAAAATTAAATTTGATTATTTTATATTATTATTTTGGTGGGGCGGGGAGGCATTCTAATTTAAATTCTTTTTTTTTTTCTTCTTCTTTTCAATAAAGACAAACACGCTGAAAGAGGCTGTACATAATTATTATACAGATGACCTTTTTTCTTGACTAAGCCGTGGGGCACTACATGAAAATATACAGTACTGAGTGGCTCGCTGCCATTGTGTTAGATCCACTGACACGCCAGAAGTTGGGAAAGTTGAAACGCGGTGTCGCGCTCAGCACACTCTGATGGCGCTTGGTACACGGCTCAGAGATTCCAATAGAGGAGTTGTTTACCAATACCCAAACTCCGTTGAAAAGATTTTTTTAAAAAAAGTCTTGCTCACCGTAAACCCTGGTGTCAGAACCAACAACCCCCGGAATCAAATCAATACCAGCGGGCACGTGAAGCGGGTGAAGGAATGCATAATGATTCATTCTCTTTGAATCCGTGATATTTCTTTTGGTCACAAGTTGAAAGTATAAAATAATCCCCAGCTGTTGGTCTCAAAAGGCGGCCTTTTATGTATCCTCCCCCTGAAGGTACAGTAGCTAGGGGTTTGGGCGGCAAAAGAAAATGCGTTTATTATTCCCCGCACCCTGACTGGTAAAACCCACATGACAAATTGAACTTTAAAAAGCAAAATAAAAAAGAATACTATTTAAAACACGAGCACGTAAATGTGTAGAACTAAATGCATATATAAAGAGGAACAAAACAGACGATCAGAATGATGTCAGCACAAGCCGATGTATTTCTGTCGATATTCCTAATCTAATGCACGTTGTTTTTTCCAAGTGATTTCTCTTCATTTTAAAAAAAAAAAGAAATGACTGAATATAGAAGCCCTCTGAAATTTCAGCGAAATATTCACAAAATAATATTGAATCCAATGTTTCCGTCAGATAACTAAATCATTTCTTGAATTCAGAGATTTCCAGATTTGTCTATTTAAAGTTAAGTTATATACATTTTAGGGGAAATTTATCGTTGTATTATGATATATTTTTTTTAGTTGTGGGCTGTCTATGGTTTTGGAGATCGAGATTATTGCCCCTCAACTGACACTCAATCTCTACTAATACAAAGTGTACTAATGTATCATGTGAATGGAGCCCTTTAAAAGATGACCAAATATTTCTTAAACCGACAGTTGCTCTAAAGAACACATTCGAGTAATTTTCATAAAAGACTGTTTTATTACTGTGTCCTTATGGAATTCAGAATCCGCCCATTCAATCAATACGCTTATGTTTGGACTTTAAAAAAAAAAGTATTTCCTCATTCCATGCAGAATTCCATCTGTTTAACTGTCGCTGATTCGAGGCCCAGCCATCAGCAAATAGGATGTCCTGGAAGTTTCGGGCTACATGACACACACAGACACAGAAGACCAGCTCTAAGTTAACACGGAACTAAGTTCAAGCAAAACACATTTTCTCGATGTCTCATTCTCAGTAAAGGTAAATATTTGAAAACAAAATTAACGCTTCTGCTGGTACATTTCCTCTTCATGTGGATGGTTTCCAAACAAATTGGTTTTCACACACTTTGGTTTTCAAACACATTGGCTTCCAAACACATTGGCTTCCAAACACATTGGCTTCCAAACACATTGGCTTCCAAACACATTGGCTTCCAGACACATTGGCTTCCAAACACATTGGCTTCCAAACACATTGGTTTAACACTGGATTTTCTAAAGCCAGAATAGAGTTATAAAACGAAATATTTAACCTGCGTTGTCAAATTTTATGGATAACTGAAAACAAATATTGAATTATTATGACGAAATTTAATTTGTATGGTTTTTGTTTTTTATTTCCAAGCAAGAAACTGTTAACAGTCAGCTTTTAGGAAAGTTCTCTTTAACCACGTGACAAGTTGGCGGGTCTGTGGCGGCATGAGGTGTGAGCAGACGAACAGGATACAGACATTCTGACGTGTGAGACGACGAACAGGATACAGACATTCTGACGTGTGAGCAGACGAACAGGATACAGACATTCTGACGTGTGAGCAGACAAACAGGATACAGACATTCTGACGTGTGAGCAGACGAACAGGATACAGACATTCTGACGTGTGAGCAGACGAACAGGATACAGACATTCTGACGTGTGAGCAGACGAAAAGGATACATACATTCTGACGTGTGAGCAGACGAACAGGATACAGACATTCTGACGTGTGAGCAGATGAACAGGATACAGACATTCTACAGACGCGTGAGGAGACAAACATGATACAGACATTCTACAGACGCGTGAGCAGACGAACATGATACAGACATTCTACAGACGCGTGAGCAGACGAACAGAATACAGACATTCTGACGTGTGAGACGACGAACAGGATACAGACATTCTGACGTGTGAGCAGACGAACAGGATACAGACATTCTGACGTGTGAGCAGACGAACAGGATACAGACATTCTACTATCTACGACATTTAGGGCATCTCTGTTGGTCAATAATTTGATGGTGATGTCTAGCCAGGGATGTGGGGCGGTCGAAGGTGTGGGGGGAGAGGTCATATAGCAACCTTGCACCAGTCGAGGTCCAGATTCACGATCACGTCACTGACCACGAGGATCACGCGGCTGATCCTCAGCAAACATCACCACGATGAGTGAGGCGGACAGAACTGGAAACCTGAGCCATCGCCTCGGTGCGTATGCCGAAAACACATGGCGGTAAAAACTGAATTGTACTCTACACAAGAGCGAGTCTCCTTCGCAAATTGAAGAATTCTGGGAAGGAATCGTCAAACACAACTCTTACCAAATATGGAAGGTGACGGTAAAAAAAAATGAGAATAAAAATTTTAAATAAATAAATAAAGACAACAACTAACCAACAAAAACTGGATGCACGTTGATAAATATCGGACAATAGTATTCAAATTAACTTTATAATCATGACAATGAAAGGCACACAATGAAACAGACACGGAATTCTGAGGGGCGGGATTGAGGCATTGGTAGTCTACACCTGAGCACTGACGACGTTTACCATAATAAGTTTGGTTCAGGTAAAACTTGACAGGTAATCCAACTCGCAGAATCGATCCTTTCGTGGTCATTACAAATTGATTGTCAGGGGAAATAATCTCGGTCTCTAAAACCGTAGACATGCCACGCCCTAAAAATATATTTCACAACGATAATTTTCCCCCAAAAATGTATAAAATTTAACATGAAATCCGTGAAACGTGAAAGACGGGTCACATACATATTTTTAGTGATCAGCAAACACAACTCTAATTTAACGAAACCCCAAATAATGTTCAACGTTCGGCCACGTAACGAGCATAAAACAACATGATAGCAGACGCGAACATGTAAACACTGCCTACATTCAAATAACCCAGTTACCCGACCACGAAACCTGATACCCGACAGCTGACCCGATAAGTCGTCACTTGACAATGTCTTGTTCACGCCAAGAGGGTACCCATTGACCCGTGACAACTACCTGCAGGTAGTCAGTTCCCACGTCCCGTCACCTCAACGCGACCCAGACAACGGCCATGTCCCACGCAGGTTTGTAGTTGTGCGCGTCTTAAAGATCTCGGTTTCAATTCACATTATACGGCGGCCTATGTAAATTGAAATAGTTTTTTGTTTGTTGTTACAATGAATCAAGCGAAGAAGTGAGTCACTCTCTATAGCAAAAAGGTTATATAGATTCTAGATGAAATGTTCTATAGAAGAAATGTTAACATCTATTTCTCCATTTCATGCGCAAATGCGCCATTTTATCATAATAAAAATATGTAATTTTTTTTTATTAAAGAGGAAAAAAAAAAACAAGTTATGTGTATTTTTTTCTTTCATTTTTTAAAAATAGATATCTAATAATATATTCAGCACAGGCTTTCTTTGAGTAAATAAATTTAATAATATTATAGTTTAATAGATTTGTTGGAGTACGGTTGTTTTTGTTTTTGTTTTTTTGATGTTTTTTTTTTAGCTCTCTACGTTTTAGTATGAACAATTTCATCGGAAAATTATTAAAGATTTAAAAAAAAAAAAAAACAAAAAAACAAGAAAGTTTTTAAAAAATACTGATTATTACTTTAGTCTCTTTACCATGTCATGTAGGATTTTACTTAAAAATGTATATAATTTAATAACCGAGTCAATTTAATCCCCTGGTCCCTTGCCAACCCGAGTTTAATATCCGCACTGCCTTGCGGCTAACCTTTGCTCCATATCAACATCAGAACCTACATTCATACAGACAGAACCGATGCTTAGAGCCAACGATCCACATTTCTTACTTCCCCATTACCGATCACTTCTAACTCCTCATGTGTTTAGAGTCTAGACTTTGTATTGTGAGACCTGTTATTATGTAAAGTGAACAATATTTAAGATTTGAAAGCTCATTTTAAATCTGATTAAAAGTTTCATTAACAGTGTAAGATTATTTCAATTAGTTCGACATAATTCTTTGAGCGTAAAGTGTTAATGCTTCTTGGTTGGGAACCAGAAAAAAAAAACAGAAAAAAAAAACAACTGTTAGCGAATGTTTACAAAGCTAAACAAAGTTTATTGAAGTTTAGGAAACAGTTTTGACATTTCGATGCAGAGATGAAAGCTTTGAACAAAACACATTTTCTCAAAGAAAAGTTTTCAAGGGAGGAAGTTTGATTGAAAGAGACTATTGGAAAATATGTACAAAAATTGTACGTTTAACCATTTGTACCTTGAAAAAATCAAACACATTTCTTTCAAAAAATTGCGATTCCAAAAAAAATTTTCCCCCTCAAACTACATCTCTTCAAAATAAAAAATATTCCTACAAAATAATTTTTTGGAACCCATATTTTTCTCTTCACGAATTTCCTGACACGCGAAACGGTTTCAGGAATATATTGAATAAAAATTAACTGACACAAGTTAATGCTGGTGGAGTTTCTTTCCCCTTTAACATCTATGTGTGAGAACTTGTTACAGAATTCGATGAGAACACGGATAATCCAAAAGAGAACCAAGGGCAAAGGCCGAGCCCTAACACTGACCGTATAACACATCCATAGCAGTAATAACTCGATCTCTTCTGGTAACTCACAGATCCACTCTTTCGTTCCTGGCCACGGGTTTCACTGACCTCATAGCGTGACCCGAATAATCCGTCAAGTGACCCGACGATGTCCAATAGCCCACAATATCTGGGGGCAAGCGGTGGAGGGTGGGGGAGGGGGATGTATCTGACAGTCCCGGTCTGATCCCTTTCCCTCCACAAGTTCGACACAGGTCATGTAAGCGGTGACACAGGGCAAGTATTCGGCCATACAGGTCAAGTATGCGCCCACACAGGCCAAATATTCGGCCATACAGGCCAAGTATGCGCCCACACAGGGCAAGTAAGCAGCCAGACAGCCAAATATTCGGCCACACAGGAAAGTATGAGGCCACACAGGCCAAGTATGAGGCCACACAGGCCAAGTATGCGGCCACACAGGCCAAGTATGAGGCCACACAGGCCAAGTATGCGGCCACACAGGCCAAGTATGAGGCCACACAGGCCAAGTATGAGGCCACACAGGCCAAGTATGAGGCCACACAGGCCAAGTATGAGGCCACACAGGTCAAGTATGAGGCCACAGAGACCACGTTTGAGGCTATTTCGTGTTAGGGTATTCCGTGGACTTGAATTTTGCTAGTGGCATCATCATCTGTATGTAGTTTGAGGAGGTGAACACCGGTATCATGTTAAGAAACCTGCAGACCGGGAAACTCGTTGGTTTAATAGTGGTAAGACTAACACGCAGTCAAGGACGATGACTCATTCGTAGCAGTACATCAGAGTTACCGTTACATGGAGAATTTTTAGATGAAGATCTTAAAAGAAATTATGTCGCAGAATAATAATTTAATTTCAGCGTTAAAGCCAAAAGTCAAAACCAGCTTCTACTATCGATAGTTTATTGTATTAGGCTAGATACCTATCATCATCGGAGTGTACTAATGAATTTGCGCTGACACGCATGCATTTTAGCTTGTATTCTAATATTTCTTAATTAACGATATTATACCAAGTCCCGTCTAAAAGTTGAGTTCTTTTCAGTTGTCCTATCCAGCAGTGTTATTTCACCCCCACCCTTTCTAACACTGCCGTACAAAATCCTCGCGTTCAAGAGGTCTCCCTACGACCCCAGGGTTACGTCATAAACATAACTCCATTTCTGAGGCTGTGACGACGGCTCGATACAGAAAGATTATGGAGATTTCAATCGATGTTTCTCCAATGGAATTTCGGTTGATTGCCGAGTCGACCTACAGGGTAAGTGGTGCCGGGGGAGGAATACCCTCTCACCACGTGATCCTGCCTCCCTTGTCAGCAGGATGTATCTTTGAATGGGTCAGCGATCTCAAGACATTTGGGCCATGGACGTTTATGTTACAATCAAAACACTGGCTCAAGTGATGCAACGCTAATAGTTGTTACAATCAAAACACTGGCTCAAATGATAGAGCGCTAATATTTGTTGTTGTTTTGTTTTCAAAATCAGGATAATTCTTGTGTTTTATCTTGCTAATCCCTCCTCCCCCCTCCAAAAAAAAAACAACAAAAAAAAACAAAAACAAAAAAACAAACAACAACAACAACAAAACACACGTAGTCTTCTTTGGCGAGCGCTGCACGAGACATCCGTAACCCGTAGATAACTTCATAGATAGCCCTCTACCCCACCCCCACCCCACACACACACCAAGTAAGCTGGACGAGACATCCGTAACCCGTAGATAACTTCATAGATAGCCCCATAGATAGCCCGCTACCCCACCCCACACACACACCAAGAAAGCTGGACGAGACATCCGTAACCCGAAGATATCTTCATAGATAGGTCCAAGTACCGCTACCCTCGCTCACCCACACCAAGAAAGTTATTCTGCGCATACCAGTCTTATTCCTTACATAACCTCATCCCATGATGAAATTGGGGTTGGGGAGGGCCAAACGTTTATCCACTAAATATCGATCAGACCATATATCAAGGACACAACTTTGGGGGAACACGCAATTTCTGTTGACGTCAGCGATGGGTGGAAAAAAACAACCCAACACGAGGACGTTGAGGAGGGTAAAACGCCGCATTAGTTTTTATGGGTCAGAATTATATCTCAGTTCTACGTTAAATTCATTGGAACTTGGAGCCCAAGTGTTAATAGTTTGCAGGTCCAGGGAAATAGAAAGTTGAATTACTCTATAGAACCTTGAAGTTAGAACAAGGAGTTCACATAAAACTTTACATCGTATACATGTCTACAAGTTAGAACAAGGAGTTCACATAAAACTTTACATACATCGTATACATGTCTACAAGTTAGAACAAGGAGTTCACATAAAACTTTACATCGTATACATGTCTACAAGTTAGAACAAGGAGTTGACATAAAACTTTACATCGCATACATGTCTACAAGTTAGAACAAGGAGTTCACATAAAACTTTACATCGTATACATGTCTACAAGTTCAAAAAATGGATTTTCTAAATGAGTAAAATTTATTTTGATGGGCATCGCCATATCCAAAATAATGGTTTATATTTTAATATTTTCATAGAAGTTCCAGATATAATGAATAATAATGTGTGCAATTTTATTATAGATGTGGAAGTTCAGAACAATTGTTTCTGAAATTATAGAGGTGAAAGTTCAAAATCTGAATAAATAAGGTTCTATGCTTTAAAATCAAAGTGAAAAAAATATTCATGCACGGGTAAACTAAAATCTTGGACGGGTAAATTTGTGAAATTTCGATGACTTTTAAGACAATAAAATTTAAGATCTGAATGAAATTTTATGAACGCGAAACCCTTGGTAAGAATTTTTAATTTAATGGGTGTAGAATTTCAGTGCTTATTATAAACTTCAGCTGCGTAAATCCGAATGAATATCTTACAGACATTGTTTACTAATTACATAACTTTGGTAAGTGTGTCAGTGGGAAGTGTGTCAGTGGGAAGTGTGTCAGTGGGAAGTGTGTCAGTGGGAAGTGTGTCAGTGGGAAGTGTGTCAGTGGGAAGCGGTGTTTTCACGCCAAAACTTTTAAAAACTTTCTTGAGATTTAATTTTAGATACAAAGCGGTTCTCAGAGTGTGCTGCATGTAACTATGTGGATGCCGAGGCTGTGACGATTTCTCTGTGGCGAGGGGAAAAGTATTGGTACCGATACTTTTGATTTTGATTAAGTTTTATGTTATAGGAAGTGATTCCTTTTAGCTGGTGGGCAAACCAGGAACTGACCAAACCATGCATGTGCTATCAATTTCAAGCGTTTCCTCGAGCACTCTGATATCTTCAGGCTTGTCCATGGGACATATTTTTCTGTCTCATCCCATTCCATCCCATGGCAATTTATGCCTGTCCCATCCCATCCCATGGGACGTTTCCTATGGATTCCTATGGACAAGCCTGGATATCTTAGATACGAATTTGTATTACATTTTTAAGTTCAAGAAATATTGTAATTTTCGTGGTGAACCTTCTATTTCTAATCTAAAGTCCCACGTATTTCACGTTGGAAAGAATGGGATTTTAGAGAAAAAGTTGTTTTGGCAATCGGCTTGATTCAACTAACTCAATGTATTTTTGATTTATTGGATCGGGAGACGTTTATCAAAAGTAGAAAGGTGGGAAGCTTGGAATAGAGTGAAGAGCGGCGTGCAGCGTGCAACACAGTTCGTGATTCGAAGGTTATGTGAATGTAAACTATGTTACTATTGTTACATCAGAAGATGCTTTTGAAGACACCAACTTCTAATTCGGTTACAATGTATAACCTGTAGTTTTACATTATGCATAGAAGCGACTTTCTAAGAACAGTTAACAAACCGCCGTCTCATTCTTAAGCAATTCGATACCCCGCAGGAATAACACAAGATTTACACATGACGATTCCACCGTCTGTCTACAAGATAACTCACTGATATAAGGGAACTAATATCCGGAATTGTTATTCAGAAATTCACAGCGTTAATCGAGAGCAATAATCCAAGGAATGAATTAAGGCACACACTCTTGTAACTCTGTTCAAGAAATCCCTTTTAACGGTAGGCTGGTGTGACATTGCCCGAGAGAAGGAACAAAAAAAAGTACGACGTGACAACAAAGACGGTCTCTCTCTCTCTCTCTCTCTCTTTCTTTCTCTGTATCAAGCCGTGGTGTGACATGACCTTTAACCCACGCCTCCATACACAAACACACACACACAGGGTCACATACGGCACAGCGCTTTGTTGAGGTATGGGTGAGGGGGTCACTGGAGAGGGCAAGGATCACTGGGGTCGACTGAAGTATTGATTAGATAACAGCAAAACATCTAATTTAAGCAGTGTATTTAAATAATTCAAATATTAAAGTTATTTTCCTTGTTCCCACATCTCCAAATCGCGCTATACAAAAGTCTCACTGATTCTCAACCCTATATTGAAGGGGCAGCGGGCAACGCCGCATTTCCTTAGCAGTGTTAGCTGGATTGAAAAAAAGTACATAACGGTCAAATGCCTAATACTAATCCGGAGTAGAGAAGCAATTTAGAGGTATTCATAATCTTTAAAAAAATATTCGTGTCTGTGTGTGTATGAAAAAAAGAAGGGGAGGGGGTAAATTAGCTTCTTAAAAATTATATTTAATGATAATGAAATTAATTTAAAAAATTATTATAATAATAATTTGCACAAAAACATTGTTAAAAGTCCGGATCCACCGCAGGATATCAGTAGTACCCGTTGTAAGTAAATGACGATGACAGGATCTCATTGATACAGAAGACGACGTTCAACATTACATGTCTCATTAAAACTGTACAACTGCAGTTATAAATCGTGTAGACAAACGTGTCATGATCGCTGTGTAAAGTTAACGGTTTTATTGTGTATTTTGAACCATTTCATCTTTTTTATTTACAGTGTAAAATAGTAAGATGCGACGGCGTAAAAAAAAAAAGGAATAGAAGAAGTTTTCTCTACAACAGACTAATATGACGTTTGACCTCTGACCCAATTAAAGCACAAGTCCAATCCACACGGACTAGACTCTTTAATTCGACAAAATGGTTTCAATCCACATCACTTGACCCCAACACTTCAGATAGTGTACGTGTACGCAATCCAGAGATTTGGCTGGGGGAGACCAAATCCCATAAACCTGTGACGTATCATTGTAACACTCCCGGTGGAGAGCCTCCAACACAACAGATTTAAAGATGAGCCGCCATGAAGTGTGACAGGAATCCTCAGGTGAGATGAGTGGGTTGTGGGGATCTGCACCGCACTGCGTGGTGTGGTGACAACTTGTGACAACACGGGGAAGCAGGACGGGGCGTGGTGACAACTTGTGACAACACGGGGAAACAGGACGGGGCGTGGTGACAACTTGTGACAACACGGGGAAACAAGACGGGGCGTGGTGACAACTTGTGACAACACGGGGAAACAGGACGGGGCGTGGTGACAACTTGTGACAACACGGGGAAACAGGACGGGGCGTGGTGACAACACGGGGAAACAGGAAGGGGCATGGTGACAACTTGTGACAACACGGGGAAACAGGACGGGGCGTGGTGACAACTTGTGACAACACGGGGAAACAGGACTGGACGTGCAATCAGAGCACGGAGAACGTGGCGCCAGTTTCACCCACACAAACATACATAAGAACACACGTCAAAATAAACAAACACAAACGCATCAACACACACAAGCACAAACGCATCAACACACACAAGCACAAACGCATCAACACACAGAGACACACACAGACCGTTCATCAGGGTACTCACAGCGTCTTTTTGCTGACGGCCTTCCTGGGCAGCGTGGAGAAGTTCATCCTGGTGTACAAGGACTCCCTCGGTCTGAAGGAGACAGGCTCCTCCCACAAACACACACAGAGACACACACATCGACACACACACAGACACACACACAGACACACACAGGCCGTTCATAAGGGTACTCAGTAGTACTCACAGAGTCTTCTTGCTGACGGCCTTCCTGGGCAGTGTGGAGAAGTTCATCCTGGTTTATAGGGATTCCCTGGGTCTGAAGGAGACAGGCTCCTCCCACAAACACACACAGAGATACACACATCGACATACACACAGACACACACATCGACACACACAGGCCGTTCATAAGGGTACTCAGTAGTACTCACAGAGTCTTCTTGCTGACGGCCTTCCTGGGCAGTGTGGAGAAGTTCATCCTGGTGTACAAGGACTCCCTCGGTCTGAAGGAGACAGGCTCCTCCCACATCCTCCTATAGCGGGACTGCCGCTTGCCTATTCTGATTTAAAACCTGCCGAGAAATTAACAGACGGAAGTGTTAGGCATGGAATTACAAATATTAAAAAAATAGGACAATTAAAACCAGGAGGGAAAATTGATCCCCCACCCACCTTTTTTCTTTGTGTTGTCCATATCTCTAACACTTCCGTATTAGTGAGATATCACTCGGAGTGTGTGTACGTGATTCAACTTTTTTAAATCCGACAGGTGATGAAATTATGAAGTAAATCCGGCCAGAGCTGAAGCCGTAGACGGATTTGTAAAATTTCCGGATTCTGTATTTGCCAGAGCCGTATGTACATATATTTTAGGTCTCTACCTGGACAACCGAATTTTTCCGGATGTATGAAGTGACATTCTGCCGGAGCGGATTTGTAAAAATGGCAAGAATCAGGATTTGCCGGAGCCGGAGTAGAAATGCGGTACACCCCTAGATATCACCAAGGTTTTATAAATATTTTTTAAAAATTAAATTGAAACCAAGAAAAAAAAAAAAGAACACGGGGACGTCACCATGACAACGTGTTCGCTTACGCCGAATATACCGGCAGGTGCACGATGGTCATCTTGACAATCTTGTTACTGAACTTTGATGAAACGTATACGGACGGGAAGATACAATATATATATATATATATATATATATATATAATATTGAGGACTCACAAAGGGAATATGAAAGCAAATGAGAATAGGTGAAAAAGGAAACGTACTTGTCTTGTCTCCCTTGTCCAATAACAACAGCCTCTATCTTCCTCTATCTTCATTGCTAAGCATTTACGACATGAGATTTCTTTTCTTTTAACAGGACTAATTTATCAAGGGGAGTTACCAAAGTTATAGCTCATTTTAAAAAGGGCAACAACGTTATTTCCCATTAGTTCGAGTTTTTAAATATATTTTTTATTTTGTTTTCTCCTTCCAGTGCTCGTTAACCAAAATTCCTCGTCTCTTTTTGACGTTTGCGATGTGATGCTATAACAAATAACATTTCAACTCCCCCCCACCCGAAGAACTGCCTTTTTAAACAAGTAATTAAAAAAAAACGAATAAGTATTTAAACGCAGTTTCAAACAAATAATTTCCGATTTTTTTTATTCAAGGGAAATCATTCTAGATTACATGAAAAGTCATTTGAAATTTGTAATTCCGAAAGTAAACAAAAAATGACGTCACATCGTCTCACGCTACATCACACCGAAATGTGTCAATATAATGAGCACCACGAACCAATCTAACTTTAGCATTCACAGAGTGGGAAAGCCCCATTAACTATAATTCTGCTTTCAAGTCAGTTCAAATCAATAATTATATAAGTAAACAATTCAATTGATGTCTACAAATTCTGCTAATCGCTGCTAACATTACGGGAGTCGAAAAAAAATAAATTTTTTAAAAATTCCTTCTCCAATATTGTTCTGAATATTATTAATATCTATTGTTTGGTGTGGTTTTTTTTCAACCTGAAAACTGTTATTGTTGGCTAGAAATTGACAAAATAAATTCTCTCTCTCTCTCTCTCTTTCTCTCTCTCTCTCTAATACAAGAGGCGGGTTTTCAATACAAGAGACAGATTTCTGTAATACGAGAGACAGGTTCTACAATACGAGAGACGGGTTCTACAATACGAGAGACGGGTTCTACAACACGAGAGACGGGTTCTACAATACGAGAGACAGGTTCTACAATACGAGAGACGGGTTCTACAATACGAGAGACAGGTTCTACAATACGAGAGACAGGTTCTACAATACGAGAGACGGGTTCTACAATACGAGAGACGGGTTCTACAATACGAGAGACAGGTTATACAATACGAGAGACGGGTTCTACAATACGAGAGACGTGTTCTACAATACGAGAGACAAGTTCTACAATACGAGAGACGGGTTCTCCAATACGAGAGACAGGTTCTACAATACGAGAGACGGGTTCTACTATATAAAAAACTTTAACAGTTAGAATTGAAGTAGAGCTTGTCATCGAATCTGAGTCATCATTATTTTCTTTCCCTCCCCCTCTCAGGCCTGGCTCAAAATTCGTATCAGACACAACATAACAGCCCCCCTCCATCCCCCTTCATCAGTGCCACTGGTTACGCGTATCTCTTCTTATCGCTGGGTTTAGACAAAACACATTCAATGAAGAAACTACAAACTACTCGGTGTATGTCGGCTCCTTTTAGACTTAAGACCGTTGGACGTAGAAAGTTGTCTGATGTCAGAACGCACGCAATGATAACGCACGGGTGTGTGAGTGCTGACAGACTCCAGCTATACGGCCGATAGGGCCGGATAGCACGGTAAGCAGATAAGGAGTAATAATATAATAATGGAAGACACGCCAGACCATTCCTATACGAGAACACGGGGAATGTGAGTTCAACACCTCACCGAAAGCAGGAGCAGCCATCTATCAGAACATCGCATGTCATCACACTCGAAGTATTTGTTATTTGGCTCTGACGTTGACTTTAGAACAAAAGTCGCCTTGGTAGGGGAGCAAACCATGACATTTGCAAGGGTTTCAATCACATCGGGGAGGAAAAAAAAAACGTTTTTTAAACACAAATGTCACTGCCATCCTAGGTTCAATCGATCAATTATAGATTCAATATGAAAATGATGTAGAGACTTCAAGTCGCCGGTGAAAACAAAGGACTTAGATACATAATGACGATTCTTTCCTACTCGATGCCTAGATCCACGTTATAATTTCAACATGAACAGAAAATTTCTATACATCTACGACGACTTATAGAAAACGACAGGTTTCTCCTTAACAAGGATGTTATCTTATCTTAGATACACATACGCTCCTTCTATGCAAAAGATAATTTCGTCCACAGACCATGACAGATGATATGTTGGCAAGTGATGCAGCGGTCACAGGCCACGGCTATAGTGGTTCAACGCATTACCATAGCCACCTAACTATTGTCTAGTTAGGTAACATTTCAGAGCTGGGTGACTCGGGGACTCCTCAGGCCCCGGGAACAAGTCCTCGCCTTCGCGTGGATTCGAACTCGTAACCATCGGTACGACAGTCGAGCGCGCTACCACTCGACCATTGCGTCATTATTTGTACGTTCTTTTCCTTTATGGGAAGGCACGAGCAAACCACCGTAAACGCTTGCCTCAGAAAGATCCCGAATGTAAAACGGCCGCCATATTACGTTATCGCCATCTAGGATTTGTCGGTGAAGACATTAAACCAAGAGTAGGCATGGAGATAAAAGATTGAGGTGGACAGGTCGGACTGTTTGTAAACTGACAGATAACACCACAATATCAGCTTATTGCCAGGACTGTTTGTGAACTGACAGATAACACCACAATATCATCTTAATGACAGGACTGTTTGTAAACTGACAGATAACACCACAATATCATCTTAATGACAGGACTGTTTGTAAACTGACAGATAACACCACAATATCATCATAATGCCCAATATTCCAGCTGGGAGGAAAATACGAACAAAATGTAAGAGTAAGATCCACCTGGACGTAAATCTGGAAAGGAAAAGCACGGGGTCGAGATGAATGGAAAATTCTTGAGACGGGTTTTGCCCCCTGGAGAGGTAAATGGCATAAGTGAAGTCTTACTTTCATGTAACTTCGGTCGTGACCTTTGAGAACCCGAGCTATAGGGGTATACTTGAGTACAGTGACCGAAACGTTAACAAGTCTTCGGCTTAATATGTGAAACGACCAATTCTTATTTCTCTTGATAGGATGGATGTGACAAATACACGTTCTTACTAATAGGATCTACTGATGGCGATAGACGTAACAAATACATGTTCTTACTAATAGGGTCTACTGATGGCGATAGACGTAACAAATACATGTTCTTACGAATAGGGTCTACTGATGGCGATAGACGTAACAAATACATGTTCTTACTAATAGGATCTACTGATGGCGATAGACGTAACAAATACATGTTCTTACTAATAGGCTCTACTGATGGATGTATACATGTTCTTTCTCTTACAAGTTCTCTACCTCCAAGAAACCACCAAAAGAGCCTCTAGAAAGGTGAAGTCTGTACTGACAAGTTTGCCACTTCGGGACCAAAACGCGCGATCATTGACTGATCAGAAAAAACTTCACATGCCTTAACACCTGGGACACAATTCAAGAACCACACAGCTTTTGTTTTCATATAACCATATAAACACATACGCAGTGTGAAGAGTCATGACAGCGGGGCACATTTCAATCCACTGTTACTTTAAAATAAAATTTTTTTTTAAAAAAATGAAAATAAAAACAACGCTACCAAGTAGTTTCTAACCCACGTGACCGCCCAAATCCACGTGACCGCCCAAACCCACGTGACCGCCCAAACCCACGTGACCGCCCAACCCCATGTGACTGCCCAAACCCATGTCCATGTGACTGCCCAAACCCATATGACCGCCCAAACCCATATGACCGCCAAAACCCATATGGCCGCCAAAACCCATATGACCGCCCAAACCCATATGACCGCAAAAACCCATATGACCGCCAAAACCCATGTGACCGCCAAAACCCATGTGACCGCCAAAACCCATATGACCGCCCAAACCCATATGACCGCCAAAACCCATGTCCATGTGACCGCCAAAACCCATATGACCGCCCAAACCCATGTGACCGCCAAAACCCATGTGACCGCCCAAACCCATATGACCGCCCAAACCCATATGACCGCCCAAACCCATATGACAGCCCAAACCCATGTGACCGCCAAAATCCATGTGACCGTCAAAACCCATGTGACCGCCCAAACCCATGTGACCGCCCAAACCCATGTGACCGCCCAAACCCATGTGACCGCCCAAACCCATGTGACCGCCCAAACCCATGTGACCGCCCAAACCCATGTGACCGCCCAAACCCATGTGACCGCCCAAACCCATGTGACCGCCCAAACCCATGTGCCCGCCCAAACCCATGT
>MUZC01001762.1:126930-163870 GCA_002072015.1 Radix auricularia | reverse complement strand
CACCGCCCAAACTTACGTGACCGCCCAAACTTACGTGACCGCCCAAACCCATGTGACCGCCCAAACCCATGTGACCGCCCAAACCCACGTGACCGCCAAACCCCATGTGACTGCTCAAACCCATGTCCATGTGACTGCCCAAAGCCCTGTGACCGCCCAAACCCATGTGACCGCAAAAACCCAAATGACCGCCCAAACCCATGTCCATGTGACTGCCCATATCCCTGTGACCGCCCAAACCCATGTGACCGCCAAAACCCAAATGACCGCCCAAACCCATGTCCATGTGACTGCCCAAAGCCCTGTGACCGCCCAAACCCATGTGCCCGCCAAAACCCAAATGACCGCCCAAACCCATATGACCGCCAAAACCCATATGACCGCCCAAACCCATGTGACCGCCCAAACCCACGTGACCGCCAAACCCCATGTGACTGCCCAATCCCATGTCCATGTGACTGCCCAAAGCCCTGTGACCGCCAATACCCAAATGACCGCCCAAACCCATGTCTATGTGACTGCCCAAAGCCCTGTGACCGCCCAAACCCATGTGACCGCCAAAACCCAAATGACCGCCCAAACCCATGTCCATGTGACTGCCCAAAGCCCTGTGACCGCCCAAACCCACGTGACCGCCAAACCCCATGTGACTGCCCAAACCCATGTCCATGTGACTGCCCAAAGCCCTGTGACCGCCCAAACCCATGTGACCGCCCAAACCCATATGACCGCCAAAACCCATGTGACCGCCCAAACCCATGTGACCGCCCAAACCCATATGACCGCCCAAACCCATGTGACCGTCCAAACCCATGTGACCGCCCAAACCCATGTGACCGCCCAAATCGATGTCACATACAACGCCCAGACAGAGACGACGGCAGGTCCCAGGTGAGCACCAACACAACGCTCACAAGCGCTGTCTGGGCTTACCAAAGGGATTCCGGCTTCTTACTTTTGCTGCAATATACATTTTATGGTCATGTAGTGAAGGTCCCGGATTTAATCTGTCGTGTTCACAGGTATAGGGCCTCGACTTAATCCGACATTTTCTATAGCACATGGACCTAGAATGACCTAGAATTAAATCCAAAATGTTCAAAAGCAAAGAGCTTGGACTTAATTGGACACCTTCACTAGCATAGGGCCTGGACATAATGTGACATGTTCAATGACACAAGGACTGGACTTAATCCAACATGTTCAATGACACAAGGACTGGACTTAATCCAACATGTTCAATGACACAAGGACTGGACTTAATCCGACATGGTCAATGACACAGGGCCTGGACATGGACACATTCCGATATGTTCAATAATATGTTTCCGAGATGGAGAAAAAGACGAGTCGCCGAGTTTCAAGGGCTTGGTAAAGAGCCCTCGCCGACAATGTGAGTCTACACTTAAGGAAGCTTCCCTGTTCCCAGAAACGAGATATTGATCTATCGTATCAGCGCTATTTTTGACTATTTGCAGTCTTTCTTAATGGATTATTCAATTTAGAAAAAGGGGAGAAAAAACACCACCATCACCACAAGCGCACTTTGTGGAGTTATTGTCATTTCATTTACTGAAATTTTAATTAATATCTAAGTGATTTTACTTTATTTATTATTATTTTTAAAAAAAAAACTATTTTCCGACGCCCGCTATAGATTTCATTACATATTTTGAGAGTAGCTGATATCAGAAGACGCATTATTCAATGGCCTAGCGCAGGTTAGAATTTAAAAAACAAACAAACAAACAAACTTTCTCTAAAAAATTCTTGAAACCGCGTTATGTAATACCATTCCAGGACTCTTTTAGAAATAGTTTGGGGACCCCTGAGCAAGGTTAGCAATACCATCGCCTGATAGCTGTAACACCGACAAAGCGATCTCTAAAAATGGTATCGGATTCTCAATTGTTCGATTCTCAGAGCACTCCGTCAAGTTGTCAATCAATAGACACAGCGATTACCGCCTAAATGTTTGATGTGTTCACGTTAACGATACTTCAGATAATTGGTGCGCAGCGTGCACAAGGCTCTTTCTTTTTCTAACTCTCTCAATCTCTTTCCCCCCTCGCTCTCATCTCTTTCCCTCCTCTCTCACTCTCTCTCTCTCGGTCATTTTAATTTCTCTCTCTAATTCTCTTTCCTCTCATTCTCTCTACACCTCTTCCCCCTCTCTCTATCTATTCCCTCTCAATCTTTCCCCTTCTCACAATCTATGTCTCGCTCTCCCAATCAATCCCTTTCTCGCACCCTTTCGTGCCATTCCACTCTCGTTCTCTCTCTCCGTCCTCCCCCATTAGTTCTATTGCCTTGTTTCCATATCGTTTATGTACCTGGTAAACTAAATCGACGAGCTTACTCTTTATTCTAAAGGTTAAAGACCGTGCGTGTGTCCCGTGCCTGTGTCCCGTGCCTGTGTCCCGTGCGTGTGTCCCGTGCCTGTGTCCCGTGCGTGTGTCCCGTGCGTGTGTCCCGTGCCTGTGTCCCGTGCGTGTGTCCCGCGCGTGTGTCCCGTGCCTGTGTCCCGTGCGTGTGTCCCGTGCGTGTGTCCCGTGCGTGTGTCCCGTGCCTGTGTCCCGTGCCTGTGTCCAGTGCGTGTGTCCCATGCGTGTCTCCCGTGCCTGTGTCCCATGCGTGTGTCCCGTGCCTGTGTCCCATGCGTGTGTCCCGTGCGTGTGTCCCGTGTGTGTGTCCCGTGCCTGTGTCCCGTGCGTGTGTCCCGTGCGTGTGTCCCATGCGTGTGTCCCGTGCGTGTGTCCCGTGCGTGTGTCCCGTGCGTGTGTCCCATGTGTGTGTCCCGTTCGTGTGCCTATGTGCACTTTGTTATTTTAAAGACAACGTTTTTTGGCACACATATTTGTCTCCTCTTTAGATTACTTTATCCTGTGTTTATATTTTTAAATACTATTTTCCCTTAGATCATGCATTTAAAATTAAATAATAAAAAAAATATTGAACTTACATCTGTGACTATAATTAGATAATAATCGAAAATGCACGTGATCTGTTATAGCTTTGGGGAAAAAAAAAGAGATCCGTGTTTGGGTGGGGGTGGCGGGCGGTGTGTCCAGCTTATAAAATAATTCATACGTGACAGTTGCATCAATATATATATTTTTAAAAAAAACCAACGCAGCGCAACACTGTAATATGATGTTCTAGATCAGTGTTTTTCAACCTTTTTTATTCAGGGGAACCCTTTGGTGTCGTCAGATTTCTGGCGGAACCTGTATACCCCTTTATGTCCCTTCATGGCGAACCCCAAATTTTTTTCGATCTACCATTAATCAACAGTTCTTACAAGTCTTACAGGACTAATTATTTATTTATTGATTTTATTCATTCAACATACATCATCGACAATAAATGCAGTTTACAATGATAGATGCATGTTTGGTCGAGTATGGAAAAATTTTCAGTGTGAACATTGTGCTTGACGCTTTGTGCACAGCAGCTGTATTCTTGGCCGAATTTTGGATAGACATACGCGAAGTTCTTCTTCGACAGACAAAAGGCGTTCTCGTTTCTTGTGTTTGATGTTACTCATGGCCGAAAATCCAAACTCGCACATGTAAGAGGTGGAAAAAAGCAACAGAAGTCGCAAAGCTTTCTCAGCAATTGCAGGGTACTCGTTTTCAACCAATAACCAAAACGTATCCATGTTGAGCTCTGCATGCTTGAGTTTAAGTGTTCTGTCACTTGCAATGCTAGCCAGCTCCTCTTCCTCTTTCAAAGTAAACTGCCCTTCGCACGATTCAAGTTCAATGAATGGATTCCTAACCCAGTCATACTGGTCAACAGATATTGATGGGAAGTATTTGTTGAGACTGCTGGACAGACTTTCCAAGTGGTGGACGATCAACGGCAGAATGTCTTGGTGGTTGGTGAGATTAACGTTGGGAAACATTTCCAAATTCCCAGCAGCTGCACGCTTCTTCCACAGCAACAGTTTCTTCTGAAAAGCGTTTATTTTGTCACTTGAAGTCAAGATGTTTTCATTTCTGCCTTGCAAACCACTGTTCAAAATGTTGAGTTCTTGAAATATATCAGCCAGATAAGCTATTTTAGAACACCAGCTCTCGTTGCTCAGAGCGTTTTCAAACTCCTTCAGTTTTTCACTGGAACAGAACGCCAAAAGTTCGTCTCTCAGCTCATAGAAACGAGATAGTACTTTTCCACGAGACAGCCATCGCACGTCTGTATGTTGAATGAGTGTGATATGTTCCGCTTCAATGCTTTGACAAAGTTTGGCAAACAAGCGACATTTAAGAGGTCTCATCTTCATGTAATTAACTATTTTCACCACCTTGTCCAGTACTGATTTTAAATCTTCTCCCACTGTTTTAGCAACTAGTGCTTCTCTGTGTATGAAGCAGTGGGTGCCCGCGATATCTGGATTCGTCTGTCGCACCAGTGAGACAAAACCTTTGACGTTTCCCGTCATTGTAGGAGCACCATCCGTACAAATGCCGACGCAGTTTTTCCATGTCAAGTCACCGGACTGCAAATATGCACTAATAACGTCATATACATCTTGTCCTCTCGTTGTTTCCGACAACTCTTTACAGCAGAAGAAGTCTTCAACAATAGCATCATTGTCAATAAAACGTACAAACCCTAACAGCTGTGCTTTACCACTGACATCGGTGCTCTCATCCACCTGAAGTGCGAACAATCCGCGATTCTTAATCTTCGACAGGATATTACTTTCAATGTCAGTTGACATGTCTGCTACACGCCTGCTTATCGTATTGTCTGACAGTGGAATCTAATTGATTTCAGATACGGCAGTTTGTCCAAACATAACTTTAACCATTTCTTGGCACGCTGGTAAAATTACTGTTTCAGCGATAGTATGTGATTTCATTTTCTTAGCTACAATCTCTGCAACAGCAAAGCTTGCTTCTAGAGTTTTCTCATTAATCTTGAATTTTTTCTCGAATATTGCTGCTTGTTTTTTGTTCAGGTTTAGTGCTCTCTCGAAGTACGCGACATCTTTCTTTGCTGCATTGGGATGTAATGTAGTCAAGTGTCGTTTCAATTTAGCTGGCACCATGGCACTGTTAGCAAGCTGTTCCCCACAAATAATGCAAAGAGGCGATGGACAGTCGGCGTCTCCTGTCCAAGTGAATCCCATAGCTAAATAATTGTTACTGTACTGACGAATCTTACGACGAGAATCGACAACATCAATTTTCTTCACCGTCGGCTCTGTGGATTCGGATGCAACTTCAGGCGATTCCTCAGTGACGTCAGCTTCATCTAACCTTCGTTTTTTAATAAATCGGTCCATGTTAGCGGTAAAAGTACATTTAGAATAATTTAGATTTTAGATTTAAAATTAATTGAAAATTAATGCGTACGACGCCGTACGCGTCTAACAACGGAAACGGAAATAGTATGGAGGTAAACAAGTGCAACAACTAATAACCGATAGTGCGCATGCATAGCATGGGGCAGTTACGCAGGTTAGTCATGATGCGGTCCTGATCGGTTTTAACCCTAAATTTTTGTTATTAAATTTTTTTTTTTTAAATTTCAATCGCGGAACCTCTGGCTGCCCTTGCGGAACACTTGGGTTCCGCGGAACCCTGGTTAAAAAACACTGTTCTAGATAGTTGTTCCACTTGATACACTTGATTTGTCGATAAGCGACTCAGAAGGAAGTTATAACATGATGTCGTTATATCTTCTGTACAGGAGGAGCGTCTGTAACATGTATGACAAGATACAAGATAACGATTTTATAAACATCTCCATAAAAACCATTATTATAGTGAAGGAAATACGAAAACCAAAATTCCTAATTTCCATAAAACACCTACTCCCAAACTAACAAACACAAAATATAGGCCAACATTTATATTTTAAAAAATCTATTCATTTAAAATACAAAGAGTGTAAGCAAAAGACTAAAGTACTTCACAGATGAACAGTGTACTGTAAGTGTAATTTATAGAGCCGCTTTTCGCTTCTTTCTTCAGAAACTAATTGAAACTTTCCCAAAATCATATCAATGCCACGTAAAACAAAAGGACTGCTAATTTTCTACTTGCGACTTTTGGTTACCAAAATGTATTGAAATGAGCATGTGTTCAGTGGCGTAGCTAGGGATTTGGGGGCCCGGGGGGCTTGGCCTCTTTATGGGCCTCATCATTTTGTCCCTCGGCGTAATATATAATATTTATTGTGAAAAAATATTTTCAGACACTCATTTGGGGCCTCCCCTCAAGTGGGGGTCCGGGGGGACTTTCAAATTTGGACCCCCTCTCACGCCCTTAGCTACGCCACTGCATGGGTTTCACTGATCTATCAAATGATGTCAGGATGTCAGCTAATACAAGTGGAGCGGAATTGTGGCGTGTGTTTGTGTTTTAGTGTGTTTTTTAAAAAGCATTTCTGAAAATGCAAACCGTTTAAAATAATAATTTCTAAAATCAGATATCGATAATGATATACTAATTATAAAACTGCGTCAGATTGAAATTTAAGACAACAAAGTAAAAAACAAACACCAAAACAAAGATTCCGATATTTGACCCCGACAGACAGGTTGAAGTTGAGGCACAGTGGATAACACTAATATAAGTAATATTAGTTTTTGGACTACACATGGCTTGGTAGTGTCAAACTTATGCGGTCACTAAAGGTAACGGATGGTCAGTAGGGATATTTGTCGTTCATTGTCAGTTTCCCGACCCAAGGAAGCTACAGACGCGTAACCTCTGGCCGGGGCACGACTAGCCCCCACCCCCGCCCCAAGCTAGTGTAACATCCAGGGTCCCAGTAGTAAGCTATTCAATTTCTCCCTCCAGCCAAGCCGTTGGACCTGACGAAACAACACTACTGAGATGAACTAAACACATATTCTATGGGCCTGAGACTCTCTTAAGGCCTTGGCTATTACTTGGGCAATCTGCTCCATCTGTTGGGCAGTGCCATACAACATTGTCTGAACGTAGGACTCTCCTGCCCCCCTAACCTCCCCGGCTATGTCAAGCACGGGACATGACGTCAACAAGTGTATGATCGTCTCAGAGGCTTGGCTGCAATGGCGGCAGTTAGGGTCCCTGTTGTGATCTAGCCTGTTAAAGTACTGAGATGAACTGCATGATCTGACTGAGATGTCTTGTAGGAGCACTCTCCCTCTATAAGAAATCAGCTCAGCAGTTAAACAACACCAACCAGCTAGAATTGTGACTGTGGGCAACTGGGGGACGGAGCAGAGAGCAGGAGTCATCGCCTCCCTTGCTAAGAGACAAGAGAAACGACACGGTAGAAACCGCATACGGGCAAAACAGCGACTGTCAAAACAGCGACCGTCAAAACAGCGACTTCAAAACAGCGACTGTGTCAAAACAGCGACGGTAAAAACAGCGACTGCATCAAAACAGCGACTGTATCAAAATAGCGACTGTATCAAAATAGCGACTGCATCAAAACAGCGACTGTATCAAAACAGCGACTGTATCAAAATAGCGACTGTATCAAAATAGCGACTGTATCAAAACAGCGACTTTTATTCTTTTGCTTGTGATAATGCAGGTTTTTTGTAGAGAAGGGACAATATAAAATTAAATACAATCAACTGGAGGTGTGTATAAGTAAATGTTGATGTTTTAAAGAGTGCATACACAGTGTCAGGTCATTCGGGCCCAGCGGCTTGAACGATATTGTCCGCTATGCGGTGTTAAAACTATTTAATGTATTAACTTTATATACTGACAACTTTGTGCATCTTATTACAATTCAGTTTTTATGCTAGGTAGGTCTCTACCTGGGCGCCCCACCGTCTGTCTCAATAGATCTCTACCTGTGCGCTCCTCCGTCTGTCTCAATAGATCTCTACCTGGGCGCCCCACCGTCTGTCTCAATAGATCTCTACCTGGGCGCCCCACCGCCAGCCGATTCATCTCACCTTGTCCGATATCCCGTGTCATTATCTGATTGGAAGCTATGACTTGCGGCAGAGAAACTGCGTCCCCAGCCCCAGGACCCATTCCCTCCCATCACGCTATCCTCACACTGAGCTAAACCACATGTTGATAGATGTCATGCTAACCGCTTGGTACAAGGTTTTCACATATCTCCAGTAGCATTGATAAATAATCCATACATTGCACAAGACCGCCCCCCCCCCTGCCCCAAAACCAAAGAAAGAAAAATCATCTATTACAACCACCCCACAAATACACTTTTTAGTTTAGTGCAAATAGCACACATCACGTTTTCTCCACTCCCCTAGCCCCTTCCCGCCCCAACCGATGACATCTTAAGAGGCAGACCCCCATCCCACAAAAATGCACCCAATCCCTCAGGTTATCACCGTTACTTCCATCACCTTGTTAAAATGCTATTATTTTCGCTTTCGGTAAAATCACATCAGCATGGCACAAAATTTCGCTCAATAAACGGACGGGCGAGCAGCGCTGAGAAAATGTGCAGATGATTTTCAACGATTACTGGAAGAGATGAGATTTTTTGTATCACCACAGTTCCCTCCCATCTTGCAAAATTTGACGTCACAGCAGTGAGCTCAAACTCTCATCCTCCAAGGAAAAGTCATTTTTCCTTGCAAGGCATCCTTCCGTCTGCGAAAGACTATGGATTTTATCTTCTTCTATAGTGGCCGGAGATACCAATCCCAGAGTGGCAGTGGCAGTCTCTTTTGCATTTCTCACACATGAATGCGATGGAGCAGTATAGTCCGGCCTTACAGTCCCTTACGTATACCATAATGTAAAGGCGACTCCAAACTCCAAACCTCAAAGATGAACTGAATGTCTTTGTTTTGTATCCATGATCAGATGTCTTCATGCAATACAAGCATGGGCAGCTTACTCACTGGTGATGTGATTCATGTTTCTGTGAGTTATCTTTTCTTCCGAGATGCATTATTAGAACTGGGGGTGGGGGAAGGGGGGGAGGGGTGAAGAGGTTCTAGAAAAGCTTTTGCTAAACATCCCGAAATTATAAACAGAGTTTCACAATTCTATTAAAAATAAATACTTTAAAAAATAATTTAATAAATGTATTTTGCAGTAAATCACCTGTTGGGCTTTGCGATTTTGTCAAAAGTATTCTCATGCAAGGTCACACATGACGCAGCTGATCCGATACGTCGTACTGCTAGGTTTCAATAAAGTTTAGTTTTATGAAAAAATAGACCATAAGCCATAAGTTGCCATTTTCCCTCTAACTCTAAGTCTAAGTGTCCATTCGTGTGCAAAATATTATTTTAAAAAACAGCACACACCCACACAAAAGAAAAATTAGCTGCGCAGTAATTCTAAACTGCTGCGCGGCGTCGGTTGCGCATCAGTATAGAATTACGGCGCTGCAAATTTCTTTGTCCATAAGCCCAGACAAGGTTGTTATCGTATAGAATACTTGAATTAACTTATTTTATTTTATAAATACATGTAATTACGTGGAAAACTTTAAGATCAGTTAAGAAATACTTCTGCTGAAGTGGGTTGCGTCTCTATGTGGCGGGCAGCTGCCGGTGGGTGACACTTTTAGATGCAGTTCGCAGATTAGATCAGGTCTCGAGAAATTTGATTTAGTTCTTCTAGTGGTAAGGTAATTGCACAACGATGCGGCGCGAGTCAATGTTAGGTATGCTGTGCAGTTATCAGACCGACGCCACGCAGCATTTAAGAATTACAGCGCAGCAAATTTACTAAAATATATTTTTTTTAATTTTTATTTGCACGCGGACCAACGAACCTTTGAGGGAACATTGGTTACACGGCTTTGGTCTAGATTACAAACGTTTTCTGGCACCATACTATAATAATGATATCCTTCAAGATTAATACAGGAGTTTCTGATTTCAAAACACAGTGGCTCTCTGTATCATGTTACACGAGCTTCTCACTACAGAGGACGTGATTAAACTACAGCGACTCTTTACGATACATTTTGATCTTTGGCTCGGGGGATAAACAAAAAAAAAAAAAAAACGCTCGCTCAAAGCTCGTTGGATCATGGCATTTATTTGAAGCATCAAGGGTGATCAATAGCCGTATATTAACTTAACCGCGGTTAAATAAATGTAACAAGGAAAGAAAAATAAAAAAGAAGGCGCCATACATCAGATAACCACTGATGCAAGCTGTTTGCCCGGCGACCGTCTGGGTCGGATGAGTTTTAAAATCGAATTTAGCGCTACTGATGTCTGCTGTACATCGGAGGGGCGGGACAGACGACGGAGGGGGGGTGAGCAGCTATGTTCCCTTTAAGCTGCGCGGCCGCGCAGATATCTGACCGACGCCGCAGTTTAGAATTACCGCGCAACGAATTTTGTTTTCAACTTTGCACGCGGACTAACGAAGATTAGAGGAAACATTGATGAAGAGGTCAGAAAGTTGTACACGAGAGAAACACTGTTGCAGTGGCATCGACAGGGTGTGTGTGGGGGGAGGGGGTTGGGAATTCTGCCACTTCTTCCTCATACTCATAGAGAGGAGCGGGACTCTTCAAGAGATTTTTGTAAAAAAGCAATGAAATTCCTGCCCCGCCCCGGGGTGGCGCTTCTCTGCTCTAGGTTAGTTGTATGTGCAGGTAAATATGTTGGTTAGTTGTATGTGCAGGTAAATATGTTGGATACTTGAGGTAACAGAGGTAGTAAGTACATGCACTGAGAACTTAGCTGTTGAAAGCTGCGTGCATGTAGGTTATGGGAAGTACACGAACTTGGGTATAGCAGGTATGAAACTAGATGGTGATTTATATATACACATATTAGGAAATCGGGGTTAAATAATTTGATTTTGAGGTAATGAGTTTATATGAATTATAAAGCTAGTTAATGAAGGGTACATAGCTTTAGGCACAGACTGTATTGCAAATCACTTTTCCAACGTCTTCTTGATTATATTGGCCGTCACTTGCAATCTAAAAGTATAGTTAATGGTTCACTTTTGAATTTTATCAAGACACTGTATTGAGTTTCATTTCGGGGGATAAGAGATGGATCAGTGGCGGATTTAGCTTTGTCTGCGTGGGGGGGCCAGGAGAATTTTAGGGGGCGCCGCAAAATTTTACTCAGATCAGAGCATTGGATAAATACTAGGGCTGTTAACGATTAATTTAAATTTAATTAACTTTTGAAAAATTAAAGATTAATTAATCGTTAATTTCGATTAAAGCCAAAAATTTTAATTTATGATGTCATAAGTAACACTCATTTCACGTTCTTGTTGAAAATCTAAATAACACTGGCATGTCTCCTTTATATATCTACTTTTCACCAACTACGCAAAAAGACAAGTGTGTTGACATTAATTGGTTCAAGTGATGAGCGAATCTAATTGACAATATAACCAGCCGAGCTGAATAATCATTCACATGGAACTGAGAAAACTTAAACTGGTATGCTCAAAACGAGGTCTTGGTAAGGAATGACCTTATCGGATATCGGTGTTCATTAATTTTCCACCATTGTACAGGATTAATGGATTCAAGAACTTCCATCTCCATTTTGTAACGCAGTAATTCATCAGAAGAGCTGTCGTCATTTCTGTTTCAGAGTCAAACTCCATTACTGCCATTACCAAAATGTTCGTGTAATCTTCAGGAAATTATTTATCAGGCGCATTAAAAAAAAAAATTGTTGACTTTTTTATTTCAAATTATTAATGGTTACAAATAATTTAATCCTTAAAATTTTAAAGGATTAGTCGAGACATTAATCGTTAATATACGCAGCCGTTTTCAATACTAGCCTACTAATTTAGTAAAATTTCCAAATTAGCAACCAAGTCAAACAGAAGAAACAATATAAACAGATATGTCTTCAAAATAGTAACGTATATTTATTTCAATAGTATATTTATTGATCTGAGAAAGAAACTTAGTTTATGCGAATTTATATAGAGCCCTGAGCCATATTTAAACTCCTTTCTACGTGGAGCGAAACGATTTGTCGTTGATTCAAAGTCAACGTTCTCACCTAGATCACGTTCATTTGAAATTAATGCCAATCCAGACAGACGTTCGTTTGTCATTGTTGAGCGCAAATAATTTTTTATGATTTTCAATCATTGATAACAGAAAGATTCAAGTAAATCTTTATAGAATATTGACAAACAAGAGAGACCTGATGCCATTTATTTTTCAATCAAGAATGGTAGAAACTCTTTAAGTTGTAGCTCACTAGATAGTGATGGACGTTGTGATGCATGCAAATTTTTAAAGGTATAATATTCAAGAATGCTTCTTCTAGGTTAATGTGTTTGTAAATTTTGCATAAACTTCGAAGAGGATCTGTATTTTCTTCCAACATTTGTGATGGATCAATACAATANAGTTCACCTGCCTTACTTTTATTTTCTGCAATTCGCGTTTCTTTAAATTTTGTTTTTAACATCTAGTTTGGAACAATTTTCGTTAATAAATTATTAGACATCTACTTTCAGAATTTTAAAAAGCTTGATCGCTTCTCATTTCAACAAACTTATTTCTTCCAACATCGATCAATCGTTTTGCAATTGCAATGTCAATACTCTTGAGCTGCAAGTGGTTTGATAACATGAAAATATCAACCAACTTTTGTACAAATAGCATCAGAAAAAACAAAATAATATTTTGTTATTAAAGCAGATAGTCCCATTGCTTCTGCTCTGACACTTCCTTTATGTTATGTCGATGGGCTTGAAATTATATCTTCTAGAGTGGCTAGAACAGCAGAGAATGATCCAACAACTGCATCAACCGCATGCTTACGGCCTACGGCTTGCCAATCTTGTATCAAAAAGTCATTTCAGAGTATCTACTGTTGATTCATATTGAGATTTTCAATTTTTTAAAAGAGTATGTAGACGTTGTAAACTAGACGTAAAGAATACCTTTCAGCTGTGCCAAAAACAACTGTATACATCACTGTTTACAGACATTGCTTTGATAGTGACCAAATTCAAAACATGAGTACAACAATGAATTTTTCAAAATTAATGAAACAACATTTCTTTAAATGATTAACGTAGCTGATGCATAACGTATTGTCATTTATGTAGTTAGTATGATATGAATGTTTCTTTTTATTGATATATGTATTGTTATTTCCATGCAAAGCGCTGTGAGCCTGGCTCCTTGCTGGGATACAGCGCTATATAAATTATCATTTTATTATTATTATTATTATCATAGATGGCATTGTATGAAGGTTTGAAGTCCACTCTTAGTTCAAGACATCACAGATGAGCCAACATATGCCTTTCCTCCTCAGATTGTGATATCAATGTCTCGCTTTTGTAATATGTAGTTTCACAACATGTCCTGATTTTGAAACTGAACGTAAATTGACATCTTATCAATTTCAAATATATCAATGGTCCCTCTAATCGATAATTACAAAAAATACATGTTCATTATCAATTACTGCCGATAATTCAGATGCAAATGATTGAATTAAATCAATCTGCACATCATGATTTAAATAAATTTCATTTTTCTTTTAAACTCTAGATGACTGTCCAAAGTGGAATCATAGTTGGCCAATAAACTTGTGATTTAACAAATATTTCAAGTATTTCTATAACTAACATCACTAAAGTCTAAAGCAAGAATTATTTTCTCTGTGTACTCTGAATAGCAAACCTTGTTTTGCTAAAAATCAAGAAAAACGTCACGTTTATCATTCGTTCAAATATTTCTCTATTCTTTTCCACTTAGCGACGCTCCTGACGGACCAAACCAGATATAACAGTTTTGAAATACGATATTTAGCAAGCCAATATTGTCGTTTGGCAGTTTAGTGTTGATTAAATTTTTCGTGTTTAGCATTTTTTTAAATTTTTTTTTATTTTTTTTTTTGCTCTGGTGACACATTTTTAGTGTTCATGAGGGCGTCTCAGGGGGGCGCCATTTTAGACCCAACTGGAGCGCGGGGGGGGCGACCCGCCCCCCCTGCCCTATAGCTAAATCCGCCACTGAGATGGATAGATTTCGTATCATCGGCTTTTTTGCCTTACCTATTACTCTTATACAGATGATTATTGCGTCCACAGACCACGACGATCCGTTGGCAAGTGGTGCAGCTTTTACATGGCAGGCAGGGCTATGAAGGTTCCAGGCATTACCCGGACACCTTTGTTTCCCTAACTAGTGTTCCCATTCGGAGCTGGTTGGACTTAGGGACACATTTGGCCCTGGGAACAAGTCCCTGCCTTCACTGCTATTCACTACTAATGCCGTACATAATGATAAATGGACTGGATGATGATCCTATCAATTGGCTTTCATAACAACAACAACAATCTTATTAGGAGTAGTAAGAGATGAGTGGAATTTTAAAAGTAAAAGTTTCTTACAGTGTACAACTTAGGCTAAGTATCTCGTTAACGTATAAATCTATTTTATTATCTATAATCTACATCTGAAACTATGATATATCGTTGTTTCATGATTGAATATCATATCTACTACAGACGCTTCTTCTGTTTCCATACAATATTGGGCCCTACGCTTATACATGGTTTATCTATAGTCTTGCATTGTTAGACTTCAGTTTTTGAAAGTGTGTTTGTTTCCTGGTTAGATCTGGCAACCCATTTCCCGTCCGAATTCCCGACGGGAAGAACGAACATTTCTATGTGCTCATTCTTGTGAAACTAATAAGAAAAGTGTTTTTATCCCTATAATATCAATCTTTCTGTTGCGTTTCCAACTTAGAATTTAAGGCATTAACACTTTGTTCTTCTATCTTCTAGTTTTACAATGATTATAAGTTTAACTATCGGTGCTATTCTAATCGGTTTTCAATATTCACCAGCAATGAATCTTGCGAGCATCTTTCTTGTCTCTCCTTCAATATGGCCAAGACTGCCAGGTGTCTTCTTAAACACTTTTTTAAAAAGATATTTTATTTTAATCCACTTTTATTAAAGAGCATAATTGATTACAAATACACATTTATAAAAATTGCACTTATTAAAGTTGCAAGCTAAAGCTTTAAATACATAAACGCATTACAAACCTGTTAACTTTTGTGTGTGTATTGTTTTTATTGGGGGGGGGGGGCTAATGAAACTCTGGCTACATTAACACAGGGGCGTACAAAATAATGTAGGTGTGTTTTTGTGTTCACGTATGTAAAACCCTGTGGACATCGTGATAGTATATGGCGATGTTTGCAGTTCGCATACATTAAAATTTAGGATACGTATTTTGATCAATGGATTTACAAAGAGCGTAAACCTGAAAGGAAACAAAACAACAACAACAACAACAAAAACTCGTTCCATGATTCACCAAGACATTATTCATTATACTTATACAGCCCCTCCTTACTGTCATTGACACAACGGAGTAGCCCCACCTCATGGAATTTCCTGGTCAGTTCCACTCACCTGCCTCAAACACGACAACTTTATAAACAAAGCGCCAACAGCTTTACTGACGGATCTCTTGAGCTCGTGATTAACTCAAGAATACGCCAGCTTTATAGTCAAGAATACGCCAGCTTTATAGTCAAGAATACGCCAGCTTTATAGTCAAGAATACGCCAGCTTTATAGTCAAAATCCATTACTCCCCAGGCGTCATCAGAGAATCCGGCGCATAAAACCACACATGAGATTTCCAAAGCAAGCGAACTTGAAAAACGTTCCCAACAATCTGTAATATTGTATTATCTGAGAGAAGCCCTCGCCAACACACACTCTCGGCTCGTTGAGTTTTCTGGTAGCAGAGCCGGGGAAGGGGGGGGCGCGGAAACGAGTTCACGGGGGAGTCTATTTTTGACTCGCCCAGAAAAAAAGAAGAGGGGAGCATGCACGTGCTGGGGGAAACCTTATCGCGCGCGGCATGAATCACAGTGGTGGAAAGGTAAACTTTGGTGTGCTCAACCACAGCCACCCGAAAGTAACAAACATCAGCAGCAAAGTCAGGAGAGTGCTGTCCGTGAAAACACCTCTCCCGCTCATCATAGTAAGGGATTCTCTGGTATCTGCTTCCCATCCCAGATAATAAATGTGATCTGTTGTTATTGGTATGCTGGTAAAGATAAGACATATACTATATCAAACATATGGCTAAGCTTCGCAGATATTTTTTTTTCAGTGTACCTGGAGTTTAGAAGAGAGAAGTTAGGTTTGCTCATGATATCACTGTGTATTACGACGGTTTGAAAAACTGATGGTGCGTCGGTGGATGCCGTTGTCACTAATTATGGTTACAGTTATCTGCTGGTTATGAAACAGGGGATTATAGTTATAGTTATACGTTTAAATAATCACTTCGCACAGGCTAGAACGATTGACCAGAAACGACAAGAGTAAAATTAACGCAATCCTATGTTTGCGGAAAAACTACTGACAATGATAGTCATAGTTTATATTATTATTATTATATTATATTGAATGCCCACATAAACGGTGTGTTACTCCCCACATTGACCAGGTTATATATTATTGATATGGCTTTTACTTTTAGTTCACAAACCCGTATTCTGGAAAGTCAGCGTTCCCCACACACCATTACATCCTTTTGTCAACCGTTAAGATCAGGTGATAATATGGAAGATCATAACATGGCTCCATTTCGTATTATATACTGTGTGTTTTTAGTTACGGGGAGGTGCAATGTTCCATTCAAGCTGCGCGGCCGCGCAGATATCTGACTGGCGCCGTACAGCAGTTTAGAATTTCCGCGCAATTAATTTGGTCAAATATTGCACCAAAAAGTAATGCTGTGCAACTTTGCATACACGTTTATTTAAAAAACTTTGCACACATATCAATGAACCTTGGAGGGAACATTGGAGAGGTGTTCAGTGTTAACCATAACAACGCACCTAAGTTCACCGACAGGTGAGGACAACATACAACACCCACTTGTGGGTTATAGTATACCAGCAGCTCACTTGTGGGTTATATTATACCAGCAGCTATCTTGGGAAATTAAACGACATTGGGCGAGTAAACAACTGCACCTTCTACATTTAAACTTCCCATTATAATTGTTAGAGTTAGACTGAGATAAGTACTCATGAGACTCACATCAAAAGTTGATCTTTAGGATTTTCTTGCGTGTGAAATTATTGTTCTTGTTATAGTGTTATCGCCCTATTGAACGTGCTTATACCCAGTGCCGGATTTACCTATTCGCTAAAAAGGTATAGCTTAGTGCCCTCGCCTTCTTGCCCCCCCCCCCCACCGGATTTTTTTTCTTCATATTTGGCACTAACATAAAATATATTTTTTTCAAAAATGACCCTTATATCTCAAATAGCTTAGGGCCCCATCAAGTCTAAACCCGGCCCAGCATATGTATTGGTCACATGCGGACGGACCGTAGGTTGTCAGGTGTCAAAAGGAAGATATGTTAGGAAGGTTTTTAGCTCTGTGTCTAAAGGAATAAATGCATAAAAACCAGTCAGGCGGAATCAGTTTGTTCTTCTTAGTTAGCAGACCAGAAATCAAAGAAAGGACAAATAATAATACCCGAAATCCAAGCATCCACGCCAAAAATCTAAATCTGCCAAATAACCGATTCGATAAGACCAGGCTCTGCGAGTCTTCATCACGGTAGAAGACTTAAGATCTGGCTGGCTATCCTTACCTTCCCGTGTTGAAAGGTCACGTGCTCACTTGACTCGCTGTTCTTCATTTACAGTACAGGTGGAACACAAAAATAATAGTACTAGCTATCAGAGGCGTTTCTGAGGTGGGGTCATTCCTTTAAAAAAATCAAACAAAGGATCTGGCACAACATGCAAGATGCACTTAAATAAACCCGGATGTATAAAGTATTTATTCTTTCCCGTTTTAATGTGTCCTCATGTCAGACAACCTGAAAAATATTAAGGCAAAAGCACAATGATTATTCTGCGCTTGCGCCCTGTCTTTAGATACGCCGCTGCTTGTAGAAAATGCAGTTTCATGAAAGAACTTTGGGCGGAACTAGGCAATAGGTGAACGAAGCGTGGGGAGGGGAGAAAGTTGGCATCGCTGGCAGGAACTGATAACGGGGTCAGAGGGTAAGCAACAAAACTTTGCAGTTGCGGATACACAAACAGGTCCCAAGCTGCCCGAGATTTGATGGAGATCGGCTTTTTAATTCAAATGTACCAACAAGTTTTGTTAGGGCATTAAATAGTCCACAGTTGAATTCCGGTCCACGGAAAATTTCCATTCATTAGTAAAGACAACTGTAGAGAAAATTACTACCTCGGGTGCTAGTATGGCAAACATCGTAATAAACAAAAAAAAAAACACACACACAAAAAAAAACTAGTGATAAATAGCTTTTAATATCTAGGAGCCATTGTAGCTGGAGACGCTACCCGCGAAGCTGAAATTCGAGCTAGAATGGGGTCGGCAATGGCAGCAATGACTAGGTTAACCAAGATATGTAAGAACAAAAACATTACCCTGCCAGTGCCAACAAAGCTCAGGCTCTCGTTAAAACCATTTTACTTAACGGATGTGAGATCTGGACACTAATGGCAGCCATGAAAAGCAAGCTGAGGGCTTTTTAAAATTGAAGTATGAGGAAAATTTAGAACACAAGACCAATGACTATGTCTGGGACAAAATAAACTATATTGCAGGTAGATGATACCCTTACAAAAATTACTCTATGAGGCGCCGTAGAAGGGGGCCGGTCGAAGAGGGCGACAACGGATGAGCTGGCTTCACAACATAAAGGAATGGACAGGGATGGGATTAAATGAACTGCTGGCCGCCGCTCAAGATAAGCAACTATGAAGAGGTTAAAATGTCCATGCACTCCCCCCAACGACCGTAACGGTCACGGGACTGATAATGAAAGAAAATACAATAGATTTTTTATAAGTCTTATTTCCTCTAAATTAGAAATTTTGTCTTTTCATCAGTAAGGGGCCGTCCATAAATGACTTAACGCGATTTAGGCCAATTTCCACCCCCCCCCCACATTAAAAGCTGTATTTTAAAATTCAAAATTAGCATGTTGCAAATTATTTTTTAAATCCTTTATATTAACTCGGGGTGTCTGGTTAAGCCCTTGATTGCTTGCTTGCCGAAAAAACTTTGGATTGGTTTTTAACCCACTACCTCGTAAGCTACCAAACTGAAATTTTGCAGGCAGACTCGTGCCGATGATAAAATGAGGTATCAAAATTTCAGATCGATCGAATTATTGAATGTTTAGATTATTTTATTTAGCCTATCTCTACGTATGGTGTTAATTTTTGGGATAGAGTGTCGTGGTGCGTATTATATTGAACGCCCTTTTTTAAAAATTACTTTGCTGTTGCGCTGTGCGGAGCATATTTTATTGACGATCTGTAAATGTAAATGCTATTAATGGCTAATCTGTCTAGCGGTGTGCACTATGTTAAACATACTTTTATAACCCTTTCCCCAGCTGAAAATTAGCAGGCACACTTTAGAGTTGTTGTTTTTTGTTTACTATAGATCTAGATTATTCTAGATCTACATCCTTTATATATGTGAGACGTAGCTATTTTATTTTTGGATTGTCGTGCGATGCGTATTATAATTATAATGAACATTCTTTTATTTATGTCTGGTATATAAAGGATTTATAATCAAAAACTTTTTTTTTAAAATCGTCATTTAAATATGTAGTTAGTATACGGCTGCACTCTATAATCATAATAAGCATGAAGCTGTTTAAAACTCCATTAAATAGATAGAAAACAATAAAAAAAAATTAAGTGGCACTTTTATTTAAGTTGTGTGACGTCACATTTCTTAAACAGCCCCCTCCCCTGTCACACATCGTGGATTTGATACCAAGTCACCATTGTCAAGAAATAATATATAAATAATCATCACAAGCAATAATTCTACAATGCGACCACCCTTTTATGGGTAAAAAAGTTGACAAAAGTTAAAATTAGGACTGGTAACAATTAATTTAAATTTAATCATTAACTTTTGAAAAAAAAACTATTAATTTCATGAATTAATAGTTAATTTGGATTAAAGTTAAACATCTAAAGGGAAGTAACAAACACAGGTAATTAACAATTTTTTGTTTTATTGATTTCTTTCCCCTGTCTCATAGACATAGGTAAAATATTTTGAACTTTTTTAACTGCTATGGACTGTTGTACTATGTTCCACAGCGATACAGAACCTGTGATCTGGGCTATTATAGTGTTTATTAATTTTTTAAAAATAAATTGAAAAAAAAAATATTATAAATATTTTCTTAAATTTTAATCAAATTTTTATCGATTAAAGATATTGTAATCAATATTTTATCTTTACATTTATAACAAATAAACACGATTTTAATCGTTAATTTCCACAGCCCTAGTTAAAATGCAAAAAAGAAATAATTGTAAATTTGGCGTTAAAAATTGTAAACTATTTGTCTGGGGCTGTTTTGTCTGAGGCCATTTTGACGGGTCATGTACAAAGTGCCCTCTAAGGATAGTTGCACCATGTACAAAGTGAAAAAAGCTGTGTGCAAAGTTGTGCAGCATCCATTTTCTGTGAATTAATTTACAAAATTTGCTGCACAGTATTTCTAACCTGCTGTGCGGTGTCAGTCAGATATCTGAGCAGCAGTGCAGCTTAATGAAAACATTGGTCATGCATTACAAGAAATAATTTTAAAATTTGACCACTTTTTCAAGAGTGAAAAAGTTGACAAAAGGTTTAAATTCAAATGAAAAAAAAATGTAAATTGTGTTAAATAATGTTAACAATTTGTCTGGGCCGTTATGACCGGGGTCATTTGGACAGGTCATGATAAGATATCTCATTTTAAGAACAGTACACAGGTCAACGCATAGTGCCGCATTTCAACACATAGTGCTGCATGTCAACACTTAGAGTACTAGGTCAAAAGAATAGTGCTGCAGTCAAGTTGGGGCTGAGGTGGAGTAAGTTGAGATCATGCCCAACCAAAGTGGTCATCAAAAATGAGACAGAAAACAAATAATTTAAGTTAAGCTCAATTCAAGAGAAAACTTAGCAACTGAAACGAATTTATCTTAAAAATACAACTGGGAAGAAAGAGATTTGAGAAATAAAGAAGACAGCTTTCATCTGGTAATTGATAAATAAAATATTAATGATTTTTTAAAATGTTAAGTCCGAGAAAACAACATAAAAAGGGAAACGATTGAATGAAAGAATTGACATTTTAAAACTATTTTAAATAATTTAAAATTATTAAAAAATCGTACTTTATTTTTAGTTTTTATTTGATCTTTTGCATATTTCTTTGCTGAAAAGTTAAATTTCATCGCAAATGAAAGAATCAACTTTGGGAGATGTTGAGGCTGTATTGATTAATGAGATGTATTGATTAGGGGTATTTTACTGAAGTGATGTTGTTCTGTAACTGTAAATCATTAGAAAGTGCAATTACCACCACAGATATTTATTATTAGCATTAATAAAAAAAACTAAGATGTCAATTATATATGACAGAAAAACGTAACATTATAACATCTTGTACTGCAGATGGTACTGCTAATATATGAGGAGAAATGGTTGCCTATGATTATAATAAGTCAAAGTTGAGAATCTAGAAATAGTCTTTGTGCATTGTCATTGTATTTATCAAATAAAATATTTTAATCTCTCAATATTTTGTTACAATTTTGTAAATACGATAAATATTTGTATAGCAAAACCATTGGTACCACGGGAAAGAAATCAATTAGTTTCAGGACTAAGCTTTGTAGCCTGAAATGTGTTTAACTCAGAAAGTGAAAAGATTGAAATAATCATTCTTTTTTATTAACATTAACATCCAGTCATTTACCTTACAAACTGCAAAGAATACATTTAATTCAAGAATTTATAAATAGCGGCACAGACCGATTTGAGTTATGCAGTGATGACGGAGATAGTTTGCCATGGCCAAATTATTTTTTTTTAAATCTCCACTGTTTAGCAACATTTCTCTCTCCCCTTCTTGCTTCACTCATAAGCAGAGGCACTGTTCTTTATCTTAGACTAATTTCTAAGTTTTGTTCATGACCTAAGGCATTCATAACTTGAGGTGCCACTGTTTTGCATTTTAAGTTTTTAAGTGTGTCAAAACCAAATTTCAATAATTTCCTTATGGATTTCACTACTTATATTCATTTGAATCTACTGACTAAAAAATCAATAATAAAAAAACTTACCATCACTCACTAATGAATAAAGGATATACTAATTGTGTCGTGTTGAGTAGATAGTAGATACGTATCCAGGGTACAGAGTACTCTGAAATAATTCATTAAAAAAACTTAATAATTATTGTTTACTTAATGTTTTGATAAAGATTTTAAATCAGTTCACTTTAACACTTTATTTTTAGTGAATTCATGGCAGTGGTTTTGAGTTAGGTCTGCTAGGAATATGCAGGTAATTAATTATTATAAAAAGATTTTTATTTACGGAATTGCTCCACAAGCAATTAAATCATTGATTATCACATTAGAAGGTGGAATAAATAAAGATGTAAAAAAATGTTGCCATTCCTAAAATTTGCCACACAAACTTGCTGTAAAAATTGTCATTATTTGTTTTATTCTTAACATACTGAATATTTTTTGTCAAGAAGATTCTGGTACTTGATCTCACTTCATAAAGACTAATTAGTTGTTAGTCAAATATTAGAGCTAATTTAATTTTAGATTCTTTTTTGTAGCTTATTGAACAAGTGGTACCAGAGATGGGCTAACAGGTAAAAGACAAAAGAAGTATATGCCAATGGTAGGAGTTGAGTTCCAAAAACCCAAGTTTGATGTTTTAACTACCAACTCATACTTCAATAGGCTAGGTCACAACTTAAAGTGCTGGCATTGCTGCTTAATCCCCAAAACAGTAATGCAATCATAGACTTAATGTCATATGCTAGACATGAATGAGTCCTATGCTGATGCTCAAAAGATGTACAGCACTGCCCAGTAGATAGAGCAGGCTGCTGAAGTGTTAGCCAAAGTTTTAAGAGTGTAAATTTCAAGATTTTCAGTATATGTTGGTAGAATTATTATTATTTGTTTTAGAAAATTGATACCACTGTGTTAGCTGAAATTTCTAAATAACTCATTAGAAATTAGAGTGAATATTGATTACAGTACAGCCCTGATGGAAACCACGCAGTAAATTACCAGTTAATAAATAAGACTTAAAAATTAGCACTGCTATAGCTAAAATACAACATATTATAATGCATTTAATTATTGAATATATTTAAAAATGTAAGTTCTCACGAGAAAATTAAATTTCGCTGTGAAATAATGTACATGTAGAAACTGCAGGACTGCCTATTTAATTATATATAATTTATATATCTTCTTTGTCTTATCTGTTACAGACGCTCCTTCTAATATCTCTATGACTATACTATACTCTATACAGAAGATTATTAGTAGTATTACCTCCTACGTTTATTGTCGTTTATCTATGATTTTTGTTTAGTCCTGCATTATAGGAGTTGATATTATTATTATTATGATAAAATAAAGTATTGGTTTTCTGTCTTTTCTCGGTGTTCAGGCAACCTATTCCACGACTTTGACTTTGTCCATGCCCAAATTCTGGACAGGAAGAATGATAATTTGTTTATATGTTTGTTCTAGTTCTTGCATACGGAATAAGGTATTTGACTCATGACTTTTCAATACTATTTACATTATACTTACTTACCTATTTAAGCAAAGAATAAGTTAACTTTAACTTTAGTCTAGTGACTTTAACTTTAACTTTATTACGCCTTTTACTTAATTTTAATAAACTGTACTTATTACTAAAGTCTAAAACTAAAGTCTAAAACTAAAGTAAAGGTTAAGTGGCTAATGTTTATTACTCTGACCGCAGCGTCGCGTCTCTTCCGGTTGCTATGAAAGATAGTTGCTTCCCTTGAATTTTGTTGGTTTCTTATTTATTTATTACCTCCCTTTGCTTTAAAATGTAAATAATTTGTTTAGTATCATTATTGGATTTGTATTCATGCGCCGCGAGAAAGGGGGGGGGGGGCTCTCTTTTCCCAAGTATAAATGAGTATATTCTAAGAACTATTTGCTGTGCTCATTTAGAAAAGGAGTGCTGCTAATTCCTTGGCGGGCTTTATTTCCACCATGTCATGTCGTTTCCATTAGTAAGTAGCCATTTTTTGTTAGAATTTTAGGAAAATTGAAGATTTTAGGGTTCGGGTTAGGTATAGCTTTAGAATTTTCGGAATATTGAGTTCCCAGCCATCATTCAGAACCTCATCTCGAGGGTCCCAGCCATCATTCAGAACCTCATCTCGAGGGTCCCAGCAATCATTCAGAACCTCATCTCGACGGTCCAAGACAGTTCTTAGGTTAGGTTTAGTTATCAATTTCAAAAAATTGAAGATTTTAATTTTAGGGTTTGGGTTAGGTATAGCTATAGAATTTTAATAGTGGCAGCAGTGATCTAATGCGCGAATTTCTAAAAGGATTTAAAAAAGTGTATCCCCCTTTGTTGTGATTCCGATGCCTGATCGGTGAGTACCCATTGTTTTCTTCATTTTTACAACTATTTTGCTTTTATGTAAAACGCTAAAAAATACTCCTTAAAATATTAGAATGTCCCCCAATCCTTCGGCCATCTTGTTGCTATGGCACGTCACCGCCGGAAAAGTAATGCGAGCCCCGTTAATTTTTTTTTTTTTAATTTGCCGGTAGCTAAAAAAAACTGCGCAATTTTAGAATCCCTGATTCCCCTACCCCTCTGATTTCACGGGGCTTGCACTACTTTTCCGAAAGTCACGGCGGTCACGTGCCTTAGCAACAAGATGGCCGCCGATAATGGCGGTGCGGACTGAGTTATAAACGTTTACCGGTTAAGTTATTTGTATTATAACTTTATTTAAGAATTTAGTATTTAAACTTTACTAAAGACTCTTTAACATTAGGTAACTTTAGTCTTAAATTCTGAACTATTATTTACTATTTAAATTATTTACTTTTTTTAGTTTAGAGTTTAGTTACCAGTTACTGTTACCTGGCTTTTACTAACTAATTTTACAAACTAAATAACAAATAGCATAAATAGTTACCAAACATAGGTCTCGTATGTTAAGAAAGATTCTAATTTAATCTGTGTTTTTTTTATACAATGCATCAAGTTGTGTCGAGTTAGAAAAAAAAAAAAAAAAGTAAAAAAATTAGTCATTTGTACATTTCCTTTACCTACCTTTAACAAATTGCTTGTAGACAATAAACAGGAAGTAAACATTGAAAACTAACCGAATCAAACTAACCAGTACAGTTCGTCATCATTTCTCTTCTGCCATAGTACATTTAAAAATAATTATATTTATCTCTGTAAACATAAAATAAATTTCAAGGCATTTGAATAATTAAAATTTAAAAGACAAATTAACCATTTTTATGAATTTAAAATTTACTTAAAGTTATTTATTTATTGAGGAATATTTCTCTTCAGTTTATCAGTCGCTAAGTTCCATGAAGATTTGATTTCATCCTAGATAGAGAAACGTGAGACTAAACTTAACTTATGAATTTATATTATAAATTATAAACATTAACACTTGTCGACAACGTGCAATTTTTCCCCATTAAAGTGTTTCGTTGTAATTGGTAATTTTAAACATTCATTATTATAGTGTATTTTTATTCGGTAAGTTTTGTTAACTATTGATGTCTTAGTCTAAGTCTAAGTACTCTTACTCTTGACTCTTAGTCTTAGTCTCTTACTTACTTAGTCCTACTCTTAGTCTTAGTAATTTAAAGTAGTAAGTAGTCTTGTCTTAGTCTAGTACTTAGTTACTTAGTAATTTAGTCTTAGTAACTTCAGCTGAAGTGAAGAATCTCGACCATGACGTCACGACGCTACCGGTTGCTGGAAACGAGAGTTCTATAAATTCTAGGATGTGGCTAGCGCTACGACAATTTTGTCGTAGCAGCAAACGACCCGGTCGGATGTTGCTAGCGTTACGACATGTCATAGCGCTAGTCAGAAAACTAGTGCTTCGACATACGCAACTTCTGCTACGACTAGTTTTAGTCACTCTTTCGTCTTTGCAGTAGACACCTGTAAAGAATTAAATCTTAACAAACTCTTCTTTATATTGTATTATAATTATTGTATACGAATACATATTATAATTTGACATTATTTGTGTGTGTATTAATTCTAAAATCTAAAGCTTAAGGCACTTAAGCCGTAAATGAAAATCCTCGAGCAATAATTCGCGCACAATCGCAAGAATGTAAAATAATTCATTTCGTGTGGAATAATAAAATGTGCCTTGTGCAGACTTGTCACAGGAAACCATTCCATTCATCCTTCTACCTCATTTTCAGTCTATTACTAATACTATTACTATTGAGGGGGGGGGCAGGTAATAACAACCGTACAGGACTCCTGGTTTACTGGCCTTTTTTTTCCCCATTACTTCGTGCTGCTGTTTGTGTCCGTATTCTCAGCCCCCCGCCTCTCTTTGCACTATTTATGACAAGCAAGTCTGCGGCGCATGATGCGCTATGCCTCCTTCGTCTAACAATGACTTCAAATCCCGCTTCCCCCGCTTGTGTTCAGCTTTTTTTTGCGATGCCTTCAATTCAGAGAATTTTTCAAAAATATCTTCCAAACAATTAAGTAACCATGATGGTTTATAGTCATTTTTTAAACTCACGCCTCACCTTCCTTTTGCGTTGGTGATGCCGACTGAGTGTCAACTCGCGAATCAAAAGGAAAAAAAATATTAGTAGTATTAGCATAATTAAATACAGCTTTAGTCGTAACTGTAAGTAAGCACATATCACATTTTTACGACTGTCGTAGCAGCAGACAACCAGACCGGATGTTGCTAGCGTTACAACATCGTAACGCTAGCCAAGCATACATGGATTGGCTAGTGTTACGACTAGTCCTAAATCTAAATATTTTTATTTTAACAGATTTATTCAACGTATCTGCTTTTCAGAATAATAACAAAAATTATCAACATACTTATTGTGATTTTTAAAAAAATAATAATAATAAATGAAATTTAAAAAAAAAAACATGACGGCAGCGGGATTCGATCCCGCTATCAATAGTGTCCATTTTCGAACCAACCAGACTATCACTTGAGCTAGCGAAGCTGCTGAGAATGTGTAATTTTTTCAATTTATAACTTTTTTCATTTAATGGCTCAATCTAGATTTTTTAAAAAACATTTAAAATTGATTAATAAGCTTATCTAGTGATCATGATATTTTATTATGAGAACTATAGTTAAGTATTTAAGTATTAGTAATAGCATAATTGAAATACAGAAAATTGTTTACGACAGTCGTAACTTGTCGCAACGGCAGTCAACCCGGGCGGATGTTGCTGGTGTTACGACATGTCGTAGCACCAGCCACATCCCCCTGGGACGGGTTGTCTGCCGTTACTTTGTCGTAGCAGTAGACATTCCGTAAATTCTAAAAGGATTTTCAAAAATAGAAGGTTTTAGGGTTTGGGTTAGGTATAGCTTTGGCTTTAGAATTTTTGGACCATTGAAGTTTTTAGGGTTTGGGTTAGGTATAGCTATAGAATTTTAATTTTAAAGCTTTAAAGCTTTTTAAAGGACATGCTATAACAACAAAGATGGCCGCTGGTAATGACCGTGACGTAACGGTCTAGATTCTACATGTTTACCGGATTTTCAAAAATGGAAGGTCTTGGGCTTAGGGTTTGGGTTAGGTATAGCTTTAGAATTTTTGGAAAATTGAAGGTTTTAGGGTTTGGGTTAGGTATAAAGTAAAAGTATAATTTAGTATAGTATAGTATTAAGTATTAACTAATAGTATAGCTATAGAATTTTAATTTTAGCTTTTTAAAGAACGTGCCATAACAACAAAGATGGCCACCTGTAATGACCATGACGTCACGGTCAACATACTTCGTTTTAACCGTAACTTCTTAGTTTCTTAGTCTTAGAATTATAACTTTTAAAAAGTTAACTTTTACTTATATAAGTTATTATTATTAAGTCTGTAAAAATCAGCCAGCGAATTTGAAAGCTCGCTCTTTTTCCCCTTGCCACCGTAGTGCAAACATTGCGCTGGAAATTTTTTTAAGCTGATTTAAGTGTTTTACTTGTGATATTTTGGAAGGATATAACTCGAAAATTATTTATAAAGTGTATTTTTTGTGATTTTTTTCCATTGCCCGGCCCATTTCATTTTCATCATTTTCCCCTCAGTAGGGACTTTCGATCCGTCCGCCATCTTTGTGACTTGCATATCAACCAAAGATAGCGGCTGGAAAAGACAGTATTTAGGCTTGATCCGTACAATGATAATTTACCATCATTATTAAATATTTGGGCCTAATTATTGTTAAACGGATCTAAATGGAAGGTATTAATTAAAGTTAAAGAAATTAGGGTTAGGTTTAGTATTAGTAGTTGTGGTGCTTCAGACGCTTGCATGTAAACAAAGATGGTGGCCTGATCTCGAAATGAAAATTTACCTAATAATTGTCCTAAATTGTCAAAATTTATAGGCCTAATTGTTCTATCCAGACACTCATTAAAACATAAATACTTACATATTACATATACAAGCTACTAAGTTGGTATTCCTACTTGATAAACATCATTATTCATGTACCTTTATGTATTCCCAGTCTAAATTTAAGTGGCAAAGAAGAAAAAAACTGAAACTGATCTAAATAACTATTGCCATGCTAAGACGTAAGAAGTATCAACAGCATGGTGATGAAAGCCACCAAAAGTCAGTGTCTCAGCCAAAATCTACTTTGCAGGCATTAGGAGAAAAATACAAAGATGCTAGAGAAGCTCGTTTGGAAGAAGAAGTTCTTGGTGTTCCAGAGAATGTTATTGAAGCCCTACCCAAAGTGAGTACAACAATTATTATTTGTTGCATAGTCTAATTAAATTACCTGAATGTATTTTTATTTAAAAATAATTTTTAATTTATTACTGGTCATAACATATTTTATACTTGTTAGTCAAAAAGCTTCCCTTGACTTATAGACAAGTACAGTGGTACCTAGATATACGCCTGCTTTGGTATAAGTCCTGTTTGAACACGCAAGACATTTTGCTTGGTGACATGACATTACAAAGCTGCATATGAGCATGTTTCAAATCACTTTATTGTCATTAAGTTTGTATTTAATGTTAGGTTGAACTCAAATAGCATAACGTGTGAAGCTATTTAAAACATCATTAAATAAATGTTAATATTTACGTGGAACATTAATTTATAGGTTGTGGTTTTTTTTTATGTGTCATCATAGTTCTTAAACATCCCTTGTCACACATGGTCACAAATGTTGCATGACATCAAAATGGCACATCCGTAATGCCTTGAAACCATAGCACATCACGGGATATTCAAGTGTGTTAGCATGGCAGTTTCAACCTCACAGTGAAAAACTCTTGCAATTAATAAATTATGAAGTGATTTTGTGTTTTTCTCATAAATTATGAGCAAATTATTCCCTTCACATGAGGCCTAAGAAAGTTAATGAGAGGAACTAAGCAACTAAAAAAACGACAGGATCATCACAGAGTTGACCAAAAAAAAATATTGTTGTAAAGGAGGAAATTTGCGTGTGTCTCTGGGACTTAGTTGCAGCATACCGCACTCCAAGATCAACAATTTGAAAGATTGTAAAAAAACAAAGGAAAATATATGGACCAACAAAGGATGAGTTTGGATTGAGGATAAGAACCAACCATGAACCATACATTCTATATCAGGATACCACAATAGTTGCAGAAATAAGAAAGGGCAGATTGCGCTGGGCAGGACACCTAGAAAGAATGCCAAATGATAGAGGAGTAAAGAGGGAAGACCTAGACTTAGATGGATGGATGATGTAGAGAAAGATCTACGACAAATGGGCATCCAATATTGGAGAAGAAAGGCGTTGAGAAGGACTGAGTGGAAGGAGGTCGTGAGGCAGGCCCAAGCCCTACATGGGCTGTAGTGGAAGGAGGTCGTGAGGCAGGCCCAAGCCCTACATGGGCTGTAGTGGTAGGAGGTTGTGAGGCAGGCCCAAGCCCTACATGGGCTGTAGTGGTAGGAGGTCGTGAGGCAGGCCCAAGCCCTACATGGGCTGTAGTGGTAGGAGGTCGTGAGGCAGGCCCAAGCCCTACATGGGCTGTAGTGCCACAGGGATGGATGGTAAAAAACAAAGGAAAATGTTGCGAAGGGGGTGAAAGTAAATGTAACTAATATGATAGATTTTTGTCTTAACAGGATTTAATTTAAATTTCTTAATTAAATATTAGTATGAAGCTACAGAAAGAAAAAGAAAGCGACAGTCCAGCAAAGAACAACCAGTGAAGAAATGGTCAGATGCAGATGATGAAAAAGCTGGAAAGTATGTTTAACTTTTATTAAAGATCATACATTTTAATGAATAATTTATCTTCAAATAGGATATCAAACAGATCTTTTAAAATCCTTGCTCATTGGTGGGGTAAACATTAAAATTTTCTTGGTTATGTTATCGTTAATAATATTATCAAATGAAGCATTACTTTACTTATTAATAAGAAAGTTTCTGTGCATTAATTTTTTTTTGTTTATGCTTAAAATTATTTTTGTTCATGGAATCAGCTTGACGAAAATATTTACCTTTGATAAATCATTCTAATATAATGTAACTTAATTAATCTTAAAATTGTCTGTGATTCATGTTATGAATCTTTTTTATTAAAAAAAAAATCAATATTTATTTAACAGATTTGAGAAAATTACACCTTCCTGGGCAGCAAAATTTGATGATGAAAAGTCAGATGGTATGTTCTTACCCTAAAACTAAACTGTTGTTATTTTTTCTCCAAAATCTCTCATTGGCAGAAAACTGAAAGCCAGAAAAGTATTTTCAATAAGTAGAAATATAAAATATAATTATAAACCATTGTTTATGTAGTGTTTATTTTGCAACTGATATAAATAATGCTTGAATTATTTAAATTCACCACAATCTTTTGAGACAGCAATGTTTTATTAAGTAAATTTGAGAGGTGTAATTTCTGAAGAACTGTGGCAGCCTGTCATGGTTAATAGTGGGTAAATTTGGTAAAACTTTTAACTATGTTGTTATTTTTTACTCAAATATATGCATCGCGCCTAATGAATCTAAAATATTCTTGTTACTTTGTTTAGCTTAGGTATCAGTTAAGTCTGTAATATGGTTAATCGTGCTTTGTTTCTCAGACAGCGATGAGGAGATATTGAAAGCCCAAAGCCATATTGGTTTAGGGGCATCAGTGAGCTTACCCTCCAGTGCACTTGAATTTAAGAGAGTAACAGATGGAAACAAAGAAGATCCCAGCCAGGTCTGTTTAAAAATTGAAGAAAAGAAAAGTTCATTACAATTTTTAGGTCTCTTTTATTTTAAAACATTATGCTCTGTCCCACCAACAATAGTTACAATCTATTCTCTTTTGTATCTTTTTTTTTATTTTACCAACAGGCCAGTCTGCGAAGTGTAGAATTTCACCCTAAAGCCACAGCATTACTTACTGGAGGACCTGACAATACAGTTAGGTTATTTGCTGTGAGTGAAACTTGTATATACTAGAAGACATAATCATTAATAGTAAATACCTAAATGTAGAAAATTTTGAAACAATTTTTTAAAAAATTTTTATATTGAGTACTTAGGCTAATTTATTTTTCTAGTAAATAATGTCAAGATGATGTCCATATTACTAGACAAGCACTAAAAGTAAAGAAGGTCTTTGCACATGCCAATTCTATCCTACAAATCTTTTTGAAATCAATTTTAATTTGTTTTTAAAATGGCTGATCTGAATTTAAATACTAAAAAGTTATTTCTGTGATGTAAAAGTATTAAAATCCATTTTCTGACTTTCAGGGCCTCACAAATTAGATAAATGGTGGCAAAAAAAAAAAAAAGCAAAGACTACAAGCAGTTAAAATTCAATATTAAGCAGTATATTAACTAGGGCTGCGGAAAATACTGATTGATTAATCGTTAAACATTTTAATCGATTAAAATAATTTGATCGCTTAAAATGCCAGTAAAAGTTTCTTTTTTTTTCTAATTTATTAATAATTTTTATGTTTTGTCACTTATATTTTTTCCCTTGTATTATTATTATTTACTTAGACTTGCAAATGCAAACCAAAAGTTTTTTCTTCCTTATTTCTTGCATAGCAGAACAAATTTTCCGTCTTAAGTCACAAAATTTGGGAGCGATGGAATTACTGCGATTTAACTGATTTCACTTAATAATGAATCTCGACTTAACAGGAGCTATATATGCATCATAAAAATATAATTAATGGAAATTAATCGATTTTTTTGATTAATCGAACAGTTTAAAAAAAAATCAGTATCAGCCCTAATATTAACATATTTGTGAGTAAATAAGTTGACAAATTTTCATGAGAATTTCCATAGATAATAGAGTACTGTTTCAACACCTGCTACCTGTGTCATAAATTCTTTCTATTTATTTGTTATAATAATATAGAACATGGGGAACACTTTCTGTATAGTAACCAGTAACTTCAAATAATTTTGTTGAATTATTTGTCGTTGATCCAAATGGCTCTATCTTTACTATCATTTCATAATTGTAATTCATGGAGCATATCCTAAAACTATTTTGATATCTGTCTCACAAAGCAGGTAAAATGTAATAGCATAAGGTGCATGAAATTATGTTTATGTACCTTACTGACTTAGAAAATTTTCAGGGGCAGTAATGCTCTTTTTTTCAAGAATATTTTCAGGGGCAGTAATTTCATGCTCTTTTAAACAAGAATATTTTCAGGGGCAGTAAATTAATGCCCTATTAAACACACACAGGTTGATGGCAGCAAAAACAGAAAAATCCACAGCATGTTTATGGAGAACACACCAGTGTTCTGTACCCACTTCAGCAGGGGTGGCAGTGAGATAATCATTGGCTCCAAACGTAAAACATTTTACATCTACGACATGGAAGGGAGTAAAGGAATCACATACAGGCCAAAGGTTAAAGGTAGGAACTCAGTTTATTTTCCTAAATGTATAGTTTTTGTTGCTCATATTTATATCTCAGAAATAAATCATTTCCTTCTCTCCTGCAGCAGTAAGAAATACATTTTTTTTTTAATTTATGAAAATATTTGTATGATTATTTTTATTCTGGTACATGTTATTTCTCAGTTTATGAAATTTTATGTAATCATTTCTTTTTTTTTTTTTTTTTGGCAGGTCTGGATATTATCCAGATGTCCAAGTTTGTTGTGTCACCGGATGATAGATTTATTGCATTTCTAGGGAGATTTGGATACATTCACCTCTTCTCCCAAACAGTAAGCAAATCTTATATTATTTCAGACTTGAATGTCAAATGGTTAAATTAATATTAAACACCAGATAAGAAGCATTCATCAATCAATCTATATAAAGTAATGGAAGTAACTTTGAGGAGCAGAATACTTGGCTAGATAGAATGAAGGGAATTGGGATGGGGTTGGGGGTGGGAGAATAGAAATTTTTGGAAAGTTAAAAGTAATGTTCCATTTCTCAAACTTTGTTTGCATATTTCCATCCTTTGGAAATCCCAGTAAGGGAAAGAATAGAGCAAGGTATGTTAAGGCCTGAGGCACAAGAAGAAATTTAAATGGGCCCCATCTACATTTAAAAAAAATGGATAAACTATAAAAAATTCAAAATAGAGCTTCAGTCAAAATAGTATCAGTAAATTTATTACCCCTTACGTCCGTCCGGCATCCTTCCGTCTCGCGAGACGATGGTGCATCACCGTTGGGTTGGGTTGCATTTCCTCGAGTGACTGTGCAGTCCTATCCTTGAGTGACAGTCTTTGCCACAGTTTTTACACACGAGTTCTGTGCTTCCAAATGTTTTGGCCTTTCTCCTAGCTCTTCTGTCTGCAGCCTCCTCCATTCTTCGCTCCTCGGCTACTATGACGCCCTCTTTGACAACTGTGCGCCACGTAGATCGGTCTTCTGCCTTACACTCCCAGTCACTTGTATGTATTTTGGCTGCTTTCATGTCCCTGTGACAGACATCTTTAAATCGCAAGCGTGGGCGACCTGTTTTCCTCTTTCCTGAAGCAAGTTCACCATATAGGAGATCCTTCGGGATGCGGCCGGGGCTCATTCTTTTGACATGTCCTAGCCACCTCAGGCGTCTTTCACAAAGAATTGAGAACATGCTTTGGGTATTGGCACGCGTTAGTACCTCACTATTAGGCACTTTTTCTTGCCATTTAATACCAAGGATGTGGCGCAAGCATCTCGAATGGAAGCTGTTAAGCTTACGCTCTTGTGATGTATAAGTGGTCCATGTCTCGCTCCCATATAGTAGTGTACTGATGACACAGGCTCGATAGACGCACAGTTTGGTTTTCTCCGTTAGCTTGGTGTTTTGCCAGACCCGCTTATTTAGTTTAGCCATTGTTGCGGCTATTATTATAGCCATTATTACCCCTTAGTCATGAATTATATGACCCACCTCAGTTTACAGCATAACCATCATAACCAGATCATTCATTCAATTCCCTCCAGAGTAAGGAGCTGATTGATTCTGTGAAAATGAATGGTCACGTCTCCAGTGTGTGCTTCTCTAAAGATGGCAAATACATGTATTCTTTTGGCAGTAAGTTTTTTCCATTTAACAAGCACTAGGCCTAGTTAATCTCAACATTAGGACCTATGGGGGATATCATTAAAACGTTTTCTGCCTTTTATTTGTTATTGGTATATTAGATGAAACAACCTCTTTCGGAGTGTTTGTTTATTTTATACAAACTTACCCCTTTGAAAATTCCCTCAAAACTTGACCCACACAATTATGTATATGAGGCAATTATGTAATAGAGGTTTTACTGGGAAATTTTCTTGAAATCTTTTTTGCTAAATTAGAACAATGCACTGCGCAATGTTACATTCTCTTAGTACTGAATTGTTACATTATAAAAAATGAGATATATAGATTAGACACTTCTGAAAAACAATTAAAATTTGCCATTACATTTAACCTGCGTACTTCAAAAAAATTGTGTTTAAAAAAAATTAATGAAAAATATTTAAATTGGACTATCGCAGCTGATGGAGAAGTGTATGTTTGGGATATGGACACAAGGGACTGTATCCACCATTTCAGTGATGAAGGTTGTTTAAAAGGCGTATCTGTTGCTGCCTCCCCTGACAATAATTACCTTGTTTGTGGGTGAGATCATTTAATTGAATTTTGTTTTTTTTCTGGTTTAATATGTTAGTTTAATCAAAGCTATATTTAGTCAATAAAAGTTAGTTTACCTTGAATTCACAATTGAAGCTCATTCTTCTTTGGCTAATGAAAATAAAATTATCAGCCGCCCATTAGACAAACTTGTTGCCCACTTAACAATAATATTCTGGGGAATCACATTTAGCCTATATGTGTACATATGCATAAGTTTTCATGAAAACAAAAAGCCAATGTCCTAAACTAATGTTAGGGTGGCTGAAAATTTCATGTTGCTATTGTTTCACAACTTTCTAGAAAGCCTGGATGGTCATCCGTTTCAGTTGTTAGATTTACTCTACGCTGATGATTAGTTAGCCTCTTTTAAAGCTAGCTGAGATGGTGAAATCCTTCACTACAAAACTGTCACTCTTAATTCTGTCTCCCCTCACCATGTTTGTTTGTGTGCAGTTTTGGCAAATATGCCATGTTCATTAAACTGACCTGTATGACCAGCCTTTACAAATCTGTTAAGAATAATGTCCAAACTCATTGACGCCATGCTTGAATTTCAGCTCCTTGAGTGGCATCGTCAGTATCTATGACAGAGAGGCTGCCATGGCCTCCAGACACCCCAAACCATTGAAGCACATCAAGAACCTAACCACAAAATGCAGTGGTGCCCTATTCAATGCCCAGTCTGAGATTTTAGCCATCAGAAGTAAAAATGTTGAAAAGGGAGTGAGACTGGTAATTTTTTAAATTTTTTAATAACTTTTTTTTTAGTATTCATTTGGCTGTGATATTTGATTATTTGCTGGTCTAAATTTCATAGTTTTATATTTCAAATTTTTTTTTTTCATCTGACAGTAAAAGTAGGTAGTCCAAACTGGCGAAAAAACGCGATTTGGGGTCATTTTTCATAGTTTTCAAAAAATAAATAAAAATACTTCTAAGAGTCTTACACAAATAAAATTAATATGTGAATAAACTTCAAATCTTTATCTACAGAAATATATATCTTTTGTATATGTAACTTGTGTCTATATGTGTTTTTAATGTGTTTAAAAAGTATCAGTTTTGACAAATTTTACGGCGTTTTTTCGCGTGAATTTTTACCATAGGTGTTTAAAACGCTGATCGCGTCGCGCCAATTTAAATTAGCGACGTAGTGTTAACATCAAATTAACGGGAAGACCCTACCCTTTCGTTTGATGTATAGAAAGTATATCTAACTTCATTATTTCATTTTAAAAATTCTGATTGAAAACTTAAAACGAAGAAAAAACAATGAAAATAACTAAGTTGTAATACTTTTCGCACACCGATAGAAAGATCATTATAATATTCAAATTACTGTTGTAAAATCAAATGAGTGGTAACTATTGGCACGAAGCGATCTTCTTTAGAAAAAGATAACCATTTTCAATTTTTCGTGTTCACGGGGACAACGCTGCGAGTCACTGCGAAGTTCTTTGACCACGGTCTTGTGTTTTTGTTAATAGGAATTACTCGTGTTTTGAGACGTCAATCAATACGTAAGTAATATATTTAAAGTTTTATTTACATTTAAACAAAAGATTTACACCTGTTTTAGTTTAGTTGATTTAGTTAATAAAAAGATATTATTATCTTAAGCAACACTGCTGGTCTCATCGCAGTAACATTATAATAATTGGACGAGTCTGGCACATAGGGTATGATTAGAGTTGGATGTATTTAATTTAGGACTGTCTATCGATAAAAAACATGGATAATCTTAGAAATGACTGCATGATACATACTCAAATGATGTTACATTTAATATTTGTTAACAAATTA
>MUZC01001762.1:96459-123520 GCA_002072015.1 Radix auricularia | reverse complement strand
AATCTGTAGTGAAGTTAATGTGACTAATAAAGACTTATAAAAACATTTCTTAAAATAAAAGTGGGGAAGAAAAGTGATGACTAACAGTTACAGAAATTTCTTTGTGCTAATTTACTCTTAAGTAAAGACTAAACAAACTGAAAGGTATGGAGAAGTTCAAAATATTGCACTTGCACATTGAAAAAGGAAAATAAAATTTTAATCCGTTTTTTAAACAATAATTCATAAGTTCTGTACTTGTACTAGTTAAAAGAATTTTATGAATTTAAGGGGCTAAACTGTTTCTTTTTGCAATTCATTCACAGAAGTTTAAAATTAACCTTATCATGATGTTTGAAGTGTAGATTGTCAAGACAAGGAGACATTTATTGTTAAATTTTTTGTATCATTTAATGCAACTATAAAATATTTTCTTATGGCTTATGGTGTTGAGCATTGTTATTTCTGACAATTCATTTTTTAATAAGTAAATATATCTGAGAACAATTTAAAATGCTTTTGATTTAATTATTTTTTTTTAAAAACGTCATTATTTAAAAATAACTTGGGGCCAGTATATTTGAAATTAATTTAATTCATGTAAATACACTTTAATGCTATTGATTCATAATGCTTACTGTGCTGATCAACACTATCTTTAGTTTGATGTATGGTATGTTGAGTTATGTCAATTGCATAATTTTTTATGAATTTTTAAATTTTAGCATTTTTAATTATCACGTATTAGTACTTAGTGTTAGTACTTATGAGGGTACTAGTTTTAAGGATTTTATCAATTAAAGTGATTAAACTGTTTCTATCTTGAAATTCATTCACATGAATTGTTAGGCTTATTAAAAATACCTTAATTTGATGTTAGATGTTGGATATATTGATTTTTGTGACGAGGTGACATATTTTTATGTTTACATTTGTGTATCATTTCATGCCACTTTTTAAAAGCTAATTTAATGGGGTTAAGCATTAATAAGATTTCTCTCATTTCATTTTTTTATAATTAGATTCATCTGAGAACATTTTGAAATGCCTTCGGCTCAATAGTGTTTTGCCAAGCATTTTTTATAATTTTTTTAAAAACTTCAATTTTTGAAAATTTAATGGGGTGGGTATCTTTGAACTTATTTTAATGGATGTAAATGTCCTTCAATGCTATTGATTCACATTACTCATTGTTCCTGTTAAAATTACCTTTAATTTGATGTATGGTATGTTTATTTACGTCAATTGCATAAATTTATATGAATTTTTGAAACTGTGCATTTTACACTTTTTCGGTCGGAAAATAAAAATGAAAAAAAAAAGATGTTTTCAATTTTTAAATATTTTTTTACTTTTGAATGAATCAATGTACAGGCTTCAAAAAAATTGGGCTTATTAATTATAAACTTTGTTGTAACTTTACCAATTTCTAGACATCTCAGTAACTTATGTTAAAAAATACCAGTCTTTGAAAATGACCTTTTTTGAAAAGTGAAAAAATTCCGATTTTGGCCTTTTTTCAAAAAATTTGAAAATAGCATAACTTTTTTGTTTTTTAAGATAACTCAGTAATTTTTTTTCCCAATGTCTTAGAATAAAAAGTACTACAACATGAAATACACCAAAATTATAAAATCCTAAAAATTAAAATCAGTTTGGACTACCTAGTAAAAGAGTCCTCTTTAAACATTTAACAGATTTGATATGATTGGAAAGGCCAATGTTCCCTTTAAGCTGCTTGGCCACCCAGATATATCTGACCAACACTGCACAGCAGCTTATAATAACCATGCAGTAAATTTTAATTATAATATATGTGCTTGTGGGGTTTAATATTTGCACAAAAAGTGGATGCTGTGCAACTTTGCACCCTGAACAACCTAACAAACCTTATTGTGAACATTGGAAAGTACCATCAGATATTCCTAAATAAAGAAAATATTTGAAGTGAATGTTTTTAATTCAAAAAATGTAAAGCTAACATCCATAGTTGAAAGGTAGTAGAGTCAAGGAAAACAAACTTTAGAGCTTAAAAATTTTATGTTATTATTAGGGCTGCGGAAATTGTCGATTAATTTCTCGATTAATCGGTAAAAGATTTTATCGAATATAGTTATTTTAATCGATAAAATAGTGATTGAAATAATGGAAATTTTTTCCAAACATATTACCGATTAGTCAATAAAAAAATTAATTATTAGTAATTAAAAATTTTTGCTTTTTTACGTACAAACTTCTCCATTAAAAAATAAAGGTTTTTAAAGTGTAAACTTTCATATAAGCTGTTTTATAAGGAAAATGATATCAACAATTAAACATTGTTTTTACTTAATTAACAATAACACAACATTGACATTAAATTGAACTTCATATAGCTAAAAGAAAATGTAAATTGCCTGTTTTTGTTACTTCCCTTGAAATTTTCAGTTTAATGACGCCATACATCTTATTTTGAGATTTAATCAAAATTATCGATTAATTATTCTGTAATTTTTCAAAAGTTAACGATTAATTTTAAATTAATCGATAACAGCCCTAGTTATTATGTTAGCATGCTGTTGCCACAAGCATTTGGTCCTCTGGCAGTTTTGAATATTGGTGATTTCCAGTTCCATCCACAACCTAGATTCTGCACAGTTAATTCAACTACCGGTAGTTAACTTAACTTAGCCTTGTGGAATCCACCCACTAGCCAAGTAAGGTGGCTAATTTTATTAATAGTTTTGACCTGCATTTCAACTTTGGCCACCACCATTAACTCTGAAGACTACAGGCACTCTGGGATAGGATAAAAAATCAACTCAAGCTGTAGCTTTAACGGCTGTATTACATCCGCTTGGAATATCTACAAGGTTTAACGTGTAATGCCCCAGAAGGTTTTTGTCAAACTTGCGCCTCAATCCCGTAAGGATTTCCCCTACTGCAATCAACTGTTTATGAAATTAAAATAATTTCGTAAAATGTATTTATATTGTTAAAGACACACTGGCTTCATTTTTAAAAATAAGAATGATTATTTTACATAACCAAAAGACCGTCTTGAGTTTAAAACTATTTTTACCGTAGTTTAGAACTATTATTTATATAATACATTTTAGCACAATCGCATCTTCAAAAAAAAAAAACCTGTTAAAAACTACAAAAAACTTCACGAATCGATTGATAACACTAGCGAGGGAAACGGCCTCCTTTGCCGTTAGTTGAATACGTCATCTTTCACTCACTGAAGAGTTTTTACTTTCTGTAATTTTGTTTTTAAAGAGAGTTCTATCAAGGCGCGCATTACCGCTCATTTCGCATTACATTGTCTACCACCACTACCAGCTGAGCATTTGTACGAAAGAGTTGTATTTGGTGTAATAGGCTTATTTATTTACCTGTAGCAAAAAGTGGATAGTTCAAAACATGTCTTTCTGTACGTTGTATCTTCTCTCATCATTTAATAAGAAAATCCATAAAAGATGCTGTCTGTGATTTGAAAGGACAGCCAGTAGAGTGTATGGGGCGGTGGAGGACAGATTATAATTGTATCCTTTATGAAATTGTTATTTTTCCACCCCAGGTCCACTTACCGCCTATGACTGTGTATCCTTTATGAAATTGTTATTTTTCCACCCCAGGTCCACTTCCCGTCTATGACTGTGTATCCTTTATGAAATTGTTATTTTTCCACCCGAGGTCCACTTACCACCTATGACTGTGTATCCTTTATGAAATTGTTATTTTTCCACCCCAGGTCCACTTCCCGTCTATGACCGTGCTGCCTAACTTCCCTGAACAATATGACCACGACATGAAGAGCTTGCTGTGTATGGACTTTTCACCCTGTAGTGGATACCTGGCCCTTGGAAACAATAAAGGGAGATGTCTCCTCTATAGGTTTGTGTGAAGACATAGAAATAGAACTTATTCAATTATATATTTGGAGTTAACACTTTTGAATTGTGCAGGAATTGTTAGCAAGATTTAGAAAAACAAAGCAAAGTGATTTCTTTAGGGAGTGTCTATTGGTACTCGAGTACCGGTAGCAGATACCCTACACATAGAGCTAATGGTACTCAAGTACCAGTAGCAGTTACCCTACACATAGAGCTAATGGTACTCGAGTACCAGTAGCAGTACCCTACACATAGAGCTATTGATACTCGAGTACCAGTAGCAGTTACCCTACACATAGAGCTAATGGTACTCGAGTACCAGTAGCAGTTACCGTACACATAGAGCTATTGGTACTAGAGTACCAGTAGCAGTTACCCTACACATAGAGCAATTGGTACTCGAGTACCAGTAGCAGTTACCCTACACATAGAGCAATTGGTACTCGAGTACTAGTAGCAGTTACCCTACACATAGAGCTATTGATACTCGAGTACCAGTAGCAGTTACCCTACACATAGAGCTATTGGTAGTCAGTTATTTTTAGCAACCAATGGGATTAAAGCAACACTTAATAGCTTCTGATATTACCTTTTCAAATTCACTAATTGTTTCAATCTTCCTTGGTCTCATGGTTGACAGTTGGACTGGTGAACTAAAAATTTTGAACAGAAATTCTTTTAAATAATACACAGCAAGTTTGTAGAGTCTTTGAAGGTTGGGAAATGGGAGGAAAACGAAAGTCCAAGTTTTTTTAAAACGGTAGTTAATAGAAGGTAACGTGGCTGAAGTATGTCGATGGTTTGGGGAGAAAGTAACACCCAGTAATAATATTTCAGCAGTAAACAGTAATGGTTGTTGCTCAATCAGTCAATGAGTGATTCTTTCACCTGTAATTCAGATTATGTTTCAAGTGACATAATCTTATCTTAGATATACAGACGCTCCTTCTATGCAGAAAATGATTGTGTCAACAGACCATTAATGATGATCTGTTGGCAAGTGGTGCAGCATTCACAGGCAAAGTCTATTAGGGTTCCACGCATTACCCAGCCGCCTAACTATTGTTAGGTACCCGTTTGGAGCTGGGTGGACTCAGGGACGCCCTAGACCTCTGGAACAAATGTTCGCCTTTGCATGGATCCGAAACCGTGACCATCGGTACGCTGGTCGAGCGCGCTGCCCCTCGACCACCGTGCCCCTCATGTGAAACAATGGTGACAATGTGTTAACTTCCCATTCCTAACATTGCACTTGTGAACTCTTTCAATTTTTAATGTCCCATTTCTGTTAACTCCTTAGATTTATTAAATTCTATTAACATGCATGCCCACTAAAAAAATATGAGTATCTCATTAACATTTCTTTTTTTGTGTATCTTTTGCCAGGTTGCAGCATTATTCCAAGTATTAAATATCAAACCCAGGGTCAGTGATGGAGGTTTTGGGGGTCACAAGATGTAACAACTATAGAAGTTCAATGCCATGATCTGTAAATAAAAATGGATTAAACTACTTGTGGTGTTTCTCCTTTTTATCTGTTTGTTGCATTTTAAATAAACATCACAACAAAACAATATATTTATTGTGTATAGACAGAGGTCTTAGTCATATCCTGATTCATCAACACATTTCATTGTTTATAGACAGAAGTCTTAGTCATATCCTGATTCATCAACACATTTCTGGATTGACGTAAAGTAATCTATATGAGGTCATGTTTTAGGGAGTTTTTAAAATTCCTTATTAAAGTCTTTGTACACTTCAAGTTTGGAAGCTGAGTTACGAAGTCAATAGTGCGCTCGCCTCATAAGCTGAGGGGTGTGGGATCGAGCCCATGTTAAAGCCACTATAAAAATGTCGAGATATGACTTAACTCTAAGAAAGTCCTCCTCTGACCTGGAGAGGGATGGGCGCCGCCACGGTCTACCAAGCCAGAGAATGTTCTAATGGAATCAGAACCCCCTATGATATCGAAAATAAAAAGATGTTATGGGTTTTTTAAAAAGCACACTTCAAGTTTGGGGGTAATTTTTTTTTCTTATCCAGCTCCCCAACTTCAGTGTTGCGAAGTCTAAGTGCCAGATTTTCCCACGCAGGAGTCAAAAAATTCCCAAATTGGGCTAAAAATTCCCACACGCATAAAAAACTAGAAAGTGGCAACTTTAATAAAATGCTTTCGCATTCATTTTAATGACTTTGGACTTTAAAATTAAAAAATAATAAATATTTCCGCATTTTTAAGGCAATTCTTAATAGAGTACTTTCAATTTTAATTTAATCTATACGTTTTTATTTAACAGCTTGGCTACAAAGCCAAAATATAAATTATACTTTTAAATTTTAACATTAAGAATTTTAAAAGAAAAAGTTATTTGGATACTCCTATAATTTAAATTTGTGATTGATTAAAATATTTTTTTTTAATGAATGCTTTGAAATTTATTAATAATGAATCAGTCATACATGGTTACATAGTTTGTTATATATTTTCATAGTATTAATGATTTGGTCCTATATATGTAACAAACATTTTATGATGATTCGGGCTCAGACTAATCAATTATATTATTTAATGGTAATACATTTACACAATCTAACCTTAAACTGTCAATGACAATGTTGGGGAAAACCTTGCCAAAACGTCAGGAAAAAAACCTAGATCCGAAAAAAAAGCTAGACACGCTAAAAATAAACAAACATTACGTCAAAGATCCTCCCACCACATCAAAACACAAGTATTTCTTATTTGAAAATGAGCATGTTTCAAATTAATTTATTTTATCTTCATTCAAGAATGAATTTAATTTTTAAAATTGGTCAATCTCAAAAATTCCAAATTTTTAGGCAAAACCCTTAAAAATTCCCTAAATCCCACTTCTCAAAATTTGGCTAAAAAATTCCCACGATTAGGGAAATTTCCCCCGACTTCGCAACACTGCCCAACTTTCTGTTGACAAAAAATTACTGTTCATTTTGTTGATTCCATATACTGTGTGTAACTTGAGTTTGTGACACTGTGTTAACTACTCAATAGAGCTGATTTGAGGTGAGAGAGAAAATGAAGAATTTAGGAAATAAGAGTTAAAATATTTTACAACTTTCAAATCACATGATTAAAAATTACTAATTAAAAAAATCCTTTATGTACGAGATATAGCTATGAGGATGTTCATTATAATACGCAGGGCAAAACCATCCGAAAATACAAAACTCTAGTTATGTCTCGTAAAACGTGTTTAAGATAATGCACACCGATCGTGGATATATTTTTAAAAAGTACTGTTAATGTAATGCGCACCTTATTGCGCGACATGAAAGGTTGTTGAACATAATACGCACCACAACACTCTATCTAAAAAAAAACACAGTCTAATCCAGTGCTTCTCAAACATTTTAGTATGGCCGACCGGCAGAAATTATCGTGACTTACATTATGAGCGGCCACTATCTGGTTTCTTCAGGCAACCCATTCCACGCCCGAATACCGGACGGAAAGAAAGAAAACTTGTATGTGTTTGTTCTTGCATATGGAATAAGAAAGGTGTTTTTAACTTTATGTCTATTTGAGGGTTGTATTAGGTTATCTTTGTGTTGTATTTCTAAATTAGAATTAATTGCCTTATGTGTAATTACTAATTTACTCTTGGTTCTTCTATCCTCTAGTGTTTCAAGGTTTAATGATTTAACTAACGGTTTTACTCTTGTCAGTTTTGAATATTCTCCAGTAATGAATCTGGCAGCTCTTTTTTGGATTTGTTCTAACTTATCAATATTTTCTTTGGTGGATGGGTCCCATGCAGAAGATGCATATTCTAGTATAGGTCTCACCAGGGTGAGGTAGCATTTTTGTTTTATATCTTTGTTACAATTGTAAAAGTTTCTTTTTATAAAGCCTAAGGTTTTGTTTGATTTTTTAATAACTTCATTGACATGGGGATTCCAAGATAGTTTCTCATTTATTATGACTCCTAAGTATTTTTCATCTTTAGTTTGGGTTAGTTCTTTTCCATGAATGAAATATTTTGAATTTATTTGTTTCTTTTTCTTTGTTACTCTTAGCAGTTGACATTTTTCTGGGTGGAAGGACATACCCCAGTTAGTTTCCCATTTTATTAATTCATCTAAGTCTTTTTGTAAAATTTTGCTATCTTGTTCTGACTTGATTGTTCTATAGATTATACAATCATCAGCAAATAACCTAACTTTAGTTCCTGTTGAGATATTGTTGGGTAAGTCATTTATATAAATTAAAAATAGTAAGGGACCTAGGACAGTTCCTTGTGGAACTCCTGAGTTAACCTTTATTGGTGTAGATTTAGATCCATTAATTATTACAGTTTGCTCCCTACCCAATAGGAAATCTTGGATCCAGTGATGTAAGGGACCTGAGATTCCAAAGTATTTAAGTTTTTTNAATGCTTTTGAGAAGTCTAGTAATATTGTATCTATTTGATCATTATTATCTAAGCCTTTTGATAGATCATCTATTAGGCCTATCAATTGTGTTTCACATGATCTGTTCTTTCTAAAGCCATGTTGGTGTGGGCATAGGGCATTATATTTGTCAAGGTGGTTAACTATTCTGCTATATATTATGTGTTCCAGTAATTTACATGTGATACTAGTAAGTGATACAGGTCTGTAATTACCAGGGTCGGACTTATCACCTTTCTTAAAGAGTGGCGTTACATTGGCTAATTTCCAATCCTGGGGCACTTTACCCTGGTTTAGAGAGGCTTGAAAAAGAACTACAAGGATTGGGGACAGTTCATTGCTTAATTCTTTTAATAACCTGGCAGGTAATTCATCTGGGCCAGTAGCTTTGTTTATTTTTAAGTTTTTTAGGAGTGAATGTATACCTATCTCATCTACAGTTATGTTACCTATTTCTTCCAATTTATTTAAATTTATTGAAATTTCCTTGTCGCCTGAGGCAGAAAATGATGATGCAAAATATTTGTTAAGGATATTAGCTTTAGTTTCATTATCATTATAGGTTTTATTATTTGAGCCTTTTAGTGTGGCTATACCTGAAGGCTCCATTTTTTTTATTTGATAAAGGACCATAAGTTTTTATTGTTATCTTTAGTTATCACATTGTTTATATAATTATTTTGGAGGTTACGGCTAAGTTTTTGTGTCAGGTGTTTAATTTTTAAGTATTTTTTGTGTATCCTTTCTAAATTGGTAGCCTTAAATTTCTTAAATAAATTCTCCTTTAGTTTGCAATACTTTTTTAATTTAAAATTGAACCAGCATTTATTAATTCTATTTGAAGTTATTTTTGTTGGAACATTCTGATCCATTATGGTTTTTAGATATGTTTTTATTTCCTTCCATATTTCTTCTACAGGGCTAACTATGCTGAATTTACTTAGGAAATTTTGTTGGAAATTAGAAGCTGATTGGTGTAATTTTATTAAGTTGCATTTATTCCAAAGATATATTGTTCTTCTAGGCATCTTATTTATTTTAGTTTTTATTGTGTTGGTTACCCTAACAATATCATGGTCAGACAGCCCAGGAATTATTGTGCAGTCTAGTACTAGTCCTGGTCTGTTTGTTAGAAACAAATATAGTCCTTTGTTTTTCCTAGCTGCTTTTTTAACAATCTGTTCTAGGTTTATGTTGTTTATTGTGTCTAAGAAATGTTCATTAATTTCTTTATAAATATACTTTCAATTCATTGTATATATCCCGCTAGCTTTGTTGAAAATAAAGAATAAAATTAAATAGGGTTGTTATAAAATAATTTAAATTTAATAGTTAACTTTTTAAAATTACCTTCTATTTAATCGATAATTAATTTTTATTAAAGCTAAAAATAAATATGCATGGCGTAATTAAACTTAAAATTTCAAGGGAGTTACAAAAACTGGAAGTTGACATTTTTTGTTTTATTGAGTTATTTCCCCTGTCATTAACAAAATAACTATGTTGTGGACTAAATTTGTTTTTTTTTAAAAGCAATACAAAAAATGAAATCAAAGTTGTGCATACGATGGAAAAAAAACAGCATGATAACAATGGAAAATATTGCTTAGTCTCATTTCTCAAAGGTTATTTCAAGGCATACAACATAAAGGTTCAATGAGTTGTAAAAAAATTATATTTAAAAACTAATTACAATTTTTATTTTTAATAATTATTTTTTAAAAAAGAATAAGGCTTTGCAATGAATTTATTACAATTTTTAGTTTAACTTAATATTTTACTATAAACATATAAAATTATCAGTATAGATTTTTAAAACATAGTAAGCAATAAAAATAAGTTAGATAACGCATTAAAGTTTAGGCGCTTGGATAACAATTTCAAACTAACTTAAAAAATATACAAGTTATACTGCTTTATGATTAACAAAAACATAAAGATCATCTATTTATCCCAAGTGGTACAAAACTTATGATTTTCTAAGATCTCATAATCACTGTTTTCACTATGTTGTTTGTCTACACATTTTTTGCCCTTTAACTTTAGTATATAATTATAATAAAAAAATCATATTATTAGGAGATATTTTTAAATATAAGAAGTTCAATATAATATCAACGAATTAAAATTTTGTTATTGTCAATTAAGTAAAAACAATGTTTAGTTTTGAAATATCTTTTTCCTTATTACACAGCTTTTTTTTTTTTTTTTTTTTTTTTTTTAAATGGAGAAGTTTTTACGTAAAAAAAAATAAAAAAATTAACTAATACAAAAAATATTAAACATTTCGGCTCATGCCTTCAATATATCATACAAACTATTTGTTAATAAATAAAGCTTCAATTTATTGTTTTCTTACACAAGTAGTTTGTGTAATTTGTTTTTTTTTTTATCAAAAAACTTTATGCAGTCCCATTCTGTAACATTATTATAACGGTTGTTTACTACAATTGCTCCTACTTTTGAACAATAATTGGCATTGCCTAAATTCTTCTATAAAAAATATTTTGGTGAATTTGCTAAAGTCTCCCCTTTTTCATTATGTAACTAATTTTCGCTTGCGTATTCAAATCCCAATAGCACATTTTTATTCTATAGTAATTACGGATCTCCTCCCTAAAATATTGAAGTTTTTAGGAAATTGAATATCCACTTCTATATGAGTTACCGTCGTATTCTTAAATTGTCAATGAACCCACTGCAGTGCTTGTATTGTATTGATGAGTTTGTTAACAATATGGACCAACTACAGTGCTTGTATTGACGTGTTTGTTAGCAATGTGGACCCATCGCAGTGCTTGCTTTGTAATGAAGTGTTTGTTAAAAACGTATAAACTATCCTCAAACGTCTTAAACATTTCAACCATTGCCACGTACGCATCATCTCAAAGGCCCTGAACCATACAAACATCTTAAACATTGTTGTAAAATGAACCATCCCAATCATCTAAATCATAGAAACCATATCAAACATTGTAACCATATGAACAATGAACAATCATCATCGGCATCGTTCCGTTTCGAAAGAAGATGGTGCATCACCGTTGGTTTGGGTTGCATTGCCTCGTGTTGATAAGCAGCCCTATCCTAGAGTGACAGCTTTACCACAGCGTCTGTTCACGAGTTTTGTGTTTCGATTAATTATATTTGATAGAACGCATTTAAAGATCCCGCTTAGTCGCGATACATTATTCCGCGCAATTGTTTTGAGTCGTGGTTCTTCCATGGCTACCAAATTTTGTGGCGTAAAACATCAAATTCGATATGCAATGCAAGAAATGAGGAAGAAAAACCTTTTTTTTCCTCTACATTAGCACCTCAAAATAAATAAAAAAATAATACGAGGAAAAGTGTGCAAGTGAAAAAAAAAAAATAAATAAAATGATTAATATATTGGAAATAAAAAAAAAATTAGAAATATTTTCCTAAATTTAAACCGAATTTTAAAAGAACTTATTAATTGTAATATAATTTTTTAACGATTAATTAATCGCTAATTTCCGCAGCCCTAATGTATATATATTTGTGTGTGTGATTGTGTGTATTTCTTTTAGCATCGACAAAGTATTTCGATAGTTGTATTGAATTTCAGTTTTCTTTTATTGGTAACATTTCAATGTAAAATAAAGGACAAGGGGCACAATTAGAAAAAATAAGTTAAGTTCAATTGGTGATTTTGTGTGTTGTGTCCCTTGCAACATGTCCCGCTGGCGGTGATGGTTTCTTTGTCCTGGCATGTTACCACATGAACTCAACACATTAGCTTCCGTTGCGTCAACCATTTATCACATACAGTGATATTATTAGACCACATCTATGTATATTTAACAACTTTTATTTTATATTTTTTTTTTAAAAAAAAACAACCTAGTATTACTTCTGATCTCTGTCCAAAGCGCCCCATTCCCCCTAACCTGTCTCGCGATTTGTAACGAACTCATTGGTGACAATTCCCATGAAGAGTAAATATTTGCACACCAACTCCATGCACGCCGAATCCTTGCAAACACTTCTGATTTGAGAGTGGTGCGAGCTCACTGCAAACAAAATATAGCCAAGCCAACAGTGAATCGCACCTTAAGTCAAATACCGAGGAACATGATGCCCGAGCAGTCAAGTTTTGAAGCTGTTGACCAGCTTAACCATTGGTCAACACTCTCTTTGATTTTTAAGCGAATTTTTTTTTTCGCCGCTCTCGTTTGCGTGTCACTTCCCTGGAGCTTTGAGGGTCAGACCGTAGCAGCGTCCATTCCAAGCCCACACCATGTTTTGTCAAATGTGTGAGAAGAGTTGTAGAAAACTAGAACTCAAATCTGTTGTTAAAAGTCTACGTGACCCACTGCTCTGTTTATCATGAGCTGGTGGTTTTACAAGGGAGGACGGCGTGGGTGGTTATCATGTAGTTAAGGCTGAGAATAGCTTTATAAGAACGTAATCCAAAAACATGTAATATAAAATTTAAGACGACAATGGGAACTGTATTTTAAAAGCTGATTTCTTTCTCAATGTAGAGGATGATATGATGCCGTAATATTTACATATCCTATCATTATGTTAGTATTTTATATAATGCCGTAATATATACATATCATATCATTATGTTCGTATGTTATATAATGCCGTAATATATACATATCCTATCATTATGTTCGTATGTTAAATGCTGCCGTAATATATACATATCCTATATATATTCTTTATAATACGCATGGCAAAACAATCCGAAAATACAAAATTCTAGTTATGTCTCGTAAAACGTCTTTCATATAATGCGCACCGATCCTGAATATATTATAAAAAAAGTATTGGCAATGTAATGCGCACCTCATTGCGCGACATGAACGGTTGTTGAACATAAAATGCATCACGACACTCTCACTAAAAAATTAACATGATACATAGAGATGAATAAAATAATTTTAAAATTCAATAATTCAATTACAGTACTTTCGATCGATCTGAAATTTTGATGCATCATTTTTATCATTGGCTTGAGTCTGCCTGCAAAATTTCAGCTCGCTAGCTTACGGGGAAGGGGGTTAAAATCGATCTAAAGCTTTTTCAGCAAGGGCTCAGACACCACAAGTTAATATAAAGGATTTAAAAATCGATCCAAAGTTTTTTCTTTTAAAAAAAAAAAAAAAATTGTAAAAAAAAAAAATAAATAAATAAAAAATGTTTTACTTCTGTTAACTGAAAACGTTTCTGTTAGTGTTCTGCTATTGTCCCTTGCCTGCCATCGTGCGATATAGTGTTAAAATTAAAATGACACGAAACGATTGAAAACAATAATTCTATGAACGATGAGCCAAGAAGAAACAATCCAGGAACCCATCCCAGACAGAAAATGGCGATAGTTTGAAGACATCCTAGAGAAAAGCAACAATAAACGAAGACAATCACTAGCACTAGAAACTAGAATGGCAATCTCAAGGCAAATGATGAAGAGGAAAACAAAAGAATTCATGGTTACGTAATGTTTTGTGAATGAGATGGAGAGAGAAGGAACAATAATAAAAATAAATAGATAATTTACATAGCGCTGTATCCCAACAAGGAGCGGGCTCACAGCGATTTACAAGGAGATAATTACAGACATATATTAATTAAATAACCATTCATATCATAATAACCACATAAATGACAATGCGTTATACATCAGCTACGTTAATCATTAAAAAGAAATGTTGTTGCATTAATTTTGAGAATAAATTTTAAAAGGATGCGTCTTAAGTGCAGTCTTGAAGGAGTTAGTTGTAGAAATACTACGGATGTGTAATGGTAGAGAATTCCATTGTTTGACTGCACAAAAAGAGAATGACCTTTCGCCAAATGTTTTAGTTCGTGTCTTAGGAACACAGAGAATGCGTATGTCTGCATAAGAGCTTAGCTGACGACTTTTTGAGTAGACTGACAGAAGTTCAGTAATATAGGAAGGGCACGAGTCAGAAAAGAAATTGTTACAGAGAACTGCCAGTTTGTAATCAATTCGGGCTTGTGTGGGTAGCCAATGAAGTGAGTAAAGAAAGAGCTGGGAACCATGGCAACATACCGTGCAAAGTGGAACACTCAGATTGAGACCCTATACTCTCCCACTCAAGGAACCCAAATATTATTTTTAAAAAAGGATACTAATATTTAACTATCTTTCATGCATACTATAAAATAAAATTATGTTATTGTAAAAGAATATTTTTTCTTTAACACTCCATTGTGATAAGCTTCCTCAATGACAGAATTTTTGAATCATCAGTTCTACAAGAAGTACGTATGTCTGTTCACTACTTGGAAACATTTCAAAGTTGATTGTCATTACTAACTAAAAAGTTAAAAGCGCATGTCTTTGAATCTTTGCAGCAGCCATCGGCAGACAAGAGCTAGTTGCTGAACAATGCGAAAAGCTGCAATAATTCTATGAGTCAATAAAAAACAACAACCCATAAAAACAACTTTTTTTGACTATAAATTCCATATTTTGAGGCTAACTAAAAGTATTGATAATGTTCAGTATAATTCGAACCACCTGACAGACCCCTGCGACATCGAGGGCTGGATCTCCAGTGACCCGCGGAGGTCAACTATAGCAGATGGCTACACATGCTACACAGACACACATAGAGTGAACTAAAAGTTCATTTATTCAATTACGGTACAGTCAATCGCTCTGAAATTTTTATACAATGCATTGTCAGGTTACAACATTCTATGTGCAAAATTTCAGCTCGCTAGGGTAACGGAAAGTTGGTTATTTGTTACTTTTATTTTCCCCCTGGTTTGACCATGACAAGACGGTGAAGTTAATATAAGGGATTTGATTACATTAAAAAAAAAACTGACGTCACGCGATAGACTTTAACTAAGACACGACAAAACTTACACGGGTTCTCAAAACGTAATTTTTTCAGGTGTTTTTGTTGCTGATTTTGTGTGGGAACCAATCGTGCGAGAAACCTGGGAGCATCAGAAAATAGTGATAAAAATTGCGGTCATCAACGTTGTTATGGAAAATAGCAATCCGACTGTTCACTAAGAAGGAACTTCTTGCAAGTTTTTGTATTGCTTGAAAAGTTTTATTCCTAGCTATGTAATTGTACTCCTTGCTATGTAATTGTATTCCTTGCTATGTAATTGTACTCCTTGCTATGTAATTGTACTCCTTGCTATGTTATTGTACTCCTTGCTATGTAATTGTACTCCTTGCTATGTAATTGTACTCCTTGCTATGTTATTGTACTCCTTGCTATGCTGTTGATTAAACTTCTGTCTGATTTATGATTATGCATTGTACTTCTTGCTATGTTATTAATCGTACTTCTTGCCATGTTATTCAATTATGTACTTCTTGCTATTCTAATGTTCTATATCACACGTCAATCCATGTCTTATTCACCTGTACCCACTTTTAATGTTTACCACCAAACCCCCTTCCTCCGAACGGTCGTCACCAAATCTTTGCTACTAAACATCTGTTGAAGGTGGGCCCTCTAATCGCCCACCCATAGGCCCGCTCACGCCCCGTATGTTTGTTCAAGTACTCACGGAAACCACCAAGTATTCGCCATGGAGAAAACTGCACGTGCGGCACACGAGAATTAAATTCGCGTATCGAATTTAATGGAATTCCGGAAGAGGGGCGGTTGCCAGAACAAATCTATTTGTGGCGAAATTTAATACAAGGGGCCAAAGTGTACAACCACCCACGTGACTCGACAATGACGTCACTTCCTGGTATTTCAAATGTTTAAAACAAACTTCTGCTCGCTGGCACCAGCGGAATAGAGAGTTGCAAAAGTGAAGTTAAGTCAACGGAGTTTGAAGTAAACACGAGGAAGGCTGAGAAAAAACAACTTTGAACACATTACTGCTCCCGAGCGACACGGTTTGAGAACGTACGGTGCGGTGATAAAAATATTTTAGTAATTCCCAAAACGAACACTGGCAACTCTACCCCCCCCCTTACCAACACACCCGAACCCTACCCCTGACACCCACCAACACACCCGAACCCTACCCCTGACACCCACCAACACCCGAACCCTACCCCTGACACCCACCAACACCCGAACCCTACCCCTGACACCCACCAACACACCCGAACCCTACCCCCTGAAAACACACCACAAATTTATCAACAAAGTCAATGACATGACCCCATAACGGAACACATCCGCATACATGTCATACACCAACATACATGTCATACACCAGCATACATGACATACACCAGCACACATGCCACACACCAGCACACATGCAACACAACATCATACATGCCACACAACAACATACATGCCACACATCAGCACACATACCACACACCAGTACACCTGCCACACACCAGCACACATGCCACACACCAGTACACCTGCCACACACCAGTACACCTGCCACACACCAGCACACATGCCACACACCAGTACACCTGCCACATACCAGCACACATGCCACACACCAGTACACCTGCCACACACCAGCACACATGTCACACACCAGCACACATGCCACACACCAGCACACATGTCACACACCAGCACACATGCCACACACCAGTACACCTGCCACACACCAGCACACCTGCCACACACCAGCACACATGCCACACACCAGCACACATGCCACACACCAGCACACATACCACACAAATTCACACATTCCAAACTGGATCATGCCTACCACATACAGATACACATCCCACACATTGTCACCCAACATCTCTCTGACAAAATACACCTCACATACCTTTCACACCGCACAACTTTTATACCATTTACTCATTTAAGCCTTACACATCATACATGTATTTTGTCCAATTCTCAAAGCCCAAACAAATTTTTAAAAAAACAACAAACAAACAAATAAAAAAACAACAACAAAGCTTAAATAATATCTTTTATCCCAAATTCCCTATTCCCAGTGCGACCATGCCCCCCATCCACTCCTCAATCCACCACCCCACCCCCACCACCACAAAATTCATCACCCTGATGGTGGCATTGTGCCTGCAGACCCCCACTGTGTGGGGAACTCAGTTAATTGAATCAATGGCTGACCGATGGTCACTTCAAGACCCGGATCTCGTGCTTCTAATTCGACACAAGGATGGGATTTCGCTACTTAGCGACACCTCGTACCGCACAGGGGCGGCGCGTAATGAAAACAATGGGTAGGGGATCCAACTAATTCTGCATAGAACTGATGTGATAATAGATTCAAATGACGCAGCGAGACGAGATATAACGCATCTGTTAATTATTATTATTAATATTATTATTCTTTGACTCGGTGTTGTTGCTTTGTATGAGGTAAATGTTTGCATATCCTAGCTGTAGGATGAAGAATATGTTGGAATGATAGGATTTTGTATTATTATTATTTTATTTATTATTATTATTATTTTATTACTAGATTGTGCCGGGACGCCGTGGCGCCTGCGGCGCCCCCTTTTTTGGGCGCCAACCTTTTTTCAAAAGACCAACTAATTTGTCCTTTTTTGATAAATACGAAATATTAATCTTTCTGAAATGTACGCAAAGTATTTAATAATAATAGGGGTTGTATTTTGCGCACCGATGCACACCAAACAATGACGTCATCATATTAAATATTTTTACAGCGCTCATCAACACACGATTTTTCAACTAAACTAACTGCTGTAGACTGTCGTACATCGCTCCTCAGCGTTACAGATCCAGTGANTTTTTTTGGGGGGGGGGGGAGGTTGTTTGAATGAGGAAATGTTAAATGACGGAAGCATTAGAATGGCGAGAATGTTGGATTAAGGCAGTGCTTCTGTCATGCCCTACCCAGGAATAAGAAAACATGCCCCCTCCCCCCGCACGATTGTAAATAGTATAATTTGTCTCTAAAATTGTTATAAGTACACCTCTGTCGAGGTCAATTGAGCCCCCGCCCTCCTTTACGGAGCCTCGCGCCCCACTATTTGAGAACCACTGGCTAGGGCAGTGTTTAAATGGTGATCTCTTGGTTGAAAGAAATATTTAAATAACGGAGATGAAGAAAATATTTGAATGATTGAAATGTTTGCATGAATGAATTGTTTGAATGATTGGAATGTTTGCATGATTGAACTGTTTGAATGATTGAATTGTTTGCATGATTAAATTGTTTGAATGATTGAATTGTTTGCATGATTGAAATGCTGTATGACAGCAGCGTTATTTTGAACCATTCTTTGACCAAAGCACCCAATAGTTCAAATGTGCACGGGTGTTTATCCAAATTATGTGTATTGGGGGGTGGAGGGGGTTGGGGTGCAGGGGGTCGAACCCTGCCCGCCCCCGCCTTGCCATGGGTTGCCCTGATGTTTCTGTTAATGGTGGAAGTGTCAGCATTCAGTTTCTTTAAAAAATAATAATGTGTGAACGTGGGGTGTGGTGGAGAATCTTAGACCCCCTCGGATGGCAGTAATCTAGCTACGCCCCTGTTAGTGGCGCATCTCAAATGGTAGTGTGATTAGATGCTGATGTTGCATCCCTCATCGCTTCTCATTACAGAACAGAAAGCACCTCTAAATAAATAATGTTAATATTCAAACATATGTTTTTATAATGTAGATAAACGGAAAAAAGATCAATAAATAAATTGACTGAAATATTTGTAGTCAAAATACGGCTTAACTCATTACCCTAGAGATTTGACAGAGTTTTCCAATATTTGATTCAAACCAGACGTGAAGCACTGAAGCACGCCCTTCTTGTCTTGATTTTAAGTTCTCTAATTTCTATCTCACACTTAGAATCCGCCCCTGTTCAGCCATATAGATTTCCATCTGCCCCAACTCCCCACCCCCCCATTTCCCACTGCTGGCTCCTTCTGTCCACTCTGGCCCAATGATTAATCATTGCGGTGCATTTAACGTTAATTAACCTTCAGACCACGGCTGATTTGACCACTGGACAGTCGGCACCGGAAGTTCACGTTAAGCCAGTGGGTTGTTTGCCCCTACTTTACCCGGGGGGGATATTTTTTGTTTCGTTTCTTTCGCGGTAAATTTTTAAGGAGTTAGATTTTTGTGTGTTTTGAAAACGGTTTTTGGCTATTCGGTCGGATAAGTTTCGTAACTCATCTTCTGCAATCGTTCTCAGATGTTTACAATTGTGTGCTTGTTTGACTGCGAAAATAAAGTAGGTGCTACTTCGGAAATCATTTCGTGTTTTAGCTTTGTTTCGTGCTTCGCAAACATTTAATCTGACCTAACAGAAAGAACTTGACACAACGCAGAAAGATTGAACTTGATTTTAATTTAGAATTCATCTTTGGTGTACATCAGGGGTTTTCAAACTTTTCTACCGGAGGGCTGCATTAACTGTCAAACAGCAGTTTGGGGGCCGACTACAATCCCCTAACTACTAAGTTTTGTGGTAAACTTCAGGTAAAAATAATATATTTAAAAAAAAAAAAAGATTAAAAGGCCACCAGGGGCCGGATGAGAGAGCTTCGCAGGCCACATCTGGTCCGAGGCGATAGTTTGGAGACCCCTGGTTTACATTAAAAAAAAAATCCCTCAGAAGTTAAATAAAAAAGTAGGCCCGCGGAAATTAACGATTAATTTCTCACTTAATCGATAAGATTTTTTTTTAACAATTAAATTCTTTAACGATTAATCGACCCACCGCTAATAAATGTAATGGAAGTCAATCGGTAAAATATTTCGGCCGATAAATATAAACAAAGTTCCGGACGATTACACGAGCATTTTGGTTTCAAACTGTTGACTGACTTGACTGCTCAATATGTTCAGATGTGTCCGTTGAGAGGAATCGTTTGCCTACCATGCAATGCTCCCCCTAAGCCTAATCTTCGTTGGTCAGTGTGCAAAATGTAAAAAAGAAAAAAAAAAAAAAAGTCTGCAAAGTTGCACAACGTCCATTTTTGAGCAATATTTTACAAAATTTGGTGCGCGGTGATTCTAAACTGATGCGTGGCGTCGGTCAAATATCTGCGCAGCCGCGCTGCTTAAAGGGAACATTGCTACTATGGTTCTAACAGTTCGCTGACATACATGTATCACCTGCAAACAGTGTTGCGAACTCAATAAAATAACATTTACTGACAAATATAAGAACTCTCAACAAAATTTACGGACAAAAACAATTTTTATGGGCACATTTAACATAAAATGTTGACTTTACAACGAACGAATATGAAGCATAATCCAAGCATTGTAGCTAAAAATGTAAAGTATCCATATGATCACGTCTCTATTACCATGCTCATATTTTATAACGTTAGTTTATTGAACATCAACTGTTGACTCTTCCTTCCTGCCATGCGTAAGAATTTCATTCATAGTGACTCTGATCAAAGTCCATCATGTTAATCAAACGCAATGTGAATACGACGCAATAATCTTCTGTATATCTGTAACAGTGAACAGATAGGACAAGATTTTTCAAATTTATTTCTGACAACATCTAGAACTATAATTAAGTTCATCCCGCTTTACCATTGATTGTTAAATGAAAGCTTATTTTTAAGATCAAGTTTTAAGAAATGCCCAGAAGAAAATGTCCACGTGTCTCCCGTGTTCCCGCGTTGTTATAGCAGTCTTAAAATAACGCTTCAATTTATTGTCCTCTTATAATAACGCCAATTGTTCAAAAATACTCGTGTATAGTTGAAGCATAATTTATGCACACTTTAATTTAGATTTACTCTTCCGATTAACCCCCTCCCCCCTCATTTTGCTGTTGAAACACAACATTCCTATTTAAATTCACTCTTTCCATTGGAACTAACCATTCGTATTTTAACACACCTTTTATGTTGAAACGTAATAGCTGGTTTTTGGCATGAGGCTCATTTAGGTTTGGAATGAAGCCCATTTAGTTTTGAAATGAAGCCCATTTAGTTTTGGGAAGGAAGCCCATTTAGTTTTGAAATGAAGCACATTTAGTTTTGAAATGAAGCCCATGTAGGTTTGGAATGAAGCCCATTAAGTTTTGAAATGAAGCCCATTTAGTTTTGAAATGAAGCCCATTTAGTTTTGAAATGAATCTTATTTAGTTTTGAAATGAAGCCCATGTAGGTTTGGAATGAAGCCCATTAAGTTTTGAAATGAAGTCCATTTAGTTTTGAAATGAAGCCCATTTAGTTTTGAAATGAAGCCCATTTAGTTTTGAAATGAAGCCCATTTAGTTTTGAAATGAATCTTATTTAGTTTTGAAATGAAGCCCATTTAGGTTTGGAATGAAGCCCATTTAGTTTTGGGAAGGAAGCCCATTTAGTTTTGGGAAGGAAGCCCATTTAGTTTTGGGAAGGAAGCCCATTTAGGTTTGAAATGAAGCCCATTTAGTTTTGAAATGAAGCCCATTTAGTTTTGGGAAGGAAGCCCATTTAGTTTTGAAATGAAGCCCATTTAGTTTTGGAATGAATCCCATTTAGTTTTGAAATGAAGCCCATTTAGTTTTGAAATGAAGCCCATTTAGTTTTGGAATGAATCCCATTTAGTTTTGAAATGAAGCCCATTTATTTTTGAAATGAAGCCCATTTAGTTTTGGAATGAAGCCCATTTAGTTTTGAAATGAAGCCCATTTAGTTTTGGGAAGGAAGCCCATTTAGTTTTGGAATGAAGCCCATTTAGTTTTGAAATGAAGCCCATTTAGTTTTGGAATGAATCCCATTTAGTTTTGAAATGAAGCCCATTTAGTTTTGAAATGAAGCCCATTTAGTTTTGGAATGAAGCCCATTTAGTTTTGAAATGAAGCCTATTTAGTTTTGGGAAGGAAGCCCATTTAGTTTTGGAATGAAGCCCATTTAGTTTTGAAATGAAGCCCATTTAGTTTTGGAATGAAGCCCACTTAGTGTTGAAATGAAGCCCATTTAGGTTTGGGAAGGAAGCCCATTTAGTTTTGGAATGACGCCTATCGTTTAACATCATGGCCCTCGCCTCTTTACGTAACAAAGCATTTTTAAAAAAAAAAAATTATCTCTATTTCTAACATATCCTGGCATTTAAATTTACTACATTTCCCGTGTGACACCCACGGATGCGCGTGCAGCCGCCACAACACCCTGAAGCCAGACAGACGACCCAATGAAAATTAATACTCCCTTCACATGATCCGATCTCGTGGGCTTTCCATAATACAAATCTCGGACATGTCACGATCGTCATGGCGAGGGCGGTCAACCGCTACCGCGGGGTTAAGGAATATCCACGCAAGCGTGAGGAGTTCCGAAACTCGGCACCGACGCCATATTGGCAGGAAAGATGGCCAACTGACAGTCGATTTGTCCCTGTAATGCTGGGGCGCGTGGCCCCTTTAAATGGCGGTTCATGCTGATAATTAGAAAAACGCTAATCGAATTACAGCTAGGAAGTGGGCGAGGTCGCCCCAGTGTGACCCTGTTAAAAGGTGACCCCATCCCTTCCCCTGCCCCCCCACCCAACACGCTATGAAAAATTAGACCTGAATGTTGAAAGCTCTTCAGAGCGTGAGAGCCACTGATTGATTGTGTTAATATCACTTAGAAGAGAACCTCTGAGATGGAGGGGTGAGCTCAGCACCAAGAGGAGTTTGGGCATGGGGTTTAAGGGGTGTGAGTTTGTTTGGCTGGGGGGGGGGAGAGGAGGGGTGGATCATACTGCCTTATTTCTAAAAGTTTTTTTTTTGTTGACATAAGTGTATTTCATTTTTTTTAAAAAATCTCTTTAATTTTGAAGGAATACATTTTTTAAAAAAGTTGAATCAAATGATAATTCTGTTGTATGAATGTGGCATATTCTGGTGGCGGAGTTTTTTTCCCCCTAATATTTATACGGGGCTTCCGTTTATCATCGATTACTTTTTACTGGCTGTGTTGTCATAAATACATAAGGTCTACAATGAGTCTACATGCGCTTACAATGAAAGGTGGGGTTTTGATGCCTGTTTGCTCGTTCAATCCAGACTATTGAAGTGTTAAAATCTGATGAATATCCGTTGTGGGGTGTTATGGGGGGGGGGGTGGTTAGTAAACTAAGGATAAAAATCTGTAATTGTTTGTGAAAACAATTTTGCGTCACGTTTTTTAATTCTGAAATTAAGTTATGCTTAAAGTATAGTTTTTAAATTATTAATTATATTTAACGTATTTTAAATTACTTTTAAGGGTGTCATTCGCTACACTCGTATGACGACAGGTTGTCACTCACTACACTCGTATGATGACAGGTGTCATTCACTACACTTGTATGATGACAGGTTGTCATTCACTACACTCGTATGATGACAGGTTGTCATTCACTACACTCGTATGATGACAGGTTGTCATTCACTACATTCGTATGATGACAGGTTGTCATTCACTACACACGTATGATGACAGGTTGTCATACACTACACACGTATGATGACAGGTTGTCATTCACTACACTCGTATGATGACAGGTTGTCATTCACTACACTCGTATGATGACAAGAACATTCACTACAGATGACAGGTTGTCATTCACTACACTCGTATGATGACAAGAACATTCACTACACTCATATGATGACAGGTTGTCATTCACTACACTCATATGATGACAGGTTGTCATTCACTACACATGTATGATGACAGGTTGTCTTTCAGTACACTCGCATGATGACAGGTTGTCATTCACTACATTCGTATGATGACAGGTTGTCATTCACTACACACGTATGATGACATGTTGTCATTCACTACACTCGTATGATGACAAGAACATTCACTACACTCGTATGATGACAAGAACATTCACTACACTCATATGATGACAGGTTGTCATTCACTACACTCGTATGATGACACGAACATTCACTTCACTCATATGATGACAGGTTGTCATTCACTATACTCATATGATGACAGGTTGTCATTCACTACACACGTATGATGACAGGTTGTCTTTCACTACACTCGCATGATGACAGGTTGTCATTCACTACACTCGTATGATGACAGGTTGTCATTCTCTACAATCATATGATGACAGGTTGTCATTCACTACACACGTATGATGACAGGTTGTCTTTCACTACACTCGCATGATGACAGGTTGTCATTCACTACACTCGTATGATGACATGTTGTCATTCACTACACTCGTATGATGACAAGAACATTCACTACACTCATATGATGACAGGTTGTCATTTACTACACTCATATGATGACAGGTTGTCATTCACGACACACGTATGATAACAGGTTGTCTTTCACTACACTCGCATGATGACAGGTTGTCATTCACTACACTCGTATGATGACAGGTTGTCATTCACTACACTAATATGATGACAGGTTGTCATTCACTACACTCGTATGATGACAGGTTGTCATTCACTACACTCGTATGATGACAGGTTGTCATTCACTACACTCGTGTTATGACAGGTTGTCATTCACTACACTCGTTTGATGACAGGTTGTCATTCACTACACTCGTATGATGACAAGAACATTCGTCAAAGATGTCATCTAAGCCCAACATTGTCAACTGACGACTTCATCATTTCTTTTGTTTCTGACTTCACGTCATCTGTTAATGTTTCTGACATCACGTCATCTGTTAATGTTTCTGACTTCACGTCCTCTGTTAATGTTTCTGACTTCACGTCATCTGTTAATGTTTCAGGGAACGTGTAAAGGGAAAAAAAGATCTTCCGGTCTTGATTGGCCTATGCGCATGTCTTCAGTTAAGTCACGTGGCCGGATTCATCCGGGCTTTCCAGGATCATCCCGCCAAAAGTCTAATAATTGATTATATAAAGAGGTGTATTATACTACACAACTCTAGAAAAATACTACGTAGTAATTGCTAATAATTAATTAATGGAAGTATGTTTTAATCTTAAATTTCTTTTTCACCCTTCATATATATAACAATACACAACCCCCTTTATACTACAATACACAACTCCCTTTATATTACAATACACAACTCCCTTTATATAACAATACACAACTCCCTTTATATAACAATACACAACTCGCTAAAGATAGCAATTAGACATGCTTTATAGATGACAATCTAAAACTATAGATTAAATTACACAACTTCCCATTGAATACAATGGGTGCACCAATAACAAAGTCAGCTACGATGACAAATCTCGTTAATTGGGAGCAAAAGTGTAATAATTATTTTTTTTAAAATTGCGAAAGGTTGTGGCTCACTTGATGTAAACTTTTCAAATTTATCAGTTAACAGTGATTACTTATAACATATCTGTCACAACGTTTTTTCTTTAAATTTCTTTTTTTTTTAAAAACATGTCAAACTATTAAAATGCATCATTTTATGCCATATATTTATATATCTTTTTATAAGCTCTGTACTGGAATCTGCTTATATGCCTGATGTTGAATTTGCTTCTGATTCTTTTTTTTTTTTTTTTTTTACCTTTGTACGTACGCACACTCATACTAACACACTCACATACACACACACATAATTAAATCTTTATTATTTATTAAAAGTTGTACTGTAACAGTCAAAGCTCGTTTTTTATAATTGATTCATTATCTGTCGCTTAGCAATAAATTTTGAGACAAAAGAATATCTTCCGAGATAAATACCTTTTTTTTTAACCTAAAAAAAGCTGGCGTATGGCAGTATGAAAATAAAACCAGTTATAGTAACACAAAAATCTTCTAGAGTCCTAGAGGAAGAAAAATGAGGAAAATGTATTTCAATAACCGGGGAATAAAAATGGAATGCAGACATGGATCAAAAATGATTATAATGTCTTTCAACATGCAGGAAATTCTACACTCCCCGTTATTTATGCCTGACTAAGTTTTTCGTTTGAACTTTAAGCTTAGAAGATTCACTGCCATTAGTTATTTGCCAATATTAGAATATGTAAGGAAGTCAAAATTATAGTTGGTTTAGGCGACATGAGTTCGCGTGACATGCTAAGATATGTCTGCTATGGCAATGATATGTTTGCTATGGCAATGATATGTCTGCTATGGCAGATTTACTGATACAATAATCAAATTCGCACAACTTCCGCAACACCCAAACCAGTCGGTCCACCCCCACAACTCACAAAGAACGATCAGCCCTCGCAATCCAGACACACACCCTTACATCATTCGTCACCAACCCATACCTTCTACACCAACCCATACCTTCCACACCAACCCGTACCTTCCACACCAACCCGTACCTTCCACACCAACGCGTACCTTCCACACCAACCCGTACCTTCCACACCAACCCGTACTTCCAACGCCAACCCGTACCTCCAAAACCATCCCGTACCTTCCACACCAACCCGTACCTTCCACACCAACCCGTACCTTCCAAACCAACCCGTACTTCCAACGCCAACCCGTACCTCCAAAACCAACCCGTACCTTCCACACCAACCCGTACTTCCAACGCCAACCCGTACCTCCAAAACCAACCCGTACCTTCCACACCAACCCGTACCTTCCACACCAACCCGTACCTCCAACACCAACCCGTACCTTCCACACCAACCAGTACCTCCAGCACCAACCCGTACCTTCCACACCAAACACGTGTGCCTCTCAGCATACAACCATTCACATAGTAGACCATTAGTATCACCTTGCACCATCAGCAACCGCTGACCAAATCACCACTTTACCACCCAACACCCCACACCTTTAGTCACCCCAAGTCTTTACATCTTTGTACCGTTACATGCGGCACTTCTGGTACTTGAAGCCTGACACGGGGTCATTACCCCCACACCTCACAATGTTCAATACTAATTCATCATTAGCTCCGACCCCCTCCCCAACCCCCATTTATCACGTTTTGA
>MUZC01001762.1:66895-86874 GCA_002072015.1 Radix auricularia | reverse complement strand
ACATGACCGGTCAAGGTTGCCCGATAGTGAGGCTATCCAATCAGGAAGAGCTGCATAAAATTACACACCGTGTATAAAAGTCGATACTCCGGCACGGCGCTTTCTTTTCCGCCCAAGTGATCACAGAGAGCTATGTCGAATGAGACTTCAAGTCACTGAATTAATCCATAGCCATCCTTGTCGTGAGAAAGCCGGCACCATTACCCGTTGGCCAGAATCTATGTAAGTTTGAACTCTAACTTGATTCCCTCGTATTTATAAGCATATTTTACGCCAGTATTTAAATATTAATATTCGTGCAATGTCATATTGAAATTGTAGAGACATGTTGACCCCGTGACGTCATGCGCGGCCACGTGCGACATTGTGTTTCTCCTTTCATAACATAATGTGATAACACGCGATCCATCAGGTAGATGGATCGAATTATATTGGTGTAACCAATAATATTATTGTATTTATTCCACCATCCACTTACACGATGGTAACGAAGTATTATTTCAATTTCATGTTATGAAATATATTAAATAACCATGTGTTTTATGATAATATATTTTGATCCCCTTTTGGCACCTGGCTCTGAAGGCTCGGCAGCCGAAAGGGTGGATTAGACAGACGAGTATAGAAACTACCCATATGCGTATTCTTTCTATCTTAGTCTGGCTTCTAGGCACCCGCCTGTACTGAGAGATAACACGAACTCCGGACAGCAACCGCCCAACGAAGTGTCGACATATCTGGCCCAAGAGCTGGACTCACCGCTATCCACGCGACTTGTATCCGACCCCTACCCACATCTTTGGACCAAGAGCTGGACTCACCGCTATCCACGCGACTTGTATCCGACCCCCACCTCACCCCTGCACCGATCGACAGGACCAGAGGACAACTCATCATTACCAACCTTACTCCTAACGTAACGCTGAAGCCAACCGCACTGGTTGATGCCTACACAATACATGTGTAGAAGCCGGTTATTCACACTTCCGTGATCACCGAAGTCACCTGGAACCATAGGTGAAGCAGCCCACAGGACAGGAAAACGTGCGGAACCAACCACTCACGGAGCGGGGCACTACATCCTTAAATTTAAGTATTAACCATATAACCATTATATTGATTGGCTTAGGCCATAACGGAACTAGTTTCCGCTTATTGTAATTATTTTATAATAAATTATTGTTACATTTTCACCATCTTGTTTGTTGATCATCGTTTGTGAGAGATCACTAAAATATGCGCGTGTAGGCAGAAAGGGGATAACATAATATTACACCCCTAGACGACTTGTCAAACAATATTCACATCTTTCTCGCCACAGTGTGTGTGTGTGTCTTTGTGTGTGTGTGTGTGTGTGTCTTTGTGTGTGTGTGTGTGTGTCTGTGTCTGTGTGTGTGTCTTTGTGTGTGTGTGTGTTCCTTGGTCACTGGCTCGTGAAGTCATGGACTGGCGATCAATGACTTTGAAATGACCTATGATGTTATTTTATGCCCGAGACAAAGCCCCTAGAATCCAACAATTTAGTTTGATGTTCATTGCTCTGTTTTAATGGCTGATCTACAAAGAAGGTTTTCTGCCGACATGTTTACTTCAAAGAGCTGTTATTTTGTTTAAAAATATTTATGTCCTCTTACATTGTATTTTAAAGTGTCTTTGATGCTTCATCATCAAAGTACAAATCTTTCCATATGTTTACATTAGAATTCACTTAGAAAAACTGAATTGGTAACTTTACGTGTAGAGAATTTTGAGATAAATTAAATTCGCCTCAGTGACGTAGCTTTCAACTAAGCCAGAATGGTTAACACATTTGTCTTTAAGATACATGCAGGAAAATTAATCATTGAGACACCTGGGGCGTAGTTTCAGTTAGCCCCCCCCCCCCCAACATACCACCTTGGCAACACAGGCCAAAAACAAATGAAAGTTGAATATAAAGGGGGAAAAACAACCGAAAAATGAAAACTATGAATAAATACGGAGTTGAGCAACGTGATTTTTGTAAATTTAAAGTATTCAAGATAGAATCTATTTAGTTTTTAGAATAATGGATTTGGAAAAAAAGTTTATTTTATTCTATAGTAATAAATGCCAAAGCCCTGACTCACTGACTGACTGACTGACTGACTGACTGACTGCCTCATCACTAATTCTCCAACTTACCGTCTAGGTAGAAGAATGAAACTTCGGGAAGTTGTTGGATACCCTCTAACAACGAACATTGGAGAAAAAGAATTTTGAAATTCACACTCATTGGGGCGTGAGCCCCCCCCCCCCCAAAAAAAAAGAGCTATCTACAAATTGAAAATCAATAATTCTCCTATTTCCCGTACAGGTAGAAGCATGAAACTTTGGAAATTTTTTGAGTACATGCTTCCGACGATAACTGGCAAAAGAGAATGTGAAATTTCCCACTCTTGGGGGCCGGGGCTAAAAAAACGGGGTTTTCCTTGCATGAGCTATAAAAAATGAAAATCACTAATTCTCCTATTTCCCGTACCGTACAGGTAGAAGCATGAAACTTTGGACATTTTTTGAGAACTTGCTCCAGACGAAAATTTACAAAAAGAATGTTAAAGCTCCCTCTCATGGGGGGCCGGGGGCCCAAGAACAGTTCTTCTTATATTAAAAACTGACTCATAACTAATTCTCCAATTTTCCATGTAGGCAGAAGCATACAACCTTGGGAAGTTGTTGAGTATAATCTTCCGATGATAATAGGTGAAAGAGGATATTAAATTCCCACGCATGGGTGCCGGTAGCCCAAATATAGTTTGTTCTTATATTAAAACGGAGTCATCATAAATTCTCCAATTCATCGTGTAGGTAAAAACATAAAACTTTTTGAAGTTGTTGGGTACCCTCTCACAACGAAAATTGTCGTAAAATAATTTTAAAATTCATACTCAAGGGGGGCCGGGGCCCCAAAAAAGTGTTTTTTCCTTATCTGTGTTTTATAAAAATTGAAAATCACTATTTCTCCTATTTCCCGAATAGGTAAACGCTTGAAAAGTTGGGGGGTAGTTAAATACACTTCCACGATGGTAGCAGGTGAAAAAATATTTAAAATATCCCTTACTGGGGGCCGGGGGCCCGAATATAGTTTTTAATGCACTCACTCAATCACTCATCACTAATTCTCCAACTTCCCGTGTAGGAAGGAGCATGAAACTTTGGGAAGTTGTTGATTACCCTCTCACGATGAAAAGTGGTGAAAAGTAAATTTAAAATTCCAAATTATGTAGGGCCGGGGGCCCAAAAACTATTTTTCCTTATATGTAAAAATTGAAAATCATTAATTGTCCGTTTTGCCGAGTATGTAGAACTTTAAACTTTAGGAAGTTGTCAAGTACACTTTCGCGATGGTAACAGGTGAAAATATATTTAAATTATCACTTACTGCTGGCCGAGGGCCCCAATGTATCTTTTCCATTAAATGAGCTATATAAAAACTGAAAATGACTCATTCTCCCATTTCCTGTGTAGTTAGAAGTATAAAGCTTTCTGTAGTTGTTTAGTAACACCCCGCGATGATAACAGGGAAAATAATTATATACATTTAAAAAATTTCCACTTAAGGGTGGCCGGGGACCCAAAAACTTTTTTCACCTAAAATGGGCTATATTAAACTAAATCAACACTAATTCTCCAAGTTTCCGTGTAAGTAGAAGCTTGAAACTTTGGGAAGTTGAGTACCCTCCCGCGATGGTAAGAGGCAAAAAATATTAAATCATCTCTCAATAAGGGGACGATTGGCTAAAAATAGTTTTTTTTCCCAATATGATCTATATGCAAAAGACGAATCTTTAAATCTCTAAGTTCTTGTGTACGTAGGAACCTGAACATTTGGGGAAGTTGTTGAGTACCCTCCCTCAAAAGGTAAAAGACGAACAAGATATTTAAATTATCACTTCGGATCACGGAAAGTATGTAATTTTTAACTTTTTGTTTTAGTTTTTCCGTCTGGCCATGACAGACAGACAAGACTGTTGAAGTTAATATGTTTAGAATATTCATCTCTATTCAGATTAAAATCAATAGGTGTTTTGCATTTGTGTTACGCGGGTTCTCAACGCAAACTGTAATCCTAATTTACCGTTGAAAGCGCGGGTAAATTGCTAGTCTTTGATATATATATATATAAGATCCTTTCAATTGAAAAAAAACCCACTTATCAATAGTTATGTCCCTTATTTAAATCAAAATTTTAATAAATGCTTTTAAAGTGCATCTATATTCAATGACCACTAAGCTATCCATCTTGTACCTCAGACACAATGTTTAGTCCCTTGAAGCACGTGATCAAGAGTAATGGGCCATAAAACACTTATTAAGTCCTTTGAAGCACATGCTAAAAATTCAGTTACTTAAAACACTTGTTCCATGATCAGTCCTTTGAAGTTGAAGCACAGGAACTTTCCGAATTAATTAAATGTAGCTGTCTGCTATACGTAACCTACACGGACCTGTGGGCAGTAAAATACTCTTCTGATTGTGTAGTGGTGTGCGCACCCGCACCGCGTCGCACTGTGTGTGCCGCACCGAGGCGCACTGTGTGTGCCGCACCAAGACAAGTGACGTAGTATCGTGACAGTTAATGTTGTGACAACAACAAGAATGGCCGTGTGTTTTATTTATTGTTTATCCAAACTGCTGAAGTCCTACACTAGTGTCACAAAATTTGTTTAGATTGTACCAGCATTCAGTCAAAGCCACCACTCGGCTGCATAGGTAATAATTAAACGTAGCTTGTGTTTATCATTATGTCATTATAAGATGCAAAATACTTAGGAGTCATAATAAATGAGAAACTATCTTGGAATCCCCATGTCAATGAAGTTATTAAAAAATCAAACAAAACCTTAGGCTTTATAAAAAGAAACTTTTACAAATGTAACAAAGATATAAAACTAAAATGCTACCTCACCCTAGTGAGACCTATACTAGAATATGAATCTTCTGTATGGCACCCATCCACCAAAGAAAATATTGATAAGTTAGAACAAATCCAAAAAAGAGCTGCCAGATTCATTACTGGAGAATATTCAAAACTGACAAGAGTAACACCATTACTTAAATCATTAAACCTTGAAACACTAGAGGATAGAAGAACCAAGAGTAAATTAGTAATTATACATAAGGCAATTAATTCTAATTTAGAAATACAACACAAAGATAACTTAATACAACCCTCAGATAGACATAAAGATAAAAATACCTTTCTTGTTCCATATGCAAGAACAAACACATACACTTTTTCTTTCTTTCCGTCCGGTATTCGGGCGTGGAATGGGTTGCCTGAAGAAACCAGGAAAGCCAACACTTTATCATCATTTAAAACTCTAGTAAGAATACAGGACTAAACTCAAACCATAGAAATACGTAGGACGCAATAATCTTCTGTATAGAAGGAGGGTCTGTAACATATAAGATAAGATAAGATAAGATAGGGTGTGAAAGTTGTACATTGTATGAATTTATAAAAATATATGTGAGGCACTATTTTAGGTGAGGCACTGTAGGCCAAGCTCCTGGCTAGGGTACCTCGCTATATCAATTATCAAGTTATTATTATTATTATTATTATTAATTCCGTGAAAAACTTGCATTACGTGTACTGTCATCTATCACGTACATGTTTACGGCACTGAGTGGCACGCAACTTTATTTCGACCCCCGAATCCACCAGACCCCCGAACCCACCTGACCCCCTTACCCGCTTGTTTACACCACAGCGTCTGTGTCAGTTATGTTTACAAAAGGTCCGCCCCTGAGCCTATACTAGCGGGACCTGGTACTTGTCAGCGCCCATGACACAAATGGACCGCCCTTGGGTGCACAATGCTATCAGCACTCTCTGAAGAACCCGTATATGTCCATTAAGATGTTTAGCACTACACTAACGTGTATAGAAAACTCGAATGTTTAAAACGTAATATTGAAAAACCCGTTAATACTGAGATTTGGGGCAATAGTGTTTGTCATTTCTAAAACAGTAAAACGTCATAGCTCAATTATTGAATTTCTGTTTTCAGATTAAATTTTAGCGGAACAATTTTTTGAAGCCTTAATACAGTCAAATCATTATTGTTATCAAAATTTTTAGCATAGTAAAATTACGAAACTGTTTTTCCTATTTCAGGTACAATAAGCTGTCTTAAATTGACGAAGAATAAGCTGATAAGTAGATCATTCTCAATACACATACATGTACATATTGACTCGTATCTTTTATTAAATTTTTATGAAATTTGTCTTTAAAAAATATATATAAATAGGCCAAATAACTCTATTTTAGACTTACGGTTAATTATGTCAAAGCTTTGAGTTAAATGGATTAAAAATGAAGATTTATATATTTCGTATCCAAAACTTTACCTAGTGTCATATCTAGTCGAAGAATATTTGAGAAAATTAGAAAGTATTGCTAGTATAACACTTGAATGAACGAAAATAGATAATGCTCACGAGGGTTTAACGAGAACGAGTTTTGTTAGGAAGCACGAACTAGGCAATGAGTGCCATTTGGTTTCAGTACATTATGGTGGCATGGTTGACAAGGCAAATAATTTATTTGAAAAAATAATTTTTAAGAAATAATTTTCAAGATAGATTTTTAAAAAATACGCTGGAAGGGGGATAAGTGAATACATTTTTAAAAATTATTTTTAAAAAATTGATTATTTATTAAATTTTGTAATTAATATAACGAAGAAATTTAAAACCCTATTTTTTTATACACTAGCTCACTCACACCAATACAAATACATTTAAATGAGCTGTAGGTGTTATTTTTTTAAAGCATCAATTATTATTATACTTAAAAGCCATGCCAAACCTTTTAAGTGTTTTTTTTTTTTTAGCTAGGATAGACGTATGCTTATATCGCGAAATGTACCTTCGTGTTTCAAAATGCTGTACGGGAAAACGTGTACAAATAACGGATGTTGATAAACATGAAGTAACCAAACTCGTGAGACTAGCTAGTACATGGAAAGATAACTCCTGAGGCTAGCTAATACATGGAAAGATAACTCCTCTGTGAGGGAACATAACATGGATAACGCCGTCGACGTCTTCGAGATTTGAAACGGGATAAAAATTAAGTGGAGGTGGTGTCAAGTTCTTGTTTATATTTTGGGTTTTATTGTTGTTTTTAATTAATTGTAGCATATCTATGTGAATAAAACGTACTCTAATTATCGTAGATTTATTGTCTATTTATTTGAACTTTTCTTTTGGTAATATCCTTGAACACAAAATTTCTTTGAACAAGGAGATAAATTTTTATTTCTTTGATTTCGTGTTAAACGATTTCCACTGTATAGAAATTAATAATTTTAAAAGTAAATAAATAAATATACCTCCACGTCATTAAACATTTACTAATTCGTTTTAAGAAAATTAGGAGATTACTACTCTCAAATCTTATTTTGCGGACCGTCTATAAATAAAGTTGCAAGTCCCCAGTACCCATACGAAACTTTTCTGAATTTTTATTTTGATTGGGGTGTCAGAGATCGAGGATAAACAAAGTGCCAATCTAAAAGCCGCGCGAACTAATCAGAGATGCAATTTAATATTTGAGGGGTGGAGGGACACGCACGGGAAAACAACTAGTATTGGCAACAGCTCGTGATAGCTGTGTAAAGTTAATTTACCTCCTCTCTTAATACCAGCCCTCGTGACCGCCTCGACCCGGGTTCACACTTTCATCGTCTGCCGTGCTCGTCCGCCTGACAACTCGTGCTCGTCGCCCCCCAAGGTAAACAACCCGAGAGTTAAGACATTTTATTTGTTTACGAGCTTTCACGAGTTGAGTTATACACCTACCCCACCCCAACCCACACTTTCTTTTTCTCCGATTTTTCTTCTTGTACGTCAGATCGAGCGATGGATTCACTCAGAACAAATGTTTATAGGTTTTGTTATAGGATACACAAATGTGGGAGGGGGAGGGAGGGGCGGACGAGGTGAAGTTTGATGGAAAAGATCCACGCCAAGTTTACATTTGATGCATCTGGTTCTAATGAGGTCACCTAAATGGCCACGTCACTCTGTTAAAGACGCCAGGGTGAATTGGATTGTTGAATGGATTGCTTTTTGTATGTGCCTCCATAGAGGGAAGAGATATTTGTGGTCGACGGAGAGGGGTCTTTCAAGACCCACCGGAAACCGCATCCTTAGAGGGAAGAGATATTTGTGGTCGACGGATAGGGGTCTTTCAAGACCCACCGGAAACCGCATCCTTAGAGGGAAAGAGATATTGGTGGTCTGTCACAAGCGTCCTAATACTTATATCTTGACTGCTTGCTCCAAGATTCATACAATTACCGTTACACAAGAATAAAGACACTGCTTGAAATAAACAACAACTTTAATGGCGTTTTTCCTTTCCACAACAACGAACACACCAAACTCTCTCCCCTTCTACACATATACCAATGACGTCAACAACACAATCACTTTGCACGCTTTCGCACCACTAACCAATAACTTTAAATACCACAAAAGCAAACATCAAACACACCACCGTGCGCAACTCACAACAACAAGTTACAAGGGCAAATTGATCATCCGTGTCGACGGATAGGGGTCTTTCAAGACCCACCGGAAACCGCATCCTTAGAGGGAAGAGATATTTGTGGTCGACGGATAGGGGTCTTTCAAGACCCACCAGAAACTGCAAACGGCATATAAAAGGTCACATGGTGGCACTATAAGCTGGAAGTGCCACTGCTGAGTGGGTGCAATTTTGCAGTATGCAATTTCTGGCAGGCCTACGGTCGTCCCAGTATCTTGAGTAGTTTAAGCCGCTGGACAACTACGGACGTATTCGGGGTATTTTGCCAACACAATGACGAAAACCAGATGACCCAACGCCACGAAGACTTTTTGGTGACTGACCTTTTGGACTTAACTTGACCGATTAAGATTTACCGACTTAGCTTTACGACTCATCTTTACCGAAGCAGCTTAACCGATTAAAAAAATTCTTTTACTGTTGTACGTTTACCGTTTAACCGGTTGTGTTTCGGGCTGCGTTTCAAGAAAAGGTCCATCCGTTAGACCGTTAGACGATGTAGGGCTGGTAACGGTGGCGGGTCGTGTTAGAAATGATAGAAGCGTGGAGACGTCAGGAGTATGGATCAATTGATTGTGGAGCACGATACGTTTAGTCTTGAAAGGAGACGGATTATTTCAGGGGTGCGCAACCGGTGGCCGTACGGCTGCATGCGGCTGTGGACGCTAAAAGTGCGCCCGCAGAGTTTTTAAAAATAAAAATTATATAATAACCTGCGCCGTCAAATATTTGCAATTTGGCATTGTATTATGTAAACCTGGTAAAAGAAATATTGAATATTAATTTACACTCATAAACAGTTGTTTTTGTGAACAAAATTACGACTCCGGCAGCTGTAGCGATAGCTGCCGTGTTTGGCGCTCATAGACATTGTAGCCATGAAGTTTAGCAGCCTTATATTGAAGCTCGACTAAACCGTGTGATGCGCACATTCGATGTATTGTGATTGCTCTGTGTAACCCTGTAACACGTCGGTCAACTTTAGTAGCCGCTCTAGTACACAGAAATACCCAGATGTTTGTGTAAATCCCTGTTAGCTGGCAGCTGCACCAGAAATCCATACATATCTTGACAAAACAGTGAAAAAACATAACAATATTTATAGTGAAAAAGAGTTTAACGAAAACGATTAATTGTATCATAGTCATACAGCTTGTATACATAGTTACCGTATAATATTATCCGTTCCTCCTTAGTGCCCATCATGTCGACAAAAAGGAAAAGAACATTGGAAGAAGAGAAGCAGAGATTAGATTTCTTTGAAAACTATTGCCCGCAGTGAGCAGTGTCTAATCTGCGGCGATGTTGTGAAAACTGTCAAAAGGGACTATGCCAGGCAACATTTTCGCCAACACGCATCACACAACTATGCACAGTTACAACGTGATCCAAGGAAGGTCTGCGTTAGAAAACATAAAGAGGAATGTTCGAAAACATATCTCGGTCATATCTGCTTTTATTAAGACTTCGAATGAGCGCAGTGAAGCTTCCTATCTCGGTGTCGCTGGAAAGCCCTTTTCGTGAAAAAACATTGACTGCCCACCAGGCCTTCTTAAACATCTCAAGCCTTCCTTGTAGATTTGTTATTTTAAATCAACTGCCTCAACGAGTATCTGCAAGGCAAAGGAACACCAATGTGTATCAAGCACAGAAGAGTACAGGACTTCTGTGACAAATGTCGTCTGCTACAAAGTCATATCCAACAGCTCAATCTCTATCATTTCCCGCAACTCACCGCCATAATCGAGAGCCATGAAATAGGTAAAGATGAAATCCAATAAAGTAGAAATTTAAGTACAAGTATAAGAAAAAATCCATTGAAAAGTTTTTGTTTGTAATGAAGCACTGTGTTTGCCTACAATACACTATGGTGATGTCGTTATTATCTCGCGCTGACTATTACTATAGGTAAAAAAAATTATAGTGATCGTTTCATGTTTCTGTGATTTTTTGTTGTTGTTGTTGTTGTTGTTTTTTTTTTTTTTTTTTTTTTTTTTTTTTGGGGGGGGGGCGTCATTGGCCCAAAGGTTGCGCTCTCCTGGATTAATTAAATGAAATTTTCCACTCAATGTCGTCTTCAACAAACTCCAAAAGTTAAATGAAGATAAATACACAACACCCATCACTCACCGACCTACTCCCACACACACCAACTACCTCCCTCAGTCACTGACCTACTCACACACACACCAACACCTCCCTCACTCACCGACCTACTCCCACACACCAACTACCTCCCTCATTCTCCGACCTACTCCCGCACACAACTACTACCTCCCTCACTCTCCGACCTACTCCCGCACACACCAACTACCTCACTCACTCACCGACCTACTCCCGCACACACAAACTACCTCACTCACTCACAGACCTACTCCCGCACACACCAAATACCTCACTCACTCACAGACCTACTCCCGCACACACCAACTACCTCACTCACTCACAGACCTACACCCGCACACACCAACTACCTCCCTCATTCTCCGACCTACTCCCGCACACAACTACTACCTCCCTCACTCTCCGACCTACTCCCGCACACACCAACTACCTCACTCACTCACCGACCTACTCCCGCACACACCAACTACCTCTCTCACTCACCAACCTACTCCCGCACACACCAACTACCTCACTCACTCACCGACCTACTCCCACACACATCAACTACCTCACTCACTCACTGAGCTACTCCCACACACATCAACTACCTCACTCACTCACTGAGCTACTCCCACACCCACCAATCACCACAACCACTGACCAACCCCCGGTCAAGCATCAGTTAACTCCAAACCCCCATCTCCCACTGACCACCACCACCAACCGCCACCAACCACCACAGAATAACTATTTATTAAATTGTTAAAATTTAAAACAATTACTCCGTCATCATCATCCCCCCCCCCCCAATCCTTGCACGATCTAATTGTCCTCTATGACCCTCTTCAATAATTCATGAATCATCAACAGAATGATATCATTTTACAAATTCTGCCTCAACGAAATTCGAAATATTGTCGTCCAATTGATGATTTCTTTTAAAGTGTTAACACCACCAGGGATTCTCGAATTATAAAACACAAATGTTTAACGGGGCCCATCAAGTAATCAGCGTAAAAAATTCCGCTTTGAGAATGAAAAATCAATTTCCCGTCAAGGCTCGAGACAATAAGTTTTATCTCTGGGTGTAAAAAGAATCGGCGCAGAGGTGTCTCCTTGGGGGATCCCTGCGCTGCAAAGTGTCTCTTGTACTCGTCTCCAACAACACATGTAGTTTCAATAATTGGAGATAAGGCACATGCCCTTAAATCGATTAGTGCCCCTCCCTCCACCACAGGACATGTCAGAGGAGCTCAAGGGGCCAGTGGTCGAAGGGCTTTAATGGTGGCCCGACAGCTGCGCTTTTACAGGTTTTACATAGTTTTAGTTTGATGCTAATTTGATCCTAATGTTGAGTTACACCGAACGGGGAATTTTGATAGCGACAGAGATAAATGGATGGTTGGATGGATAGATAAATGGATGGATGGATGGATGGATAGTTGGATGAATGGTTGGATGGATGGATGGGTGGATGGATGGGTGGTTGGGTGGATAGATGGTTGGATGGATGGATGGGTGGATGGATGGGTGGATGGATGGATGGGTGGGTGGATAGTTGGATAGTTGGATGGATGGATGGATAGTTGGATCGATAGATGGTTGGATGGATGGATGAATTTATGGATGGTTGGAAGGATGGATGTATGGATGATTGGGTGGATGGATGGATAGTTTGATTGATGGGTGATTGGGTGGATGGATGGTTGGATGGATGGTAGGATGGATGGATGGATAAATGGATGGTTGGATGGTTGGGTGGATGAATGGTTGGATGGATGGATGGTTGGATGGATGGATGGGTGGTTGGGTGGATGGATAGTTAAATGGATGGATGGATGGATGAATTGAATGAAGGATTGATGGTTTGTTGGTTGGTCGTTTGGTTTCTTAGTTGTTTGATTGTTTTCATCTTTTGAAGGATCACTTTTTGTTTCTTACCTTCTGCTAAGTATCTCGACGTAACAAAAACATTTTTAATGCCCCCGCCCCGCCCCCCTCACTCAACGTATGAGTTCACCAAAAGTTGACGGGTACAAACCTCCATGAGGTCATGTTACCAGAGTTGTTTCGGCCAAGGCCCAAGAGTAGTGGACCTAACACAGTACCTTGTGGGACTCCGAAGTTAGCCGTTAATGTTGCTGATCCATTTATTATTACAGTTTGCTCTCTACCCAAAAAGTAAGCCTTGCATCCAATGATTTATGGGATCTGAGAATCCAAAGTAGTTAAGTTTTTTTGAGTAAACTAAAGCGGTGAATTATGTCAAATGCGTTTGAGAAATCTTGTATAGTAATATTGTATCTATTTGATCATTATTGTCTAGGCTTTTTGATAGACCATCTATATAACCAACTAATTGTGCTTCACGTTATCCGTCCTTCCTAAGGCAGTTTTGATGTGATTTACTATTCTATTATATATTATGTGTTCTAGTAATTTACAGGTGATGCTAGTAAGTGAAACAGGTATATGATTTCCAGGGCCTGATTGTAACTAATTTTTTCTTGTTGTGCCACTTTCACATTTGTAGGCGTTAATTAATGGCACACTCCGGTTAACATTAAAACAAAGAAGTTCTTTATAACACAATTCACTTTAATCCAATACTTAAACGTATGCATACGCTTTTTACATGTTAATATACATCAGTGGAATAAATTAAGTCTTTCTTTGGCCTTCACACAAATTCAACTGCCTGAACTGTCTCGCAAAGCATTCTGATTTCACATTCATCACGTGATCTCTCTCTCTACCAATCACACATTAAATAATATAATGTGACACTGATTGTATCGCCTTTTTTCTAAAGCGGGGTTAACTTAGCTAATTCCCATTACTGGGGCACTTAACCCTGATTTAGCGTGGCTGGAAAAAGAACTACAAGGATGGGGAACATTTCATTGCTTAGTTGTTGTAATAAGCCGCCGCCCATAGCCTCTTTTCCATACCTTAACATGCCCAATCAACTTCCTACCTTAACATACCCAATCGACGCCCTACCTCAACATGCCCAATTCGACGCCCTACCTTAACATGCCCCAATCGACGCCCTACCTTAACATACCCAATCGATGCCCTACCTTAACATGCCCAATCGACTTCCTACCTTAACATGCCCAATTCGACGCCCTACCTTAACATGCCCAATTCGACGCCCTACCATAACATGCTCAATCGACGCCCTACCTTAACATGCCCCAATCGATGCCCTACCTTAAAATGCCCAATTCGACGCCCTACCTTAACATGCTCAATCGACGCCCTACCTTAACATGCCCCAATCGACGCCCTAGCTTAACATACCCAATCGACTTCCTACCTTAACATTCTCAATCGACGCCCTACCTTAACATTCTCAATCGACGCCCTACCTTAATATACCCAATCGACTTCCTACCTTAACATACCCAATCGACTTCCTACCTTAACATTCTCAATCGACCCCCTACCTTAACATGCCCAATCTACTCCCTACCTTAACATGCCCAATCTACGCCCTACCTTAATATTGTGAAAGATGCTCGCAAACTTGTTAACTTATTCTTCAAACACTAAACTCCAAGTCAGACTGTTCAAATAAATCATGTTTAATTCTTTAACTTAGAAACACTCATCCCTAACTAAATTCGTGTTCCTAACTCTGTCCTATCCATATCTCCGTCTGTCTGTGTGTCCCGAACTCCCCGTGTGTTCGTCTGCGCATCCCCTTTATACCCGCACCTATACCGTCAAGCTTGTTTGACTTAACCAATCTCTGGCGAGACTACCACACCCAGGCCTGCTGCCGTCCACAAGCTTGCCTCGTTTCTCGCCCGCACCCTTACCGCTTCAAATGACACCGCTGGCCCGTGGTCAATCCCCGTCCACCTTAAAGGATCCAAGCTTGCCTCGTTCCTCGCCCGCACCCTTCCCGCTTCAAAGGACCCGTCCCTCTGAGTGCCGCCAATTCGCCCGCAGGGCCTCCACAATATGTCAAATAGACTTTCTTACTTAACATGCCCAATCGACGCCCTACCTTAACATGCCCAATCGACGCCCTACCTTAACATGCTCAATCGAAGCCCTACCTTAACATGCCAATCGACGCCCTACCTTAACAAACCTAATCGACGCCTTACCATAACATGCTCAATCGATGCCCTACCTTAACATGCCCCAATCGACGCCCTACATTAACATGCCCAATCGACGCCCTACCTTAACATGCTCAATCGAAGCCCTACCTTAACATGCCCAATCGACGCCCTACCTTAACATGCCCAATCAACGTCCTACCTCAACATGCCCAAACGAAACTACAAGATCTTGCCATACAGCTCAGATACCATCTCGCATGTGAGTACCAATAAAAATGAATCCGCCGATCGAGAGGAGTACGTGTGGTAAAATAACTAATTACGTTTATAAATAAACACGATGGATTTGCGAGTAGAGAGAAGAGCATAAGATTTACAAGCAAGAGAAGAAGAGAGACAACAAATATTAAATAATAATAAATGAAAGGAACTTAAATAGAAAATAAACTTTGAAATGTATGACAGGAAAAAGGTATGCTATTTTTTTTAATCGATATAGAAACGGGGGTGGGTAGAAATACAGGGAGATATGAGGGACAAACTTTTGAAAGACAGGAAGATAAAGAGACAAGAACCGAAACAAAAAAGAAAAAAAACAACCTAAAAATCACAAAACATAACATAATAACAGTCAAACTAAACCTATTAGTAACAGTAGACCATGACTAGAACCTTAATCAACTTCATCAGACGAAAAGATTACAAATTGAAACAAAAGTCAAGCCTAGAAAGATTTTCAAGAATTGTGTTTCTTGGTTCTAACACACGAGCGTCTCTTTCGATGGAAATCAATAAAATTCGTTCATTTTCATGTCCGGATCACCGCGGGGTACAATGGCGATCTAATAACTTTCTCCGCGATCTTATTTCCTTTGCAACTTCCTCAAATTCTTCTTTGTTCGGGGCGCGGAGTTTAGAGGTTGCTTTTCCAACTTCCTTTCTTGAGACTTTTTTTTGGCACCAATTACCACCATCTTTAATTTGTCTCTGTAGCGATATCCCATGTAATTTCGGTTGTTTTTGTTTATTTACACAAATAAAGACAAAAGCAAAACAAAACAACAAAGCAATAGTTAAAAAAATTTGAAACATTGTTTTTGATGGAGGTGGCAAAAACATAGTGACTTAGGAGAGAGTGATGCAATGACTACGGAGGCTACATAAGAGATCATATGACTGCGGAGGGGACAAAAGAGATCCGACGAAAACGGAGTGCTACATCATGACTGCAGGGCAGAGATCAGAGATCCCAAAACTATGGGGTGCTACATCAGAGATCCCATGACTACAGGGGCTACATCAGAGATCCCAAAACTATGGGGTGCTACATCAGAGATCCCATGACTGCATGACTGCAGGGGCTACATCAGAGATCCCAAAACTACGGAGAGCTACATCAGCGATCCCATGACTGCAGGGGCTACGCATGAATGAAATGCCATTGCTACGCGAAGGGAGCTGGAGTAGGAAATGCCATTACAAAACAACAACAACAACAACATGCTGTATCATCTTTAATTTCTACATACAAAAGGGACAGCACTCTACTAAAGATATTTTCAGAGCCAGTTGTCGTACTTTCTAGTTCTCTCACCTAAAGAATATATCGGTTACGACTTTAACTTATCATTGCCAGGACTTTTTTATCTTTCGGATACCAGTTAAGATAAAATCTTTAGCATTAAAATAAAATAAGGTCGAGAAGTGTTTTTATGTTTTTCCCCAGTCGGGTTTTTCCCCCATAATTATAATATAAATTGTAATTTCATACAGACTGATTATCAATGTATCTAACCTGAATTGAAAATAAAATATTAACTACACGCAAAAAGAGATATTGTAATATCTTGTCCCTACGGTGTATTCTATATCCACTTTAGTTGATCACATAATGGAATAATGCAGGGCTCCACAGGCCCCACCCACCCCCATTCCTAAAATCACAACCAATAAGCCCCGGATAACGACGGAATACAATGGTTAACGGTTAACGATCCAGGCTAACAAGGTTCCCTTAGTGTTTCACCCAATTCACTGCATCAACGTCATACAACTTTACAAAATTCATACGCTGCCCCTGCATCACGTGATCCAACAATAGGGGCTATGCACTTCTCCCTGCCCCCAGACCGACCTACTTCGTGAAGGCAGCACGCGCCCCTGTTATTGTAAGCCAATGGGCCCCCAATCAACCGACCATGAAGGAGACGAGCTGACGGTCAGATCGGTCGTCCCAACCGTTCCGGCATGTCTCATTAACAATTTGAAAACAGACGGCTAATCCAAGCCCCGGACGTCCCCGGCAGTGAGAAGTCACACGCCTGCCAGTGTCAAATCACGTCGGGAGGACTCGACCCAAAGCTCGGGATCTGACGTTAATAAGACCGAGGGATGCTGGTAGAGGAGGCGTCTCGATGTCAGATATTGCATTGAATGCCAGAGGTTGTATAAACGGGCAACGGCGCCAGTGTTAAATGTCAGGGTAAGGTTTTAAAATATGCAGATAACATGGTTGGCTCGTTAGGCTGCACCCCCACCACCACCCCCTCACAAAGATTATGAAAATTTAAACGGATTGTATGAGATGTCACAAACTGTGGGGTTGGTTGGGATGGAAGGGGTGGTAAGGAGCACTCACTTTGTAGCGGTTCCTAATTATCCAGATTTTAAAAACTTCGCATCACTTAAAATTTCCTTAAACCTTTTTTAGCGTTCCCCCGTTGTAGGATTTTATTTTTGCTCTCTCATCAATAGGGATCACTTCCATAAATGAACCTTTCAGTTACATTTGACGACCATTTGAGAATGGCTAAGATACAAATAGTTACATGATTTACTATCATGCAGAAAAATGACTGGCTGGCAGTGAAATCGGAAGAGCATCCACGGGTCTATTCTAAGTTAAAAGATGGACAAACAGCGAGCGAGCGAGCGAGAGCGAATATGACAGAGAAAATGAGAGACATGGAGAAAATAAATACGATATAGACAGAAAGAGAGAGAGAGAGAAAATATGAGATAGAGAGAGGAAGAACACTGATTGAAGTATCAATCAAACTAACAGCATGCTAACCCAAGAAACCTTCAAAGATCATATCCCCACCAATCTCTGCTCTAACGACTAATATCTTCCTTTTCATCATCCCGTTTCATAAATCTATTATCCCGGAACTGACTTTAGGGCTAGAATAAATTCCTTTTACATCCAATCCCATTCCTCCCTCACCCCCCACTCAAATCCCCGTCGACTAGTTTGAAAAAGTCCGCGTACAAATTTCATTTGGCGATTTGCTTTTGTTCGTGTCCGAGCCGCGGCTGTAGATGACCAACGGACGAGACAGGCAGTGAGTGGACAGCCACTGGTTACCATTCATGCGGCTTCCTGTTTTATCCTTGACGTGAGCAGTTGCCGTGTTCTTCACAACGTGGACGCGCCGAGTAATAGCTCCAATAGGTCTCGTAAAATCTGGACACGTCCATCCGGGCTTTGAATGACCAAAGCGTCCATCAGGGTGATTGCAGGCATGCCGCCCGTTGACCCCTTGGCCTTAAAGGCGGGTGGGGGGGGCTTCATGCTGGAAGGTCACGTGACGTCGTCATGAGACCGGGTTGTTGTTCTTCGTGTCCGACGAGACTGGTGGACAGCGGCTGACGATGTTGACGATTAATTTACAGTTGTCTTCCCCCTCTATCCCCCCCCCCCGAAAGTCAGGCCCGCAGTGATGTCTCCTCTTCGGAGAAGAAAGCAACAATAAACAAAAGGGTCACATTTAATTGTGTTTGTGTTTTCACGGTAACAACCTAATAAAACTGAATCTGATTGGATAATTAACTCATCCAACCATCGTCTGTATCAAGCTTGCGTTACTGGAATACAGATATAAGACTTTTCTGGACTCTGCGAAAAAAAAAGTCTTAAATTTCTTAAAAAATAAAATCAGAAATTATAAACTATTTATATATATATAATTCACAAATACAAGCACAAGACGAGTGGAAACATGTATGACGAATGGCCATCACTGAGGTCGGACAATCATAGTTTATGGTTGGAAAACTAGAGCGGCCAAGGGGGAAGGTCAGGTAGCTAACCGCAAATCAATTTAACAAATTTGCTGAACTATCCAAATTAATGAGCAAATTTGCGGACATTTCCAAATTAATGATAAAATTTGCGGAACTTTCCAAATTAATGAGCAATTTGCGGAAATGTCCAAAGTAGTGAGCAAATTTGTGGAACTTTCCAAATTAATGAGCAAGTTTTCGGAACTTTCCAAATTAATGAACACATTTGCGGAACTTTCCAAATTAATGAGCAAATTTGCGGAACTTTCCAAATTAATGAGCAAATTTGCGGAACTTTCCAAATTAATGAACAAATTTGCGGAACTTTCCAAATTAATGAACAAATTTGAGGAACTTTCCAAATTAATAAACAAATTTGCGGAAATTTCCAAATTAATGAACGAATTTGCGGAACTTTCCAAATTAATAAACAAATTTGCGGAAATTTCCAAATTAATGAACGAATTTGAGGAACTTTCCAAATTAATGAACAAATTTGCGGAAATTTCCAAATTAATGAACGAATTTGAGGAACTTTCCAAATTAATAAACAAATTTGCGGAAATTTCCAAATTAATGAACGAATTTGCGGAACTTTCCAAATTAATGAACACATTTGCGGAACTTTCCAAATTAATGAACGAATTTGAGGAACTTTCCAAATTAATGAACGAACTCATGCAACTCTACGAATGTATGTCGTATTTCCGGGAATGTCTTTGGTTTATTTTTCTTAAAATCTGAATGCAAAATGAATATGAGCTATTCCATGGGGTTGAACATGAACCCGATTTTTAAAAATAAAAATCAACAGAAATAAAAAGAAACTATCTGCCAACATCAAAAATAATAATAATAGTAATAATCTAAAAAAAACTGAACCAACCATCACAAGATACAACATTTGTAGCCAGCGTATCGTGACCCTACGTCATATGTCAAACGTGATCCCAATCTCCGAGACATATTTTACACGTAATCTTGAACCATGACGTAATTACCCCTAAGACCTTGACGGGGGCTAAAAAACCTTGCAGAAATGGGGTGTAATTTCTTCCATCAACAAATAGCACGCAACAAGGCAATGGGGTTTCATAATGGGAGTCTCGTCCGATTTACCCCCGCCCTCCCCCATTTTTTGTTCA
>MUZC01001762.1:39426-50416 GCA_002072015.1 Radix auricularia | reverse complement strand
CCCCACCCACCCACTCGGGCCACCTTTTAATAGTACCGAGAATCTCAATCAGTCTGAATAATAGATGACGTCATAACGAGTGTCACATTCGTGGAAACTTGACCTTGCCGTCGAAAGGTCAAAAGGGTCGAATGAACCTTCATGTCCGTCCACCGGGGACCCCGCAGACCCCGAAGTCATGAAAAAGCCTTGACATAAGTGTCTCACAATGGATCTCAAATTATGGCTTGCCACGGCACACAACGACAGCGAGATTAAATAAATATTTTAAAGGCAATAACCTGATGCGTCCCATCAAAATTTCGTTTGACATAAACTTTTGAAATAGACGTCGTGACTCAAAGATAACGATACCGAGCTGCCTGGGCTCGACGAGACTTTTGCTGGACACGTCCATCAACAAGAATTCACGAGTTGGCAGAAGCTATCACCAGGTCCCTTAATAATAAATAGCCGTTCCTGATTATAAAGGGCCGTCCCTGATGGATCAGTCCGTCTTTAATACTCTCTTGGAATAACAGTTTACACAATAAATTACCAGAGATAATGAGGAGTGACAGGATTGACAATTCTAGGACAAGTGACAGCTGATTTATCATACGTCTTCTTAACAGCAAAAATATAGTCCTTGAAGTGGCCTTGTACTATCTACCATGACCCATATGTTGTCACTGAGCCTAAAGCTCTCACTGATCCTAGAGCTGTCACTGATCCTAAAGCTGTCACTGATCCTAGAGCTGTCACTGATCCTAGAGCTGTCACTGATCCTAAAGCTGTCACTGATCCTAAAGCTGTCACTGACCTAAAGCTGGCTCTGATCCAAAGGTTGTCACTGATCCTAAAACTGTCACTGATCCTAAAGCTGTCACTGATCCTAAAATTGTCACTGATCCTAAAGCTGTCACTGATCCTAAAACTGTCACTGATCCTAAAGCTGTCACTGATCCTAAAATTGTCACTGATCCTAAAGCTGTCACTGATCCTAAAGCTCTCACTGATCCTAAAGCTGTCACTGATCCTAAAGCTGTCACTGATCCTAAGGTTGTCACTGATCCTAAAGATGTCACTAACCCTAAAGCTGTCACTGATCCTAAAGCTGTCACTGATCCTAAAGCTGTCACTGAGCCTAAAACTGTCACTGATCCTAGAGCTGTCACTGGTACTAGAGCTGTCTCAGAACCTAAGGTTGTCACTGAGCCTAGAACTGTCACTTGCCCTAGGGTTGTCACTCATCTTAAGGCTGGCACTGAGCCAAGAGCTGGCACTCATCCCAAAGCTGACACTAGAGCTGTCATTTAGCCAAAAGCGGTCACTGATCCTAAAGCTGTTACTGGCACTAGAGCTGTCATTGAGTCAAGAGCTGTCACTGATCCTAAAGCTGTTACTGGCACTAGAGCTGTCACTGACCCTACACCTGTCACTGATACTATCAATGTGACTGACTCAAGTCTTTCACCGAACATTAAGCGATCAAACGTGCCCCACGTCCTACTATTTATCCCGCGATGACCTAAAATCATCGTTTCTCAACATTGCTCCAAAGTTGTGAGCCCCTAGCAATAAGGCGTGTGGACGTACCCACGTATTAATCTGACATGACTTAAAGCAGATGCAAGCTATACCTAATATTACTTAACCAGATATAGACACCAGGGAGCCATCTTTCCTAAATATTTCGTTGGATCGCATGCAAAATTATAAACTCGAGTTCAAATATGTTTAACATCCATCTTATGTGAGCAAGTGTTTAGCTCCCACAAACACTGATACAAATTAAGCCTTTTATAATTTCAGATAACATTCAACAAACGGGTTTTCATAGGTGTCAAAGAATGATATACAGCTGGTATCTACTACTAGGAACTCTCGACCAAAATAAAAATGCGACATGAAGACTAGCGCTTTATCATGAATTCCCAGGATTTCATCAACACACACACAGAGAAATGGGAGTCGAAAGAGCAAACACACACACAGAGAAATGGGAGTCGAAAGAGCAAACACACATACAGAGAAATGAGAGTCGAAAGAGCAAACACACATACAGAGAAATGGGAGTCGAAAGAGCAAACACACACACAGAGAAATGGGAGTCGAAAGAGCAAACACACACACAGAGAAATGGGAGTCGAAAGAGCAAACACACATACAGACAAATGAGAGTCGAAAGAGCAAACACACATACAGACAAATGAGAGTCGAAAGAGCAAACACACATACAGAGAAATGAGAGTCGAAAGAGCAAACACACATACAGAGAAATGAGAGTCGAAAGAGCAAACACACATACAGACAAATGGGAGTCGAAAGAGCAAACACAAACTTTCGAGACTTTGGATGTGATTCGTGTTTACATCCTGTTTGAAAGCTTTTCACAACTTCTTCGGAACACTGCGCATGTCACCAAGATTTTACACAGATAATTTATTTATCCTTGCTTTCACAAACTGTTGGATGTCCAAGGAGTGTTAGGTGTTTTCCTTAGTAGCAGCTCGCGTATCTCGTCAAGTTCTCACACAACTGCACTAAACACAAACATCATCAAAAATCATATGATTGATATTTTGTTAAGGTTTAGAATAACACCGCGAAAGCCCCCTGACTTCATTGATCTGCCAGGAAGCCACGCATTCACATTACATTTCATTACAATTCATTACATTTCATTACAATTCATTACATTTCATTACAATTCATGACATCATTGGGTGAACCGTTCATTTAGCACACAAGGAACTTAAATCGAGTTCTATAGAAAATTTCGTCATTATCTAGTAATAAAGAGAAGTTATTGCAATCATCAAATAAACTTAAATAGTTAAAATACTCACCTTGAAAGATTACAAGTCTGATAATTTTTGCCAAGCAGACAACCAAGGATTTGTCAGTTGTAAAGTTAAAATTTTTCTGAATAGTGACATGTTTTTTCTTTATTATTAACTTTAGTGGCGTTTAGTTTGGTGTTTTAAAAAAATTTAGTGTTTGTTAGTTCCAATCTCATACTTTCAAAAAATCATCAAGTTGGACAGTTAGATGAACATTTTATATAAAAAGATTTTTGAAAAATGTTGAGGGATCAAAAAAATTATTGAAGGGAAATAACGTCATACAAAATTATTTTTTGAGAGTATATTTTATAATTAATCAAAATTATTATCTTTCCCAAAAATGTACAATGTATGTTTTATTTTGTTTTACATAAAAATTTATGTAGATTTTTTATTTTTTTTCCCAATTAACGAATATAATTTGATGAAGTTAAACAAAACTTTCAAAAGCAGAAAAAAGTGGATAATATTGTTGACCTATTTTTAATTGTGTTTCCACATTTACTAGACATCACTCCGTCCAGGTTATGGAGTCATATTAATTGAACACGCATTCTTGAGTTTGCGTTCTCAAATCGGTGCTTGCCGATGTACTCTAAGTAGCGAATATATAAACAAGTTGCTATGCATTAATATTGACGTTATAAGAATAAGTAGATTGGAAAACGTAAAGGCGCAGATAATACAGAGAACGACAGAATTTAAACCCAATGTTGAAAGAGTTAGCAACTGAATTCTTTTAATCTTAAAAATAGTCATTGACCATTGTTAGTGTCATGGTTTGAGAGAAATGTTATTTCTTTCATCGAAATAAAACTCTATTTTATGGAAGCGGAATTTAGAAAATAAAAAATAAATACGCAATCTTCCTTCTCATTTATTTCAAATATTGCTCCTAAACTTTATTTAGTGAAATTATAAATTATTTTATTTTCGTATCCGTTTGTTTATTTACTACCTTCGGAAGTGTCATTGTTCTAGCGTCTCTATTTTGATAACTTAATACAAGTAGACGCACGCCTCTAGATTGATAACTTTTAATACAAGTATACGCATCAATACCTTCTGTATGAAAGACCCTGCGATAACGCAGCTGTTCACAGACAAGTTGAAGGAAAGTCTCTCAAAGACGTCCCCATGCGTCACCATTGACTCTAAATGGACGCATCTGAGAGACACAATCTATACATCCGCAATACAAGCCTTTGGCAAAAAATCTCACAAAAACACGGACTGGTTTGGTGAACATTGGGACGAGATGAAACCTGTCACTGAAGCCAAAATGAAAGCTCTTATGGCTTAAAAGAAAAAGCCTACACCCGACAGGTTGCATGCCTTAAAAACAGCCAAGTCACTTGCCCAAAAACTTACATGTAAAAGTGTCAATATTTACTGGATTAAGCTCTGTTCCAGTACATAAACAGCTGCAGACATGGGCAATGCAAAATTCATGTACGAAAACATCAAGAAAGGCAACTGGCCCCTAAATCCAAAGTTGCTCCCTTAAAGTTTAAAAGTGGATAAATTATTCAAGACCAGGCAGCACAGCTAAAACGGTGGGTTGAGCATTATCTGGAATTGTATTCAACAGTTACCACAGTCTCCAGTACCACTCTAGATGACATCCCAGATATGCCACTCATGGAAGAACTTGATGTCGTGCACACACAGGAGGAGCTGAGCACAGCAATTGACAGTCTAGCTTGTGGAAAAGCGCCCGGGAATGATGGGATACCACCAGAGGCTCTAAAGAGTTGCAAGACAGCTTTACTCCAACCATTGCACGAGATTCTGTCGCTCTGCTGGGAACAGGGCTACATCCCCCAAGACCTAATAGATGCAAATATAGTGACACTATATAAAAACAAAGGTGATAGGAGTGATTGCAATAATTATCGCGGCATTTCACTCCTTAGTATTGTAGGAAAGGCCTTTGCCCGTGTCATACTAACACGTTTACAGAGACTAGCATCCCGTGTCTACCCAGAATCTCAGTGCGGTTTCTGGTCTAATTGGTCTACCATAGACATGGTGTTCTCCATACGACAGCTCCAGCACAAATGCAGAGAGCAGCAGATTCCACTATACATTGCCTTTGTGGACCTTACAAAAGCCTTCGATTTCGTCAGTCGCAACGGGCTATCCCAAATACTGGCAAAAATCGGCTGTCCCCCTCACCTACTTGCCATCATCAGACAGTTCCATGAAAATATGCTTGGCACAGTGCAGTTCGATGGAGCTAACTCAGAAGCCTTTCCAGTCAGCAGCGGAGTTAAAGTAGGTTGTGTACTCGCATCAACACTGTTCGCAATATTCTTCTCTGTACTTCTTCGATACGCATTCAAGGATAGCAATGAGGGAATCTGGTTACATACCAGAGCTGATGGAGGACTATTCAACACTGCCCGCCTCCAAGCTAAGACCAAAACGGCAGATGTCCTAATTCGAGAGCTACAATTTACGGATGATGCAGCACCATCAGCACACACAGAAACTGGTTTGCAACAACTCGTGTCAAGCTTCTCCAATGCAAATCAGCTTGAAAAAGACATACATCATGGCCCAAGACACTCGACCTCCCCTTACCATAAATATCGATAATGAAAACTGTGAGGTTGTGAACAGCTTCACCTACTTGGGGTCCAAGGTCTCCAATATACTGTCCATTGAAGAAGAAATAAACAGCTGAATTGGCAAGGCAGCTGCCGCAATGGCTACACTAAATAAGCGGGTCTGGCAAAACACTAAGCTAACGGTGAAAACCAAACTGTGCGTCTATTGAGCCTGTGTCATCAGTACACTACTATAAGGGAGCGAGACATGGACCACTTATACATCCCAAAAGCGCAAGCTTAACAGCTTCCATTTGAGATTCCTGCGTAGCTGATGTATTGAGTATACCGTATTGTTATTTATGTAGTTAATATGCTATGAATGTTTCTTTTTATTTATATATGTATTTTTGTTTCCATGTAAAGCGCTGTGAGCCTGGCTCCTTGCTGGGATACAGCGCTATATAAATCATCATTTTATTATTATTATTATTATTATTAAATGGCAAGACAAAGTGCCTAATAGTGAGGTCCTAACTCGTGCCAATACCCAAAACATGTTCTCAATTCTTAGTGAAAGACGCCTGAGATGGCTAGGACATGTTAAAAGAATGAGCCCGGCCGCATCCCGAAGGACCTCCTATATGGTGAACTTGCTTCAGGAAAGAGGAAAACAGGTCACCCACGCTTGCGATTTAAAGATGTCTGTCAAAGGGACATGAAAGCAGCCAAAATACATACAAGTGACTGGGAGTGTAAGGCAGAAGACCGATCTACATGGCGCACTTGTCAAAGAGGGCGTCATAGTAGCCGAGGAGCGAAGAATGGAGGAGGCTGCAGACAGAAGAGCTAGGAAAAAGGGCAACACATTTGGAAGCACAGAACTCGTGTCAAAAACTGTGGTAAAGACTGTCACTCAATGATAGGACTGCACAGCCACTCGAGATAATGCAACCCAACCCAACAGTGATGCACCATCGTCTCGCGAGACGGAAGGATGCCGAATTATACGTGCAAGTAAAAAATCTAAAGCAGATCAAAATGCAAAGCAAGCGAGAAAAGAGAAATGATTGAAGTGCATAACACGAAAACTTATGATAGGACGACAAGGATTGACTTGCTCAAAGCCGAAATGACGTCAGATTCAAAATGTCATATGTGAAATTTAAAAATAATTTTAAAAAAATTAAAAAATCACAGAGCCATTTGAAATTGGGATTAGACTCTACATGTTGGAAGATTTTTAAAAATTAAGATTATTATCATTTTTTTTTATTTTTAAAAATGTTTTTATTATGTTCAATGATATTATCATTATTATTATCATTATTATTATTATTTATTATTTGCTGCAATCGTCAGCGGGAAAAAAAATTAATTGTAAATTTTGTTGGAAATTCTTTAAAACTGTAATCATTTATAATAAATTTTTGATTTTTTTTTCATTTGATTTATTTCCATTTATAATGTTTCAATTTAAATTCAGGATCTATTATTAGTAAACCCTACGTTTAACTTTAAACATGAATGTAGATAATTTCATTGAGATGCCATCTCTCGCAAGGAATTGATGTAATAGAAGTTGCGCAGATATTTAAATTTGAAATGACGTCATTGGCATTACACAAGTAGCTAATAGGTTACTTTTTTGGTGTACAGCTATAATAATCAATGATGAATTGATAGAGAAAGATTCTTGAGTAACAGTTAAATTCACAAGTAGAGAAACTTCTGCCAACCTCGATCCCAGTGTCTCTTTAATTTTTCCCCTATTTAGAGATCAAAGAAACGCGACGAATAATTTTTACAATATTTTATTTTTAGTTTTAAATGCTGGACCATTGGGACCAGCGTCTATCAAATTGAGGACCGCTGAAAAATAAAATAAAATGCAACAAGTCAGTCTTGTAATTGCCTGTTGGCGTGTTCTAAACATGTCAGCTTAGCGTGTCGCTATTACTACGTCAAGTTGGATTGTTGCCAGATTTTTTTGCATATTGTAATTTTATTTTATTTCAGCTTAAATAATTCAAAGCTTATTAGGCGTTTTCAGAATTCTTAAAAGGGCCATCTAATGGGGCGCGATTAACTCTTGTAATGATTTTAATGTACACGAATATATTTGGCGTGAAAAATTCAGCACCAAAATATAATACATTTTTATTATATATATATGAAACATTTATCTAACTTCAACTTTAATTTGCAATGCCAGACACTCTCGAAGGAAAGTAATTAAATAAACGAAAATTGTGACGATATTTTTTTATCAACAAGCAAACGTATTCCTGGATCGATACCAGACAGCGCTTCCTGAAAATGACCTGTGATATCTTTTCTGTTCTTGTATTGTCTGCTTTAAAAAAAAATGCTAATGGTGAAGATTCAACCGGGGTTAAGTTACAGCCAACTGGAGTTATCTTTTCAGAAGACGCGAACAAATTAAGGTTGTTGTTCTTTGGGTGGAACCCAAAAAGACGCCTATGATGTCATTGCGTGGTGTTGACAGTTTTATTTGATTATTTGTACCTTTACCTTTAACCTTTAATCGAACGTTGACGTATAAAACCGAGTCCTTCGCCTTTAAACTCCGCTTCATATGTCATTTTTTTCCCCGTACGCAGGTGGTCTTTTTTGAAAATGTCAATTTACCTTAGTTATTCTAGTGGATATGTTAAAGTGATGTCACTGGATATTTTTGACACATTAAACACTCACGATTTTCAAATATGCTTGTAGACTTGTATTATATATGTTACCGGCAAAGTGTGAAATCAGTCATTCTATAGAATGCCTAGGTAATGTATAGAATGCCTGATGGTTTCAGGCAAACTGTGAAATGATTTGATATTTTATACATTGCCTAGGCATTCTATAGAATGCCGGATTACCTGCCGGCAAAGTATATAACTCTACGCCAGATGAGAATTCACCGTATGTCCAAAGAACTTAATGAGAATTGAAGACGTCCCTGACCACGAAATACCTCTCCGATCTGCAGCTACTTCTCAGTCCACAGGAAGCGGACAAGGATTCGTCAGATGTATGTGCAAGACAAAATGCCAAAATATGAAGTGCCTTTGCGTGAAAAAGAAAGTTAAGTGCAACTCAAAATGTCATTCTAGCCTTCCCTGCTGCAACAAGTAGGCCTTGCCAATTGTGCTTTGTGTTTTACCGGTAACAATATTCTATTAGCATTCTTCTTTAATTCGCGAGATGTATGTGCAACATCAAAGTGCTAAAATATGGAGTGTTTTGTGTGAAGAAGAAAGTTAAGTAAAAAGTGTCATTCCAATCTCAGTTCTACTTTCATTGTTTTCCGGTAAGAATATTCTGTACTTTATTTCGTATTTTTGTTTTTCCTTTTCAAATGCGTATTAATTAATAAAGGTTTCTCATCTTGTGCCGTTTTAACACTTTGCCTAAACGGTACTGGTCATTCTATATAATGCCTAGGAATTGTATAGAATGCCTAGGAAAAGTATGTAACATCTTCATAAACGACTTCTATTTCACAGTTTGCCTGAAACCATCAGGCATTCTATACATTACCTAGGCATTCTATAGAATACCGGGATTTCACACTTTGTCGGTAACATATACATTTCAATGTTAACGCGATGAAGGTATGTTTATTTTAGATGACAAAGAAATCCACCGAGTACGATTTAATGACTATCCTATCCCACGTTTCCAAGCAGTCCAGTCCAATTTTTGCGTTTTACAATCATTGTTTTCATTGTTAGGTGCTGCTAAATTTAAATTTGGTTTTTTTTTTTAAAAATAAATATTTTTAAGAATAGAGATGTTTAAATGGGAAACTACAAATATCAACAACTTGAGAAATATATACATAACGTGTAAACTGCACCCCCTCCCGCTCTAGCGCATCTCGTTGACAGTGCGTTCAATAAACTTGCACGCCAAGTGCGAAATTAAAGCTGTAAATGTTGATCATCGATGTTTGAAGTGTTGTTGAAATATAATAAACGCATGTTAAGAGATTACCACCTTGTTGCTGTTGCCATAACGTCATCATATGTCAATGCTGCCGTCTTTGACCCTTTCAAACAAATGGTTACTTTAACCTTATAGAATTTGAACCCGTTAACTTAAATTACCTGTGTTGTATTTATACACCTGCAAACTTGGCCAAAATGATTCCACGAAAACGAACAAATCACTGTAATAAATTACTGTTTGTTGAGGTATGAATTTGTTTCAGCTCGCATGACTACCGGACACCTCCTGTCAACTACCGGACACCTCCTGTCGACTACCGGACACCGCCGGTCAACTTCTATTCCCGGCTTTGCCTCTTCTAAAAATCTTTTGCTAACATCAGTTCCTAGAAATGTCTTTCAGAATGACGTCATTTGAACAGAAGTACTTGGCTTCGCATATTCAAAAATACGTCACGAAAACTGTGGCTTCTCTAACTCACAATGTGACGTCAGAGTGACGGGCGAGTTATCCTATCTTTGACTTTTGATGAGCTCCTGTGGCAAAGACTGTGTAAATTGTCAATAGTGTTCTGTAAAGACCACTTGATCTCTAATGACTGACTCTAGAAGCGTGGCATGCGCGTTCGGCTGGCGTACCGATGGTCATGGGTTCGAATCCATGTGAAGGCAAGGATTTGTTCCCCAGCCAGTGGCGTAACTAGAGGGGGGTGGTCCGCCCCGGGAGGCACACATTTTTTGGGCAATGGAAAAGTACAACCATTTCCGACAACCGCCCTGTAATATTTTGAATGTATAAAACCAAGGTGAAAAAAAAATATTCATAATGTCGATTCTTAATTAACGGATCGCACAACATTTGATTGATAACAAATTAGTTGTTATACCTAACGCAAACTTGTTTTAAAAAAATTAAGATTACTCAAAAAAAGGTATCGATTTGTTCTAAAAATTAATCGGTATACGTCACAGATGACGCTTTTATATGAAAACTACACACAAAAACACGACAACGCTGGGTCGAAAAATATGTGCTATTAATATCGCCACGGCAGTTTTTGTGTAGAATATCCACATACGGTACGCAGAATGATTCGCCAAGAAGTACCTACATGGCATGGTGGTTAAAATAGTGGGTTTAACTTTCAAGTAGTAATTTATGTTACTATTTCAGCTCTGATAAAATTATTTTAAGGTAATATTAACAACTAGATTTTGCCGGGGCGCCCACTTTTTTAGGGCGCCTACGGCGCCAACCCTTTTCAAAAGCCCAACTAACTTGTCGTTTTTTGATAAATACGAAATATTAAACTTTATGAAATGTACGCAAAGTATTTAATAAAAATCATGTTAAGCCTGGTCCCTTTTGGAACTCAGGACGTGTTAGCGCGTTTTCGTATTATGTATCAGTACTTATGTTAGATATCAGCATTATGTAGTTATCAGTAATTGTGTTTAGATTTTAGACATATTTTTATGAATTTTCTTGTGTAATGAATATACCTGACATTTTTTTTATTTAAAAGTCATTTCTTTACATTTTAAAAAAAATTATTTTCTCTTTAATCTAACTACAAGTCACCACAAATGATGACGTAAAACTCTCTAAACTTTTACACATATTCTAATGACGTCAACTAAAAAAAAA
>MUZC01001762.1:14422-28909 GCA_002072015.1 Radix auricularia | reverse complement strand
CCCCCCAATAAAACCGTATTTTCTATTTGAAAATGAACATGTTTCAAATCAATTTTTCATCAATAAGTATGTTTTAGTGTAAGACGGCACTATACTATCGTAAGCAGTTTACTATACTATACTAAGCAGTTTAATAAAGTGTCAATCAAATATTTAAGTAAAACTTTTCTTTAAAGTTGCGCTTTTTTGCGACCTAAAATTTATTAAAATGTGTGGACCCCCCATCCTAGGCGCGTGACGTCATTTGTTGATGACCTCTAAAAAGGGCGGCAAATTGGAGACCGCCCCGGGCGGAAAAAGTTCTAGTTAAGCCCCTGTCCCGAGCCCAGGGCGTCCCTGAGTCCAGTCAGCATCAAACGGGTACCTAACAAAAGTTAGGCAAATGAAGGTGGCCGGGTAATGTGTGGAACCCTCAAAGCCGTGGCCTGTGAAAGCTGCATCACTTGCCAAGAGACCGACATGATCTGTGGACGCAATTATCTTCTGTAGAGAAGGAGCATCTGTAGAGATATGACAGAGATACTGCTTCATTGGTCAACTGAACAAAAAAAAGAGATTTGTCCTCCATTGATGGACTTCATTTTGGTGAGGCCCAAGGTCCAGTGCCTGATCTCACGATGTCAGTGACCGCTGGCATCCCTCAGGAGAGGCAGTTTGGGTCCCTACTAATAAAATATCCCCAATTATTCCCATTTCAACACGGCCCGTTATAACGCTGTCACTTTTGACAGTTAATTCACGTTCAGGTTAAAGTTTCCATTAGGCGTTAAACTTTTGGTATGAAAATGACATTGCTCTTTGTAGCAAAAGTTTAACTTTGCGAGACTTTTGTAACCGACAAAACACTGGGATTATTGGTATCGACAACACATAAATTCAACTACCATCTCGGTATCGACAATACTATTATTCACCTTTTCAATTAAAATGTGTTTGAGCTCTATCACCTTACAATGTTCTCAGAACCAAGCCATTTTCTAGGTTTAATATCTATTATTTCCATAATCTATTCTGCTTTCCGAATACGACTTTTAAAAGGAAGCTGGGTTTAAAAGTAAATTCTATTTTAAATGTATTGTTCTTACAAAGAATACCCGTTGGCCATGTTGAACTTCTCAGTCGGGATGACTACCCATAATTGTAAATATCGGAAGTGACGTACCCACACGCTAAAGCTCAAGGATGGCAGACGAGAATGTAAAAATAGTAAAATGTTAGTAAATATTTACCGCTTATCATCATCGATGATATCACACAATATTTGAAACATAAAATTTAGATTTAATCCCCAAATACTTTAAACAGAATAAGCGGGATGTCCCTATTGGCAGGCGAACGCACACAATATCTTCATTTTGCGTCAGCTATTGGAAGTAAACTAAACAAATATTTTTTTGGCCTGAGACTAGTCTCTTTAGGCCTTGGCTAACACCTGGGCAAACTGCTCCATAAGCTGGGCAGTGCCATATAACGTTGTCGTCATGTGACCCGTGGGGCTGTATAGCCACTCCAACCTCCCTGGTTGTATCCAGCGCTGGGCAAGAAGCTAACATGTCTGTAAGGGACCCAGCCTTACACAAACTTATCAGGAAAAGTTTAGAAAAGAGCGCGCATTTCATTTATTCGTTCATTATGGTACTGAAGCTGTGTTATTCTATAATATGCAAAAGGTATAGCAAGGACTGACCTACTTTCATAACATGGTATCCCACAAAACTCGGACATCTAATAAAAATCAAGATCTAATAATGCTTACAAAGAAAATAAAAAAGAAAAAAAAAGATAAGGGGGAAATCCTTAAAAAATTATCGGCAACAATACAACCAAGGAACATGTCGGCAAAATGCCTACGTCAATGAAGAAACATCAATTTTAAAAAAAAATATGAAAATAAATACTTAGCTATATATACCATGTGGTGTCCGAGTGGTCAGCTAGAGGAAGTGTAATTGCTTACCTGGATGCTGACTCATCAGGGGTCAGTTAGGGGTGTTGGTCACTTTAGTCCCGTCCCCCTAACCCATTGTCGTGCAAACTAACAATTTTCCGTTTCACCCCTCCCTCGGCCCCTAGATACTTCGTTTGGAAACCTCTTAAAACCATTAAGCACGTCTGTCATCCGGGTTCTATGACCCACGTGACGACGCTGTCTGGATATCATCACTGGATTGACCGCAGACATCAGACTATTGCCAATAGACTAGAGAAGAGACAAGTGAGGACAAATTTTAAAAAATAAATAAACAGTAACAATAATAATAACACCCAAACCATCTTCGAGCTAAATGTGTTTGTTAATGATTCATCCCTTTTAAGCCAGACATAGGCCCACTCTTCAACCGGTGCCATAAAGGGCTCAGGACAAAAGCTCCGCGTTCCGCGAGGCGCCGTAATTCTTGTCAAAGTTTGGTCCGGTAATACCCCATAACTCACAGCGGAGTGTCCCCTAGTGGACGGACGTCCCTCGTGCGCTATTACGACAGGGGCGGCTCTTTCCCATTGGTCCGTTAACTGAGCAATTAACTCCATTACCCCCGTCCGTTGTGACGCCATATGTCGTAATGGGTCCTGGTGACTAACGGGTCACACGCGTCTGTAGCATCCCCCCCCCGATCAGCTCCCCGAATATAAGATGGATCAGTGAATCTCACAGGGTTAAGGGACGGTCCTCTCTAGCCAAAGAAGAGGCTTACGGTGAGGGGGATCCTTTCCTGAATGGAAAGCTTGAGTCGAGAGTGTCAGTCTGAGTTAGTTGGTTGCTGTCCGGCTGTCCGTTGAGTTAGTTGGTTGCTGTCCGGCTGTCCGTTGAGTTAGTTGGTTGCTGTCCGGCTGTCCGTTGAGTTAGTTGGTTGCTGTCAGGCTGTCCGTTGAGTTAGTTGGTTGCTGTCCGGCTGTCCGTTGCGCTCCGCAAGGCTTGGTCGGGTGGCTGTGAAAACTCAGTCACTAAAACTGATCGAGGAATGAATAAGGATTATGGGATTATCTGCTGGTGGTTGTAGCGACCACTGGTCAGTTGAGTGACGTGCATCTAATAACACGGCACATTGAACACGCGGGCTCCATCTGGTCAGTTTGATAACATGGGCAGGTAATCGAGTTTAGTCCCCATCTTTGCATAGGGGGTAGATAACTTAATATGAGACTTCAGTCCCAGCTTGGGAAGATAATCTTGTTAGTTTCTGAATCGCACTGGATGGCGGGTCACGCTGACATGTGTAGAAGACAACTCACGTCTCGGACTACTCACTTCTCGCGACAAGTCGCCCGGTAAATTTTTCATGGTTCCTGAGGTTTTGTTTTTTTTGTGTTTTTTTTGGTGGGGGGGGAGGTTGGGGGGAAGGGTGTGATTTATTGCTTATGACGTGGTATCAACCAACAGAGGGTAGAGGCGTGGCGAGAGTATCACGTGGTGTTAACTCTGTACTGATCCGCAGTGTCACCAGGCACCCAAAACGCGGCTTCAACTGTCGCCGGAAAAGGAAAGGGGGAAAAAAAAGGACATGGGCGCGATGACTTCTACTAACCAACTCGACAAAGCTCGTAAAAAAAAGTACTTAAGATGCCAAGTGCTGATCCAATTACCACGAGATGTCTCTCAAGTGCTGGGTAATTGGTGAGGGTGCTAAAATATATTTTTTAAATGGGGTGGATGGTGGAGGGATGGACCGAAAATTTCCCTTGAAATATGATTCATTCCCTGAAAATGAGTCAATGTTTCTGTCAAAGTTTCTGTCAACGTTTCTGTCAACGTTTCTGTCAACGTTTCTGTCAACGTTTCTGTCAACTTTTCTACCAACGTTTCTGTCAATGTTTCTGTTAACGTTTCTGTTACCTTTTCTACCAACGTTTCTGTCAATGTTTCTGTCAACGTTTCTGTCAACGTTTCTGTCAACAAGTCTGGTTTAAATCTGATTATGGTGTTCATGGTTGTGATTCCGAGATCCAGAGCTGTAATCTTAATTCTGCCTTTTGAAAAATAATTTTGTTTGTGAACAATTCTGAAATACTTGATAAGATTTACAATACATCATACATTGTACATCATACATCGTACACAATAAACAAACTTCATATTGTTTTCTTAAAATAAATTATATCGACTACGTAGAGACTTGATGTTAAACTTGCTCAGAAATGTCGTCATGTCCTTCCAGCTCTTCTTAATATAACATCGAGCTTGCTCAGAAATGTCGTCATGTCCTTTCAGCTCTTCTCAATATAACATCGAGCTTGCTCAGAAATGTCGTCATGTCCTTTCAGCTCTTCTCAATATAAGATCGAGTAACCTTTAGTGGGCTTAAAAATAAATTATAGTATGAAATACATAATTTAAAAACTACTTAAACTGGTTTTTATGTGCGCTTTGAAATCAATACGAATTTTTAAATCGACACAATACCGGACTATTAGCTCTATCGAAGAATGCGTGGAACTGTATCTTAAAACCTAGAGCAGTGCTATTCAAAGTGGCGGTCCGTGGACCTTCAGCTGCCGGTCTGCAGAAACTACCAAGAAAGGAAAGAACAATATAAGTTTAACCTGCCATTTGCAGCCATTTATACTTACCCTAAAAATGGGTTAATTTTTCAACAATTAGCACATACTATACAAATTAAAATTTAAAAATATCTTTATAATATTTACTAAATTGTAGTAATTATTTTTTGCAATCAATAAAAATCTGTTCATATAAATAAAGTTTATTAATTTCAGTCTTATATTTTGTTTATTCGCATAAGCTGGCGGCAAGTTCCGAATGCTGGTTTAGGATATATATTTTTTTAATTAAAAAAAATTAGTTTTCATTACGGCCTGTACTTTTTAAATATTATTTTATTTTTTTTTTTTTTGGTTATTTAAAAAAAAAAAACAGCATGAACTATTTAATTTTTTATCTTTAAAAAATTGGATGCATTTTATTCAATACGTGACGTAGTCTTATTGGCAGATGATGGGGAATAAAAGATATGGCATAATTGTTGGTGATTGGATCACTTCAACCTATTCAACAAAAAAAATCAAGGGAAAAATTGTAGAACATAATTATTATAGATATGTCGCATCCCCCCACCCCACTCAAATAATATATTTGCACTCCTGACTCCTGTGTGTTGTAAAATGTAAAAAAATAAACTTAAAATTTTATTTTTTTTCTTCTAAACGTAAAAATAATAACAGTAATAAAAAAAACGAAATCTGAAAGAAAGAAGTTGGCATTTGATACGGACAATATTTATTATATTAAACCCAATTATAGTTTGGAAACGAGAGGGCCAATGGATATGTTGATAAAGAGAAGAAACATTAAAGCTTAGCATCAAATATTTTTTGATTCTTCACAAGTGAATAATGAAACATAAAGTATTCGTTCTGGGCTAACTTGAAAATATCACCATTCGTGTATTCAAATTGGTTTCGTGAGTATGGATGATGCTGGTATCCCATCACCTCACGTTGTTAGCTGCAGCGATATTCTCTGGAATGTTATCAACATATTTTAATGCGAAATGAGGAAGATAGTAAATGAACAATAGGCAATTAAGGCTTAGTTTTAAGATTATTATTTTTAAAATTGTTGGTTGACATAAATTGTTTCCTTAGAGAAAATCAAGTCTTAACATTATTTATATATATAAATTTGTCTTGAAAATTATTTTTATACATTATAAAATTCTTAAAGTTTAAGTTAAATCACAACTTTTTAAACATTACCACATTGATACAAAGTGGAATAAATTATTCATCAGTTACATGTATGTTATTGTTACAAATAGTACAATATTTCTAGTGTATTTACACGACCTGTAATATTAAATGTAATTTAAAGAACATGATCAATTACTAATTTATCTAGTTGCTATCAACTAATACTATTATATATGATTTTATACTAGAAAACTAATAGTAAAAAGGTCTAATGTTAAATGGACTTGTATTTCTCTGTAAACTGAGCTTAATATTACTAATATTAGCTATTAGTATTAGTTAAATAGTATATGAATATGCAAAATAACTGCATATCATTAGGCCTAATTGGAACAAAAGTTGTTTAAATAGTGAAACAAGTATTTCGCTTCATTAATTTATAATATGTGTTATTTGATTCCCTTTTTAAGTCATTAAATTAATAATTGAATTTAAAATAATGAGTATAAAAATGCACTTAGTTAAAAGCTATACTAACTCAACCTAATCTTTAAATCATTCATATTAATTAATTTGTGGTGTCTGAGCCGTGCGACCGACCGACCGACCTTGCCGAAAAAACTTTGGATCGATTTTAAGCCACTTTCTCGTAACCTAGCGAGCTGAAATTTTGCAGGCAAACTCATACCAATGATCTAAATGATGTATCAAAATTTTAAATCGATCAAATGGATCTAATTAAATTATTGAATTTTTGAATTATTTTATTTATCTCTTTATACCATGTTAATTTTTTGAGATAGAGTGTTGTGGTGCGTAAAATATTCAACAACCTTTCATGTCGTGAAATAAGGTGCGCATTACATTGACTGTATTTTTAAAAAATATATTCAAGATCGGTGCGCATTATATTAAACAAGTTTTACGAGACATAACTAGAATTTTGTATTTTCGGATTGTTTTGCACTGCGTATTATAATGAACATCTTTATAGTTATGTCTCGTAGATAAAGGATTTATAGTGAAAAACTTGTTTTTTACGGGTTTTTTAAAATATTAAACTTAAAATTAATAAATATATTTAAAAGTCGATCACCGACTTGAATCGTCTTGACCTAATTAAATTTTTAACCACTTGGACTTGATGTAGTCGTAAAATTGAATATTTTTATAATTTATTTTAAAACTCAGTTAACTATCATTTTTGATTGAATTAAATAAACAACATTTACAATAATAATTGTTGCTTACTTACTTGTAGAATTAGGTTCGTCTGCAATTTCAAGACAAAGTTTCCTTCCAAAATTCCTAGTCATATTACAATTACTACAGACTACTGATACTTCGACGACATTGTTGAGAGGAGTGTGGGCTCATGAACTTCAGACTTTAATTTGTCAATATCCATAATAAAAAAAAAATGGAAATGTAATGTTTTAAAATTTGAAAACCATGCATGAAGGCCAATTCTTATTTATTAAATGATTATTTAAACACATACAATGAGACGAAGTGGCACAAAATTTCCGCCATTTTGTTGACTTTTGAAAGCCAATTTGCGCGGTGCGCTGTAAAAATCAAAATGTTCGCGCGTATACGCGCGTATACTGGCGTTTTTACGCTGCCAGTGTAACCACGCACTATATGTTATTGCATTTTTTTTTCAAGACGTCTCAGATGCGCGTTCACACGTATATGAGCGAATTCGTGTGCAGTGTAACCACAGCCTTAATCTATGCGTTCAACTTTATGGGTGTACAAAAAGGCACTATATTTTTTATTGGGAGAATGAACACTTGAACTAAAAAAACATTTTGTACTGTCCTCATCTGGTGTGCACTAAAATTTATTTTCCAGTTATCGCCGCACCACAATACACTGGTGCAAATAAATTTTAGCAATGGTGTTGTTTTTCAAAACAAATTAAGATGACAAGATAAGATTTGCTCATTTCTTATGAACTCCTCCTAAATCTGAATTACAATACTATGAAACATATTATTATTAGCTTGTGTTACTAAAAAAGAATTCTTTTTACTAACTTAAACTTACGTTATAAAAAAATGTAATTGAAAAAAAAAAATGCATTTTAAAATTTCATTTATTTATACTTACAGAAGCTATGCAATTAAAATATAAAGGTTTCTCTATATGGATCTTTATTTAAAATGCAACATGGCTCCTATTAAATACATTATATATTTGTAAGTGGCACGCCACTTGAATTCGAACCCTATTTTTAGGGTTACAATTTCAATGTAACAATTTGTTCCTTTCGGTTAACACTGTGAGAAATCTGTTTTTGTGTTTACATGGTATGAGCTTGCTACTCTTAGTGATGACCCATTTATACTGACGCTGGGAACGTGTACATCCTGATCTGTTTCTGGTCTGTCCAATTTTAAAATGTCTGTCACACCTCTCCTTCCACTAAATGCCTGTCTCAAAAAATTCTCTCAACATATTGACTCAAAATATTCTCTCAACATAATGACTCAAAATATTCTCTCAACATAATGACTCAAAATATTCTCTCAACGTATTGACTCAAAATATTCTCTCAACATAATGACTCAAAATATTCTCTTAACATATCCAACTTCTGACACCATGTGATAGATATAGCGTCAGTACTTCTGACACCATGTGATAGTTATAGAGTCAGTACTTCTGACACCATGTGATAGATATAGAGTCAGTACTTTTTACACCATGTGATAGCTATTTAGTCAGTACTTCTGACACCATGTGATAGATATAGAGTCAGTACTTCTGACACCATGTGTTAGATATAGAGTCAGTACTTCTGACACCATGTGATAGTTATAGAGTCAGTACTTTTTACACCATGTGATAGCTATTTAGTCAGTACTTCTGACACCATGTGATAGATATAGAGTCAGTACTTCTGACACCATGTGATAGATATAGAGTCAGTACTTCTGACACCATGTGATAGTTATAGAGTCAGTACTTCTGACACCATGAAGTAGCAATTGTGAGTTAAGAAAGAAACACGACATCAACTCTTTGTTGCGCATCCCTGATTCTAATCCCTTGCTATGAAAAACACAGTTATGTGAAGTTAAACAATTGCCGCCCTCGACCACCAAGACTGGTGAAGATGAACGATTATTCTTTTCAAATTTGTTAGATTACGTGTAGGATATACCTAAAGTAATTCATGCCAAATGTTTTAGGTCTGTATGCTATGTGAAGGCTCAGGTTACTACCGCTGTTCCCGTTAAGCTTCGTTGCTCCGTGTGCAAAGTAAAATTAAAAAAAAATATTGCGCGAAGTTGTTTAGCATCCATTTTTGTGCAATATTTTACAAAATTTGCTGCACGGTAGTTCTAAATTACTGCGTGGTGTCGGTCAGATATCTGCGTTGCAGTTCAGCCATGCAGCTTAAAGGGAAAATTGTTTGCTACCACGTAGGGAAAATAATGGACCAGTTCCTGGTGAAATAGAAAACTCCTGCCGGTCCACCACACTAAAAAGTTTGAGAAGCATACCAGTAAGTAATTTTCCCTCTAAGGTTCGTTGGAAAGTGTCTAAAATATTTTATAACAAAACATGTACAAATTTGCACAGCATACATATTTGTGTGTGCTAAATTGTACCTTAAAAAAAAAAAACACCGTTTTTTATTATCAATAATAAAATTTGCTGAGCTGTGATTCTAAACTGCTGCGTTGGGTTGATCAGACATCTTGGCAGCCGCGCAGCTAAGAGGTAACGTTGCCCCTAAACACAATTAAGTTTATTTTGGGCTATGGAGGTTGGGGGCTGCGGTGGGACTGATGCGAGTCTCTTTTGCCCAGGGTCGGAGCTAAATAAAACATTACAACTTAGGCCTACAGTACACCCAATTTCTGCCACATTTCCGGCACTGTCGAGGCACACATTAAACTATACTCAACTACCCACCCTTACCATTCACTAGATCAAATTGTCTTTACAAAAAATTTGCATGAAATCTGTAAGGATACATTATCACAACTAACAGCTCTTATTATTAAATTATTGTATTCTTATAGAAATGTCACAGTGTTTTAAAACCAAACAGGAATTGTGGCGTTGGGCAGACAACATGGGGCAGACAACATGGGGCAGAAAACATGGGCAGACAACATGGGGCAGACAACATGGACAGACAATAAAGGCAGGCAACATGGGGCAGACAATATGGACAGACAACATTGGGCAGACAACATGGGGCAGACAACATGGGCAGAAAACATGGGGCATACAATATGGGGCAGAAAACTTGGGCAGACAACATGGGGCAGACAACATGGGGCAGACAACAAGGGCAGAGGATGTTACGTGGAAGAGGGCGTAGAAAGCTCGTGGTGAGAGAGGTAAAAATCAGAGGGACTGTCACGGATGGCCAATTTGTCCTTGTAACTTGTGAGATGCGCAAGGTGGTGCGTTTGGTGGTCGCGTTTGTGTTATAAAAGTTATTGGTTAGCTGTGTCCTTATTTCTTGTGTAATAGGAATTTTATTAATCTTGGAACAAGCGGTCCCGATACAATTATTAGGGACGCTTGTGACAGTGACTCGTGTGCGTATGATAAAAGGTATAGAATGTAGCACACGTAAATTACTTAATTTGTATTGTGAGGAATTTAGGGCGGTTAGGGCGCTGCGTATGTTTGGCCTTTGAGGTGCCGCTGGACTAACGGGCGAGTCCAGATGACCAGAGGTGCGAACTTGGGAATCAAAGGACGAACGAGGCTTTGTAGACGGGAGCTGACCACGAGGGCAAATAATCTAGCCCAGGTGTCAGGTATGGCAGACCGAGATACTCGGCCGTAAGTTAGATGAAAGGAGCCGACATGGAGAGCGGGTCAGAGACGAGGAAAGGGGGGATTACTGACCATTACGTCAAACCAACCCACCCCGTCTTACCTAGGTGGTACAAGATGATTGACAGTTGACTTTCCGACGCTTGGGGGTTGGGAATCTGGGGGCGGAGCCTGGAATGGACTAACGCTCGGACTGAGACTGACTGACGCACACACGGATAGACAGACACGCAGGGAGAGACAAGGAGTTAGGAAGTAGGAGGTATAGGTAGATAGACGCAAGTGTTAGAGAGATGTACGAATAATGAATGTACAGAAGTTAAGTGATTAAAAGTAATTAATTGTACATTCTGCCTTGGTGTTCAGTGTTTTAAGAATAATTAACCAAGTGTGTGAAGAGCAGAATAACAGTGAGAGTAGATAAGGATAGATAAACATAGAACAACTAGGGATCTTCACAATATCTATCACTTTATGCAGTATACTCGAAGAATGTGTTTGGTTTAATTTTGTTTAATCTGATCACAATAACAAGAATTCATCTGTCTGTATTGATGGTCTGATGACAATCTGTCTGTACTGATGGTCTGATGACAATCTGTCTGTACTGATGGTCTGATGACAATCTGTCTGTACTGATGGTCTGATGACAATCTGTCTGTACTTATCTTATCTTATATGTTACAGACGCTCCTTCTGTACAGAAGATTATTGCGTCCTACGTATTTCTATGGTTTGTGTTTAGTCCTGTATTCTTACTAGAGTTTTAAAAGATGATAAAGTGGTGGCTTTCCTGGTTTCTTCAGGCAACCCATTCCACGCCCGAATACCGGACGGAAAGAAAGAAAACTTGTATGTGTTTGTTCTTGCATACGGAATAAGAAAGGTGTTTTTAACTTTATGTCTATTTGAGGGTTGTATTAGGTTATCTTTGTGTTGTATTTCTAAATAGAATTAATTGCCTTATGTATAATTACTAATTTACTCTTGATTCTTCTATCCTCTAGTGTTTCAAGGTTTAATGATTTAACTAACGGTGTTACTCTTGTCAGTTTTGAATATTCTCCAGTAATGAATCTGGCAGCTCTTTTTGGATTTGTTCTAACTTATCAATATTTTCTTTGGTGGATGGGTCCCATACAGAAGATGCATATTCTAGTATAGGTCTCACCAGGGTGAGGTAGCATTTTAGTTTTATATCTTTGTTACATTTGTAAAAGTTTCTTTTTATAATGATGACAATCTGTCTGTACTGATGGTCTGATCACTATTAGAAGAAGTCATCTGTCTGTACTGATGGTCTCATGACAATAACAATAATTCATCTGTCTGTACTGATGGTCTCATCACTATTAGAAGAAGTCATCTGTCTGTACTGACGGAGTCGAGGTTAAACAAATACTCATTGCCTTTTACTATCGCGTGTTACTTAGTATACCACAGACACTTCTTCTATACATAATATTCTTGAATCCTAGGGTTCTCCAGTTTTGTATCTAGTCCTGCATTTTATTAGTATTAAATGTTGATCATGATTGTGTTTCCTGTTTCTTTTTTTAATTTTTATTTCTATTTTGTTAATTCAAATCATTCCACGCCCGTGTGGCATACGGGAAGTAGAAGAATTTGTATGTGTTTGTTCTTGATATAGGAACAATATTTTTCTCTCTCTTCGTTTTGACAGGGACACAGCGGTTATTTTAAACGTTTTTAGAATATAACTGTATTTGTATTTGTATTCTGAGTTTATTACACCACGTTTCACACAATAAATACATAAATAAACCTGATGCCCATAAAAAGAGATCGCTGTCAATGAAAATAGCCGATAACATAACCTCACAGAACATTGACAGGTGTTCATGTAACTGTCCATCGGGCCGGCCTCCCGCCCCCTCCCCCTGGCTCCACCACATTCATTAAACCAACTTCCACCTGGCCACCTCCGAGAATATTTTCATGCCAGTAACGGTACGCAGTTTTGTCTAGCCGCCCCCCCCAAACCCACCCCACCCCCCAAACTTTTTTTTAAAACGACGATGAGAAGATAATCCGGAAGATTTGTCGGGATTTCCCGATAGCTCGACGTCCCCTTGTTTACTTGGCCGTCAAGCGGGGCCTAGCAGCCACTAAATACAGTATTGATCACATGGGGCGGATTACGACACGGAGATTGGTTCAATGAGGGAAGGAAGACAAAAACAAAGAGTGGGGAAAATACATGAGGGAAAAAACAACAAACAAGACTTGGAAAATAAACACTGGAAAATACGCAAATTAAAACCGAGATTATGATATAGAATCGATTTTTTTGTGATAGCGTTTCTCCCTGAGTTAACTCGAAAAACATTATTAGCACCGACTCGAAAGGTGGAGAAGGGATGGGGATACAATATTTCTCCCCTTTCGGTCAATGATTTAAATCTTGTCTTTTAATTTCCACCCACCGCCCCCCTGCCCCAACCCAATCGAGTTGTTAAATTTGTTTTGAGCATAGAGATTGATGTCCCCTGATTGAAATCTCAGCTAATGAAGCCCGAATCCGAGGCTTAAAAGTTTGGTGTAACAAAACAGACGGATGCGGCACTCGATGCCGCTCGTTGAATTTCACGAGGGATTAATAATCAGCGAGATAAAAACAAAGAACGACAACTTTGTAAATTGGCAGATCAATAAAGCTCGGCGGGGAATTGTAAAAGTAATAATAATAAATTGATAATTTATATAGCTCTGTACCCCCATGAGGATCTCGGCCCACGGCGCTTTATGTAAATATAATAACATAGGCTTTATATATGTATTAATGCTTTCAATAAACATTCATATACCCAACAAATACAGAAATGACAGTACGGTAAACATATGCTAGCATGCGTTTATTGAAAGTGATGCTATGTAGATGGCTATAAACCAAACCAGAATCCAGTCTTTTATCAACAATTGTCTAAGAAGGATTCTCAGAGTTCACTGGCCGGACAAAATCAGCAACCGCGAACTGTGGCAGCGGACACAACAGAAGCCCATCGAGGAAGAGATTATTGAGAAGCGGTAGAGGTGGATTGGTCATACACTAAGAAAACCTGCTTCTAATACAACAAGGCAAGCCATAAAATGGAACCCGCGGGGTAAGTTGAAAAAAACAACACCGTCCAAGAAACACCTGGCACCGAGAATAGGAGGCAGACATCAAGAGAATTGGCCATGAATGGAAGATCCTGGAGAAGCTGGTCCAGGATAGAGATGCTTGGAGGTCTCTCTTAGGTGGCTTATGCCCTTGGTGGAATCGCTGACGATGATCGGTGAATGCACCTCCCTCATGAACGAGAAGGACATTGTTAAAGAAATCTCATTTCCAACCCATGGTTATTTGTAAAAGACATGTAACTTTAGTGTATTCTGTATAGTTCAATGGAAACATGTAGGTCCTACATCGTGGCGAAAACAAAAAATCTGATGTAGAAATTTTTTTTAGCAAGTTTCTTTTTTAAAAAAAAAATCTTTTATCTCACTAGAATACAAAAACTCGGACAGGAAACAAGTTTGACATGAGCATTCTATTTGATCTGTAGATGGTTGCTGGAATGGTGGTCGTTATTTATAGAACTAATGGCGGGAAACTTTGTCTTGAGACTTCGGAAAATTTGTTTCGCATGGTAAAAATACAAAATGTTTTAAAAAATGATTTATTGTTAAGTTAAATTTTATGGGAAAAGGGGGGGGGGCGTTAATTTTTTACGTTTAAGTTTTTGAATAGACCATGAGCCTGAAATAGAACCTACAAAAATAACGTACGTATTGGCAAAAAGCCTTCCTCGGCGAGAAGGCATTTTGAAAACAAAAAACACACAAAAAATGTATGATTGGCACTTTAATTAGGATGAATAAATAATCTTTAGAGGTTAACGAGTAAAAGAAAGTACCCAATTCTCTCTCTCTCTCTCTGGCCCTCTTTCTTCCTCCTCCCTCTCTCTCTCGTTCGCTCTCTCCCCCCCTCTCTCTCTCCCCCCTCTCTCTCTCTCCCCTCTCTCT
>MUZC01001761.1:0-41698 GCA_002072015.1 Radix auricularia | reverse complement strand
CCCCCCCCCCCCCCCCCCCGAGTTCGGTCAATCTCTGAAATGATTTACTACGTATTTATTTAAACCATACACGTTCGAACGGAGACAATGCTTCACTACTCCAGTCCAGGGGGATTGAAATAATTTATGGAAGCGGTGGGCGTGTCCACTCAGTTTCCTTATAAGGATTGGTGAAACTATTACTTGTAGTTGACGCGTTCGGTCACTTCACATATTTGTATAAGAGGAACAGCATCAATTATTCTTTTGACAAGACGAACTCTGAACAGAATGCAAGTTTGCACGCTTGTTAAAATACATTTAAAAATTGTTGTTTTTTGTTTTCAAGTTCGAGTATCAAAATGAACACTTTTTTGCTGGAAAAAATACAATGCCCTAAAACTAATATGTAAAAAGATATAAAGTAAAGTTAAAATTAGTCCAGGTAGTGATTTAAAAAAAAAATGATCGGTTTTTTGGGGAATTTTTAAAAAAGCTTAAAACGCATATAAAGATCCAATTAAGTTGCGATTCATGAATTAGTGAAATCGGTAAAGTTGCGGTATTTCTATGGTCCCATAATTTTGTGAGGTAACACAGCCAATTCGTTGTGCTATTTTAAAAAATAAGGAAGAACACACTTGTTGTTTACGTATGCACGTCTAAATAAGTAATTGAAATGCGAGAGAAAGGTATGCAAGTATAAAAAAATATAAATTATTATTTAAATGGATTAAAAAAGAAAAAGATTAATCGATTATTTAGTGTTAATTTCAGCAGACATAATTAAAATATTTTTTGTTGTTTAGTGTGTGTGTGTGTTTTTTAAAACGTTTTTTTTATACACACCGCTTTGTATGAAATCACACGTCTTAATCCTCAGATACATTAGCAAACGATTTGTTTAAATAATCAAATGACCCATTAATTTTCACAGATACCAAGCACTGTAGCTACTGTTCTCATTGGAACAGCAAGCTACAGGGCACAATTAATAATAATGACATCGAAACGATAACAAAAAGAAACAGAATTTTATTGTCTTACTAAGGTTAAAACGTTTCAGTCTCAGCTATTCGTCGTATGTCGTATGGTCATTTATATGTTCTATGTGTAATCTTCTTTCCAACAAACTCTTACAACTTGCAAGCAATTTATTTATTGCATTGATTTTATGTCTAAATCAATTTAATTAAGTGCTACCGTGCCGAAATCTGTTAGAGGAATATCAATAAAAGACCATCGCATCCTTCACTACCGCATTGTGTTGATGACGTCAGTTGGTTGGACTGTTTTGCGAGTCCTTAGCTCAGGGGGAGCACACACTAACAGCTGTACCGTGACATCTGGTAGGTAGGAGGATTGGTGACGTTTTTTTTTTAATTCTTAAGGCAAATGTGCTTTTAGCTGCGAGAGCCGTTCATTGGACCACCTGCACACACACTTTAAATTATGCCTACCAAAATGAAAGGAACATTACCGCTGGTTAAACAATTTGACAACTTTAAAGAGTATCTTAACTGTTTTATATTATATAGATCACAACTACTACACATTATAGTCTATGGGAAAATAAACAAATGCATAAAGCAAACTTTGAAATAATCAAATGTCCTTAATAAATTATTTAGCGTTTAAGTGTCTATGCCCAGAGATTTCATTAGGGATGGTGTCAACCCCTCACGACTTACCCCATAGCACTCTCTGAGTCTTCCAGAGTCAAGTAACGGGAACATGCTTAATTTTAAATTTTGGCGTCACCCGGGGCGGCCCGCCCCACTGCACCCATAGTGACGCCACTCTCTGTGCCTAAAGTAGCAGTGAATCAGTGATGCAAATCGATGGTCACCTGAAAGCCCTTATCAAATAAGACCACTGACATTATTTGGTGACATGTTTCCTGCATGTCAAAAATCAATTATTATGGCTTTAGTTCGGTACCAGCGTTAACAACTTCAGTGCTCATGAGGCAATCCAAATTTGGAACAGTGGGTCATTTGGCTGGGCATCAGTATCCTTACTAAATTGTTTTGTTTTTGTTTTTTAAATGTGAAAAAAACACAACCCCCCCCCCCCACGATAATATTAATTAATGTATAAATTATCCTTTTGGAACACGGGGAACATTTGGGCTAAACCAATCCCAATGGTAGGTTTATTTGTAGCGTTATCAATATACTTGTGACTTGGTTGAATACGTGTTCAAATTATAGCCTTGCACAGCAGATCATGTGACGCAATATAAATAGTGGCCTACCTCCTGTTCAGTCGTCTGCTAAGCAAATACTAATGAAGTTTAGCTGTAATGGTCCAGATCGCGGTGTTACTTGCTGTTTGAAAATAAAGGAAGACTTCTCTAAATATATGTTTATATTATTTTTTTTTACACCATGATTATAACATGTAAACTCTATTTCATTATAAAATGTATACTTCCTTAAAGATGATGTTATATTTATATATATTTATTTATTAATATTACTTTTTTGAAGTATAGTATAGTACTACCGGATTTACCCGCATCCTTTTAAAGTACGATATCGGTGTTTACCAACAACTGAAAATCAATATTGGACATTATTAAATTCCATTATTTACTTATTTTCCCTTCTTTGTTGCGGGCTTTAATTTACGTTTGAAATTCTAGTCACATTACTCCACATGTCCCCCTCCCCCTACAACCGCCTTTTTAGCGCATTTTCGAGAAGTCGAATGCGCTATTGCACCCGTTTTGTCCGTCCGTCCGTCCGTCATCACCCTTGATCTCAGCATCCATAAGTCCTAGACCCATGAGGTATATATGTTTTTTGTATGTCCTGACCTGCCATTTGTGCATCAACACTCAGTTACTCGATCCGTTAAAAAACCCCGTTAAAACTACCCAAAAAAAATTTTTCGAATCGAGAGGTAACACTAGCACAGGGAACGGCCGCCATTGCCGGAAGTCGAATACATAGTCTTTCAAGCATTAAAGAGTGGTGCGAAAGCGTGCAAAAGAATTAGTTTTTTTTTTAGTTGACGTCATTAGAATATGTGTAAAAGTTTAGAGAGTTTTACGTCATTATTTGTGGTGACTTGTAGTTAGATTAAAGAGAAAATAAAACTTTTTAAAATGTAAAGAAATGACTTTTAAATATAAAAAAATGTCAGGTATATTCATTACACAAGAAAATTCATAAAAATATGTCTAAAATCTAAACACAATTACTGATAACTACATAATGCTGATATCTAACATAAGTACTGATACATAATACGAAAATGCGCTAACATGTCCTGAGTTCCAATAGGGACCAGGCTTAACATGATTTTTTTTCTTAAGCTCTCACTAGATTACATGCTACATTATACTACATTGTAATAAAATATACACATGTGTAGTGTATATTTATAACGTTTTCCTTTTAAAAGAGTTACATTGCCTCCTTGCCACCAGTTACACGATTTCGTGAATAAAGTCATTGTTGAAGCTTGCTTAAAAGCGAGCAATATTGCTCCGTACTTAGAGATGTATTTCATTGTCATTGACATTGTCATTGGTCGCAAACAAACTGAGCTTGTAATTATGAAGTATTAAATAAGAAGTTCTCTGAAAAAGTTATTTTTAAAATCTCCTCATATTAATGAGAAATTATTCTGTCTCTTAACGGTTAATCTATGAAACCAATCTTAAAATGTGCTTTTAACAATGCTATTGTGTGGCTTTGTAGCACAAGTTTATATATTGTTATATATATATATATANAATCTCCAGCATACTCCTGTCATCCTGCTCTCATTATGTAACAGAAAAACTAGGGCTGTTAACGATTAAATTAAATTTAATCGTTAACTTTTGAAAAATTACCGATTAATTAATCGATAATTTTGTTAAGCTAAAAAATAAAGATGTATGACGTCATTGTACTGAAAATTTCAAGGGAAGTAATAAAAACGGGCAATTGATACTTCCATTAACTTATTTTTAAAACAGTTAGCACTGAAAACAAGTTAAATAACGTATTAAAGTTGAGGCACTTGAATGAAAATTTCAAATTAAATTTAAAACACAAACTATTGTTAGGGGATATATTTCAAAATAAGTAGAATCTAGTTCAATGTAATGTCAATGAATTAAAATTTTGTTATTGTTAAATAGTTAAAAACAATGTTTATTTTTAAAATATCATTGTCCTTATAAAGCAGGTTATTTTTAAGTACACTATTAATCATGGCCCTTAACGGAGAAGTTTTGTACGTAAGAAAATAATGATAAATTAAAGACTATTATTAATTATTTATTTTAAAAAAACAAAAAACATATTTCTATTTTTAATCACTATTTTATAGATTAAAATTATTTTAATCGATAAAATAATTTACCGATTAATCGAGAAATTAATCGGTAATTTCCGCAGCCCTAATATATATATATATATGTTCCGCTCCTAATAGCAACAGAGAGTGGATAAGTGTGTGGGGTAGAATTGATAACAAACTGGTCGTTCTCTATCACAACTTCTTTTCTGACTTCCTATCTCACGAAGTCGTCAGCTACGCTCTTCTGCAGACACGCGCATTCTCTGTGTACCTAAGACACGAACAAAAACATTTGGCGACAGGTCATTCTCTTTTTGTGCAGCCAAACAATGGAATTCTCTACCATACACATCCATAGTATTACAACAACCAAGTCCTTCCAGACTGCACTTCAGACACATCTTTTCAAAATCTTATTTACAAAATAAATGAAACATTTCTTTTAATAATTAATTAGCTTATGTGTAACGTACTGTCATTAATGTGATTATTATGATATGAATGGTTATTTAATTATTATATTTAAGTTATTATCTCCATGAAAATTTCTGCGAGCCCGGTCCCTTTCAAGAATACAAGATTTTACAAATTATCAATTTATTGTCATTATTATTTGTTTGTACGCTTGTAATAATAAAGCATTCTGTCTTCTTAAAGCACCAGTTCCCGGATGTAGTCAATGAGCCCCACAATTCAATACTTTTACTCATCAACTGACGTCATGTCTCGTGGCGGAGGAGGTGGTTCGGATAAGGTAAATAATAATTGTAATCATAATGACTTATATTTTGTAATTTTTTTTTAATTAAAAAAAAAATGAATATATTTTTGTTTGATAATTTTCATTTTCATTTTATTTTACCAAAAAATATTCAATATTCTCAGACAAAAGCAGCAAGCATTTGTTATTGATATTGTCATCAACTTTATATTTAAAATGGTTTTTGCGTTATTTAAAAAATCTTTTCAATCTTAAAATGCAATGTAAATATCCATAAAGAAGGATTATTCTTGTTATTGTTTTAAAAGTTATACTTAATTTAACATGTTATATTAGGTGATGAAGCTGAATGTGGGGGGAACATTTTACACTACAACAAGGCCTACACTACAAGCTGTGCCAGGGACTTTCCTGCATCAGATTGCTACAGGTGCCCAGTATTGCCCGAGGGATGATCGAGGCAATTATGTTATTGACAGAGATGGGCATTCATTTCGGTAATTTCTTATTTTATTTTTTTATTTAGTTATTTCTTTAAAGGAACACTTTTTAAAAAAAATACTCTATTTCAGATTTTTTAAAGGAAAAAACTATGTTTATATTGATATGATTTTTAAAATTAGAATTAAAATTGTATTTTAATCTAAAACATCTTCTATGGAAATTTCATTTTACAAATTTTTATTAGTAGTTAGTATCTTTCCATTTACAAATATATATCACTTTTTAGAGTCTTAATATTATTTAAGAATATATTAAGAATTATGTTTTTAAAAGTGTTAGTACATTAAATAGTTAAGGGAGCTCACATTGACTTACATGTCTAAACTATAACATGAACTCAATTTATTGTTCTTAGAGATCTATATTAAGTAAGAATCATATCTTTAAAAAAACCATTTTTTATTCAATTTAAAATAGTTTTGCCAATAGAAGTCTAACAAAGGAGGAGCTATGTATTTCATAGAGTCAAAATCTTCCATACCATTCTATCTCATTAAAAAAAATATATTATTACCTTTTTAAATAAACCTTACGGCGTGGAAAATATAATTAACAATATGTTTTCGTACTATTTATGAGGAAGCAAAAGTTTGAACATATTTTGATCTCATTTAATAAGTTAACTTTTAACATAGAGAAACAATCAAACCAAAAAAGGTTATTCCGCATTTTTAAAATATTTTTGTTTTTCAGTTATGTTCTAAACTTTCTAAGGACTTCCAAACTTATTGTTCCCATTGGTTACAGAGAACTGGACATTTTGAGAGAAGAAGCCGCATATTATGGTTTGGACAAATTGGTTAGTAAAGAAACAGAGAGAGAAAAAATTCAGATAAAGATATTTGAAATTATTATTTTTGATCAGGGGTCTCCAAACTTTTCTGCTGGAGTGCCACATTAACTGTCAAACAACAGTTTGGGGGCTGACTACAAATAGTTTTTTTGTAAACTACAGGTTAAAATAGTATCCTTTTTTTAGGTAAAAAGGTCTCAGGGGCCGGATGAGAGGTTTCTTGCGGACAGCATCTGGTCATGGGGCTGTAGTTTTAGAGACCCTTGTGCTAGATTTACTGCCACAGATCTAATCTGCAGGATAATTTATACTTTCAAGTTTTATAGTCACACATTACTCTCCTACCTTGTTTGATTGTATGTTGCTTATATTTACACTCTAAACTAAGTTGATTGCTGGGACATTAGAGCTACAGAAATGGTTTATGGATGTGTAGTTTTTGGGCTAAGACTTAGGGATAACAATAGTGGGAAACTTTATTTTAAAGTAACAACTCCAAACCTCCTTGGATCAAAACAAAGTGAGATTAAAGAGTGGGATGACAAAGGAAGGGATTTGTTGTATGATATGGAGCAATAAAAATATTTTATTTTAAACTTTTAATTTCTTAATTTTTTATTTATTTTTAATTTGCTTATTTAAATACAATTAAATATTTTAGAATTTTTTTTCCTTTGTGTACTTTATTTAAGTAATTATTTTTAAACATATTTACCCTTAGTGCTTTAAAGATACCAAAATATGTAAACCTATTAAACTTATAATTTTTAAAATTCTATAAAAAAAAAATTTCGTTATTGCACACTGATTTCTCGATTAATAAAATCTGATTAGCCTTTCAAAACATTTTTCAAATTCTTTTCATCCATGTTTTTGTGAATACACCAGGAAGAAGCTTGCAATGACAAGAAAATAAATATTCTTTTGTTGTTTTTTATCAAAAGTATAACATCAATCAATTACCTGACAGGTAACTTCAATTGATGGAATCATTGAGCTGAAAAAGAGGCGAGCTCGCAATAGACGTTGGAATGGAGCAGCCAAAAGATTAAGTGCAAGTGTTGGGGAAAACCTGAACAATCTCCCAGAAGATGATGGTGATGACCTGGACTTTTTCGAAGACAGTTGGATTGGAGGAACAACAAGCTGAGTATCAGGTTGAAGGAAGACCACTGTAAGGCAAATAGGCTACAAAAGCCACACAAAAACAGCTTGTACAAATAGGTTTCCTATTAACTTTTTTCTCAACATAGACATCCACACAAATATTCGTTAGACATCAAAGATGGACTAAATATAATGGAATTTTGTCCAGACCTTAAGAACTTAAAGCTGTAATTGTTGAGAAACTGTTATTATCTTATAAAAAAAAGTAAGTATTCATAAAATTGAATACCTATTTCTTTGTGTCCTGAAATATTTTAAGCACTATTTCGTGAGTTAAGTCGAAAATAAGTTTTATACTTGAAGCTTAATATATAAGCTTTTAAATGACATGTCTAGTGCATCACAGAAAGTCTTCATAGTTTAACAATGAAATATAAGCTGTTGGCTGTCTCTTTTCTAGCATTTCTTTATTTCGTTGTATAAACAGGGTACATTGTGCCTGCTGGGGAAAAATGCAAAGTTTAACTCATAACTTCCACTGATATTCAGCAATCACCTGATGTGATTCAATTCTAGTATCAATCAAGTATTATTGATGTATATTTTAAAAACAACATAAGCCATATTATTCTGCCATAATTGCGAAATTAATACTTTTTTTTTAAAAATCTGTTACATTTTTTATAAATATTTTCAACTCAATTTTGCTGATAATGTGTATTATATTGGTAACATATCAATAATTTTTTTGTAATAATTACTAAAATAATTTTTGTTTTAACTTTTTCTTTTGGGAGGACCAATGTGATTTTATTTAAGAATCGCCTTTTATTTGAACAAAATAAAGTTCAAAATTACATTTAAATTTAAAGATATCATTTTGGATTAATTTAAAGTCTTCAAATAATGACTTAATTTTGTTTTTACTAAACTGAAGTTGTAGACCTATTGAGACATTTTCTTAGCCTTTTTTAAAGTTAACATTATGCTTTTCAAATATTTTAATACAAAAAGGAATATAATAAGTAATATAATATTTATAAAAAAAATAATTTCTACTATTTAATTTAGTAAATTCTCTAATTGTTTTATTTTATTTTTTGATCAATTGTTTTGGGAACTATCTAAAAAAAAAATTAACATGTATAACATGCAACACAAAAAAAAATAAACATAAAAGTATTCATTTTTAAAGCTTAAAAAAGGCTAGAAATAAAACTTATATGTAATAAGCATTAGAACTTTGTTGAATTGTAAAATAATTGCTTGGCATATTATTTAAAACATAGCATACTTTTAAAGATAACCTTAATAAATTTTACTCATGCTTTAGAAGTAACTTTGATGTTGTTATTTCTATATTGACATGTGACAGAAGGTTTAACAAATGTTAATGCTTTACAGAATAATTAGCTAAAAACTTCATTATTGGTCAGTACCTTCTTAACATTTCGAAACTTCTAGTTAAGTGTGGTCTTGACAATTGATGAAAGCAATGGGAATAAGGATAAAGTCTTTGCACTTTAGTCCTCTTTAACTTACCAAAGCAATAAATCACTATTCTAAGAAATTTGAAAAATTCTGGTTATAAACAATTGATATTTTTATTTTGTTAAAACAAGTTTAAGATAAATTCAGCCAAAAGTAAAATAATTTCTTAAAAGAAAATTTATTGCAATGTAGAGAAAAAATGTAACTAATTAACTAGCAATTTGATACATTTTCGTCTGACTTTTTCTTTATTAAATTTTCTACTTTCTAGGGGAAAAAAATGAATTCATTCAATTTTCTGAAAAATTTACAATTGGTGTCTTTAAAATGCAAGTAAAAATATTTTTAACAAACAAAACATTCTAATTCTGAAAATAATTAAGAAATGAAAATACAAGCAAATAATAACTGTTGACAGATATGAAATGTTTCCTTTTCCTTTTATTAAAATTGATGACTTTTAATATAAAGAAATGGATGACTTATATGTCCTACTACAGCTTTTTGTTACATCTCTTATTATGAGAATTTATGCTTTAATTTAGTAATTGAATGGTGTTTTTTTTTAATATTTGACTATTTGTAAATACCATGAAACCCTTCCAAGTAAAAATGCAGTTTATTCCTCTGATATTTTGATTAGGAATAATTTCTTTTACACTGCTGTTAAAAAAATTGACTTAAAACAAATTAAAGCTTATTACATGGGCCATCCATATATGAAGTACACACAAAAAAGTTACATTTTTGTATCCCCCCCCCCCATGTGGCCCCCAAGATTTTTTGGACCCACTGTCCTCTACCTAGATGCAAATTCCCTCCCCTTTCTGTTAGAAACATTAATTTTAAGCCATAGTCACAAGATGTTAGTTTTAATCTTTATAATTTTTTGTAATTTTAGGTTTTTCATGTTGAAAATAGAATAGAATAATCAAATTGTACTTTCTTGAACACTGCAACAAATAACTGATAAAAATAGAAAAATATTAGCAGTGAAATAGGCGTCTGTTTATGTATATGTAAAGGCTGAGACACCAGTGGACAGAAAAGAAAGTTCTACTAATGTCAAGAAATATTTTAGTTAATGTTTTTGGTAATATATCAACATTTGGTATAAATCAAATGTTAATTACTTCTAAGTAATTAAAAAGTTCATAATTTCATTTGCATTAAAAGTATAAAACATTATATATATAACAAGCTTGATTCAGTTGATCTAGAATGCAGTGTTCAACCTCAACGGTTTACATTACTAGGCTTACTATTATGCAAACTAATATTTTCATTCATATGTACGGATTCACATGCAAACTCTCTGTACGCATCCATATGCAAAATCCCGTTAATTCAAGCACCCCTTACCACATCATTGCATACATTATATATGGATGGTCCATATGTATCATATTAATAGCATTATTCAGGAGTATTGAAGTTGCTTTTGTTTTTGTTTTTATTGTTTACATCTACATATTTAGATCACTTGTATAACAAACGGTTATCATATGTACTTTCCTTTTTAAATTAAAACGCAATGACTAATTGTATATTTTTATTGTTTAATATGACTTTTACAACTGAATAACCATGGTTATTGGTTCATTTATTTTAAATAATTTTAACCATTAACAAATTATGTAAGTATTTTAAGAGAGAGATAAATTTATGTTTACAAAATTTGTCCAGGTTAAATATCATAATTTTAAATTTAGACTGCCAAAAATTATTTATTATTGTTAATACTTTCAACATTTCTATGTTGTAGCTTTCAGAAATACATAGGACCAAAAGGGTTATAAGTGTCATAAGAATAAAATCCTATTAATTATCCCATAAAAAAACTTGCAATTTCAATATTTACTAATAAGTTTTAATTAGAAATGAAACTCTAAAGTTATTTTGTTGTACTTCTTAAAAACTATTGTCCTTGAAAAATGATTTACAAAATGATAGGTAAGAATTAATTTAAAAAATAAAAATTTAATCAATAAATAATTATAGTTTGAATATTTATTGAAAAAAACATAATTGAGTACCTCTCCTTTAAGTGTTTAAGAAAAGTTTTAATGTTCAGGAATATTATATATCAATTTTAAAATCATCCTTGATAAAATCTACAAGCTAACAGAAACTTATGTATCCATAAAGTTAATGTTTTGGTATTTTTTATAGAAATTTTGAAAAGCACACAAAAATATGCTATTCTAAATATATTGCACTATTAATTCCTCTTTGCTTATTTTTCAAAATTGAGTTGAAATATAAGTGTGTAAAATGAGGATCATTTCATGGTCAATGAAATTTTGTTTCATACCAAACCCAATGTTGGAGGTCATAATTTGGTGTATAGGCTTTTTACATACATTTTTTTTGCTGAATTAAGAAATTTTTCTGTTCATGTTTGCTTATAGTCAATCAAATATTTGTGCATTTAGTTTTCATAACTAGAAAATATTTTTTTTAATTAAAAAAAAGACACATATATTTTATAATTTTGATGACGAGATTCAAATATTTCCTTTTTTTTTAGGTATTTAGTATTCAACTTATTCACATAATATGAATTATTAGGTGCTTTTCCTAATATTTATTAATGAATGTGTTGATATTTTATAATCTTTAGGTTTATTAAATTTAAAAAAAAAAAAAATCTGTTTTTAGATGTTGTTAAAATTTGAGAACGTCCGAGTATAAAATGAACATTCCACATTGAATTGAAGGCCCTTTAAACAATAATATTTAAAAATAAATTATGATTAATATTATTATAATTAACATATTTTTATATATTTATACGCTTACTTGAACATTTTTTTTTTCAGTTAAATGAATTTGAATTTTTTTTTAAAATTTAAAATCAACAACTAAACCACCACCCTCTGCCTTCTGATAATGTTGATATTTCACATGACTTAGACAAAATAAATATGTTTCAAGTAATAAAAGCACTCTTGCCTTTTCGGAAATTCAAACAATTTCTGAAAGATTTTTTTTTAAAGTAAATTTTATGAATTTTATAGTTGTGTTTCATTGGCTGTGTTGCTGCACTTCACTTTTTTTTCTTTGTATGCGACACATATGCTGATTTTATAGGATAACCAAAATGTTATTTTTCAAAATGTGTATTGTTTCAACGCAACTTTATGCCATAATTCTAAAACCTGTTAAAAAAAAACATTTATTTAATTTCAAGGGCCTTAATGTATATGAGTTTAGGCATTTGGAGACAATTATATTCTAATAATAGTCTTTTGACAAAGACAGTCTACCCTCTATCTTTTTTTGCTTAGAATTACTGCAATTTCAACTTAGTCTGAAATCAAATTATAGTTTATTATAATATCATTGAAATATTTAAAGTAATTATTGAATTAATATAAGAAATTCTATTCTCTTTTTATTTTTATTTTAAACATATCTAAACATTAACATTATTTTTTGTACATTTGAAGCATCAAGGGTATAACATACTGCAAATCAAGAAATTAATGTTACAGTAGGAACCCGAAATCTAAAATAAAATGTGTGACATTGACCCCTATTTTGCTTTGATCATAATATTCCTCATTGCTTGTGAGATTGTTTTTTGTTTTTTTTTTTGCATCATAAATACACGACTAAAATATTGAAAAAAATGCCATAAGAATTGATTTGAAATCGAACATGACAATAATTTTCAGATTTTATTTTCTGTTTCATATTACAAAATTTGTAAATTTTGTTTTAATTGATCTAGGGAAATTTTAACCTTTATATTTTAAAGAAAAAATTATCTCCATCTCTCAGTCTCTAAAACACACATTTTCTTTAGTTTCTTTTTAAAATATAAGGAATAAGTTTTATAAAATTGAAATACATTTCTTTTTAAAACACATGTTTTTCACAATTTATTTTCAAAATTTATAAAACAACATTTCTTTTAATGATTAACATAGCTAATGTGTAATGTATTGTAAATTATGTTGTTGTTATAAAATGAATGTATATTTAATACTTATATGTGCGTTGTTACCTTAAAAAAAGTGCTGTGAGCCCAGTTCCATTCTAGGATACAGAGCTATATAAATTATCAATTTAGTATAATTAAAAAATTAACTTAAAAACAAAAGTTGTTATTCTCTACACATTTTGCTTTTTTTTTTTTTTTTAAATATTATAAAACATATTCGTGAGTGAAAAGAGTAATTGATCACAAAATTCTGATTTCTTAAAAATATTGGACATCATCATTTTACTTGCAATTTTGTTTGTTAAAGGATGCAAGATTACACCTTATTTTGTTCAAGTCATTTGCACTTACAAAAATTATGTTTTTTGAGTTGACATCTCCTTATTATATTTTAATCCTTTTTGCAAGAAAGTCATTCACAAAATATTTTTTAATTCTTTGTAAACTTTTACATGCATAATTTTTTTCAAAGAATAGTTTGACAATGTATAAATATTTCTAGTACTGATATACCTTTTAAGCAGTTCAGACACAATCGGATCGAAGAGTTTACATCAAATCTATTAGGAAATAAATACCATAAGGATCAAATGTTTGAAATTAATTTATTTTCTATCAAGCAATTGTTTTATCTTTTTTTCAATGACTTCTATAGAATTTTTAACCATTATGTTATCTCTGAAACAAATTATTTTCATTATTGTTTATTTCTGAATTCTTGTTTATCACTTTCATTTAGGTTGAATCACCGTTATTGTTTGACAATTGATTTTACTTTTATAGGAATTTTCTCAAAAGTAGTATATATATGTTTTAATCTAAAATGTTTACAAGTTTCCAATTTCAATAGGGAAGGTTTTTATTTTTAAGAATTAGCATTTTATTTATTCTAAGAAGTTAAATGATATATAAAAGCTTTAAATTTTATTTTATATACATTTTTCAAATCCATAAAAAAAATGTTAATTAAACTTTTTTTTTTTACGTTGACTTTGTGTGATTATTATACAAATGCAAACATAGGAAAATATTAAAAGGCTATAATCCTTTTTTGTTTAAAGCATAAAAATAAAAGAAAACTAATCTGATATTAATAATTGCAAAATGATTATTTTTTTTAAAAAAAGTTTAGATAAGTAGAATTTCTGCTTGGCTTATTTAATAATAATGTTAGTATATGTAATGATAATTTGTGCTTTCTATAAACAAGTGAATTTTCAAAACTAAAATACTTTTTTAAATATTAAAAAGGACAAATGATATTCTTTTTTTCAAAATATTTTGTTTATTTTCCGAATATCTTTCCTAAAACATCGGGGAAAGAAGGAAAATTTTTATTCAAGCATTTTGAAAATTCTGCATTAAAAAATCTGCGGGTAAATTTTAAGTAAAGTTATTATTTTAAATTTATATTCTAATTAAATATAACATTAAAATATGCCTTTTTGGTTATGCATTGTTAACAGCTATGATTTGTTTTGAAAATTGTTTTCCATTATATGAAATAAAATTCAGAAAATCCAATTTGTTTCTCCTGTTATGTATGTATAATATATAGATTTTAAAGAGTTGTTATCTTTTAAATGCTTCTATTTTCTACAATATATGATTTTATTCTGATTCTAACTTATCTCTTATTCAAACATACTTAAATTATTAATATTGTACTGGGACATAATAGAAAATACATTATGTTTTTTTAAATTTAAAAAAAAATATTTTTTTAAAATTATTTTTATTTTAATTTTCAAAAACATTAAGAAAAATCTAAATTTTGTCATTGTTAATTAAGTAAAAATAATGTTTAATTTGTTTATTTCATTTTTCTTATGAAAACTGCTTATTTTAAAGTTTATACTTTAAAAATCTTTTTTATTTTAAATGGAGAAGTTTGTACGTTAAAAAAACAAACTATTATTCATTATTAATAATTAGTTATTTATTAATATATCGAAACAAAGGTTTTAAATAGTTTCTTTAATTTTAATAACCATTTTGTAAAAAATTTTTTTTATAACATTTGTACCGATTAAATGAGAAATTAATAGTTAATTTTTGCGGCATTAATATATTAGGATTATAACTTTATTTATATATATATATATATATATATATATTAGGGCTGNAATAATCTTTTATCCCAAGTGGTTCAAAAGTTATGATTTTTTTCCTAAGACCTCATAACACTTTTTCCGTTATGCTGTTTTCCTTCACGTTTTGTGGCCTCTTAAGACATTTTTAAAAATGCCCATAACTTAAGTATTTAATGTAATTTATTTTAAAAATATAATATTTTTAGCAGATATATTTAGATACAAGCAGTTCAAAATAATGTCAATGAATTTAAATTTTGTTATTGTTAATTAATTTTTAAAAAAATGTTTTTTTTATATAATTGTCCGTATAAAACAGGTTATTTTAAAGTTTACACTTCCAGAGTCTATTTTGTAAAGGGAGTAGTTTGTACGTAAAAAAAACAAACTATTATTAATTATTTATTAATAAATAGAAATGAAAAAAAACAACTTTTTAAAATGTTTTATCACTATTTTATCGATTAAAATAATTTAATCGATAAATATTTTTACCGATTAATCGAGAAATTAATCGATAATTTCCGCAGCCCTAATATATATATATATATATATATACACACACACACATGGGGGTTGCCAAATTATTAGTTTGGCATAAATATTAAACATTTTTGAAGCAGGCATACGATAAGGTGTGGCGTGGAGGGCTAGTTTACAAGCTACAGCAGTTGGGTGTCACTGCTAAAATGTACAGCTGGTTAAAATCGTTCCTCACGGACCGAACGATTAAGACACGGCTAGAAGAAGCGCTATCCAGCGAGGCACGACTCGAAGGTGGACTCCCACAAGGTTCAGCGCTTAGCTATACATTATTCTTAGTTCATGACCTACAAGGCATCCTCGAGTCTCAAAATGCCATGTTTGCGGACGATCTGGTGATATGGAGTTCAGGAAAAGTCGTAGCAACACTGCTGAACCGGCTACAGAATGACCTGAATCGTATTGAAAATTACGCCAACCGTTGGCGCCTAGATGTCAATACGGAAAAAACGGCCCATTCCATTTTTACTAATGGACGGAATGCTCTGAAGCACGAGTTGGTTCTTCAGATCTGCGGAAAGGGGCTAAATTGGTATCGGACGCCAGCGTACTTGGGAATAAAGCTGGACCAGAGGCTCCAGATGCATAACCTTGTACGTGAATTATGCGCCAAATCCACAGCAAAATTTTCCCTGGTGAAGAAGCTAGCTAGCGCTAGTTGGGATGCAGACGCAAGACTACTAAGAGCTCTCTATCTTAGTAGCGTGAGAAAAGCTATTGACTACAGCCTCCCGGTGCAGGCCTTTGCGAGCCGTACGGCTCTAGAAGGACTGTACCAATTACAAAACCAAGCTCTACGGTTCATTTGCGGGGCGTTACGTACCACACGCACCGCTGCGGTAGAAATTATGGCAAACGTAGAACCCCTGACGATAAGACGAGAAAAAGCGTTTATGACCACGGTTGAGCGATACCGTAGGTTGATGCATGACGAACCCTGCTATCAATTACAAGACCGCTGGGTGAAGAGGACAAAACTGAAGCGACCCTCCTTCATGGATGCGGTTCACGAACTGAAAATGCTACATATGGAAGAAAATCAGCATTCCCGAGCCTTCGCTCTTCATGGGGCTTCCCCGAAAACCCCCTCAGCCCTCTGGCCCCCTAAGGGACGTAAAGACTGAGAAGCCCCCCCCCCGGAGCGGTCGCTGCTACAAGCGGCCGCCTGGGCGTCCAGGACAGTAGGTCGAAAACGCCTCCCACTATGTGTGCCTACCAAGGGAGGTGTGGAAGTTCATACTATGACTCGCTATCAACATAGTATCATTTTGGCGCCACCACGGCAAAGCTTACGAGTCTCTATGGTTAGGATCGCCGCAAAGCGTGGGATCATCACTGACCCACATAGGGTTTAACCCCCACCGGAAGGTTTCCTCAGAGCTGGCGTCCAAAATCGTTTCCTAGCGGTACCTTTTGCTATTCCGTACTGGCGCTCCTGGCCCTAAAACGGCACCGCTCAACAGCGTTGCTAATTAATTGAGGGGGACGAAACGGTTCACGAACTAGAAGATTCAGTCCCCCTACCCAAACACAGGGAACGAATGCAACTGGTCCCTGCTCGAGGACCACATGAAAGCTTTGAGGCGTCTGATATACGTTTGACACTGGCAAATGCCGCGGTGACAAGGGCCAGCCCCGTTGAGCTTTTGCGAGACGAGGCTCTGCGCACTATCGAAGCCTATGGAGACAGCGTGGTAAAAGTCTTTACAGATGGCTCACGTTTCAGAGATGGCAGAAGTGGATACGGTGTACTAATTCAATACCCCCAGCCAGGACCTGACAGCATCGAACTGTCAGGGCCGTGTGGATCCGCAAACAGTATTCATGAAGCCGAACTGGAGGCGATACACAGGGGTTTGAATGAGGTGCGCCGACGTCTAGCAAAGATAAAGGTTTTCCCGACCGTCGTGGTTTTCACCGATTCTCGGTTTTCGTTCGAGACCATGGGTCGATCCTCTCTTGAGGCCAAGACGGTCAGTGTCATTTTGGAGATAGTAGGTGAAGTCCTGGCACGTGGCGGCAGAGTAGTCCTACAGTACATCGCCGGACACTGTGGTATGACCCAATCAGACAGGGTCGACACACTGGCGAAAGCAGGCGCAGCCCAGCCCCAACCTGAAAAGCCCTTGACCCAGCTGGGGGTTAAGTCGTGGCTAAAAGACCATTTACGTGAGAAGTGGCTTGAGGGCTGGGCAAATGGGAATAGGGCCAGGAAGGTGTACCGCGACCGAGTAAAAGTGACCACTGGTGGAAACTTGAACGTGGCAATCAGACGCTCATAACACGCATGAGAACTGATTGTCCCACACGAAGCTCTTGTATAAGTTTGATAACAGAAGGGAACTGGCCTGTCGGCTGCCCCGAGGAGACGGTGGCCCACGTACTCGAATGTTGCTCCGAGTTGGACGGGGTTTTGGAGGGTGAAGTTGCGGTACCTGCAGAGGATTACATCTATGGCGATACCCGCTTGATAATGCTCGCTTGCGATAAATTGAACCGGGTCCTAAGAGACTAACAGCTCGACCCAAAAGAGGAAGTACATTCGTTATTACTTGTTTCAAAGCAATATTCACATATTATTGTAGAATGAAAAAAAAAACAAATACCTTTTTTGCTTATTTATTTTTAACTTAAATTAAAAAGATTGATTTAATGACGTCGATGTCTTTTATGTGAAAGATTGCTTTCCATCACCATTTCCGGAAAAATAAAATAGTATACTCCTACTAGAAAATGTGTGTTGTTCACACAGTTTTTGTAATAGCATGCTTGTATCCTCTTTATAAATGAAACGCATGCCATTGAGCATGGTTTCATACGTAATGGTTGTATTTACAGCATTCTTATTTGTTTGGGATACTTTAATCATGGGTAAGTGCGTGACGGACGAGGATATGAGTAAATACTATAATATGTCAATTGTCAATTTTAAAAAGGATACATTGTTAAATTATTCATTGATTTTATTCTAGAAAATGTAACATTTAAGATATATGAACTCAAATTAGTTTTAGTGGCATGATAATTCCCGCCGACAACAGATTGAGAAGCTTGGGCCATTAATTAGTTTTTAAAGCGAAATCAGTTTTAATATTGTCTAAAGCACAATAGCAGAGAAGTTCACGGGTAAAAATAATTATTTCTGATCACTAATTATGATTTCGTAACATGGGATATTATTGATGCAACACCATTTAATACAACCAAGGCAAAAAGCACTCTCGACTGGCGTACCGATAAGCACGGGTTCGAATCCACGTGAAGTTGCAAGGGTTTGTTTCCGGACTCTAGGGCATCACTGAGTCACCCAACAACGAATGGGTACCTAACACTAGTTAGGAGGCTGGGTCATGCGTGGAACCCTCATAGCCGTGGCCTGTGACCGCTGCATCGCTTGCCAACAGATAATCCGTCATGGTTTGTTGACACAATTATCTTCTGCATAGAAAGAGCGTCTGTTTAGATAATATAAGATTTTAAAAAACATTACACATAAATAACTGTTTTTGACATTAATACATGATTTTAATTTTTTTTAAACTTATGTAGCGTTTGGTAGTGAGCTGGAGCCAAACATAAAAAGTTCCATCTTCGTCTCATCAATGAAAAATAAATCATCAACCGACAGTTCGAGCGCGACTACTACCAGCAGTGGTAGCTCGTTCTTGAAACCTACAGCAGTCCAACCGATGAGCGGCGGAATTCCCAAAAATCTATTGGTTGCTTCTCATAGCTTCTTTGCTTCGAATATAAGTATAGACAAATACAACAATGAAACCGCCGACAACGACAGTTCTACTAGTAGAGACTCAACGGTCAACGAGGTTTTCAGCTTACGAATTCAGCCAACCAAAGAACAGCCATCTACCGGAAGCAGGGTCAGTGAAGACGTAAAGGCAACTTCAGTGACTACAGTGGAAACATCGAGTACTCAAGGAAAGCCCTGTATAGGTACGCGTAATTAATAAAGAAGAAATCACCCTTTGCTTTTCCACTTTAATGATATAGCCTAGTGGTCGTGTTTAGATACTAAAAACATCATTATGAGGAATGTTCATTCTCTGTTGGGTTGAGCCGTTAGGCTCTTAAAACCCGGTTCAATTTTTCGCAGGCGAGCCTCAGCATTCGGGCATCGCCGTAGAGGTAGTTGCAACTTCACCAAATAAAGCCCCGTCCAACTCGGGGCAACTCTCTAGCACATGGGTCACCGTTTCCTCCGGGTAGCCACACAACCTACAGGCCAGTTCCCTTCTAGTGTCAAACTTGTATAGGTAGTTTCGTATGGGACAATGGTCAGTTCTCATTCTAGTTATGAGGGACTGACTACCACGATCAAGTTTCCACCAGGCATCGCTTTTGCTCGGTCGCGGCAGTTTCTGGTATACCTTTCTGGCCGTATTCCCATTCTTCCAGCCCTCAAGCCATTTCTCTCGGAAATGGTCTTTTAGCCACGACTTGACCCCCAGTTGGGTCAAGGGCTTATCGGGTTGGGGCTGGGCTGCGCCTGCCCTGGCCAGTGTGTCGACCCTGTCTGATTGGGCCGTGCCGCAGTGTCCAGCCATGTACTGTAGAACCACCTTGCCGCCACGTGCTAGGATGTCACCTACTGTATCCAGAATGGCACTTACTATCTTGGCCTCCAGAGAGCTTCGACTCAAGGTTTCGAGCGAAAACCGAGAGTCGGTGAAGACCACGACAGTCGGGAAATTCTTTCTCTTAGCTAGACGACGGCGTACTTCCTTCAAACCCTTGTGGATCGCGTCCAGTTCGGCTTCGTGACTACTGTTCGTGGATCCACACGGCCCCGACAGCTCTACGCTGTCCGGCCCTGGTTGGGGGTATTGAATTAGTACACCGTATCCACTTTTGCCATCTCTTAGACGTGAGCCGTCCGTGAAGACTTTTACCACGCTGTCTCCATAGGCCTCGATTGTGCGCAGAGTCTCGTCTCGCAGGAGCTCGACGGGACTGGCCCGTGTCACCGCGGTATTTGCCAGTGTCAGACGTATATCAGGCGGGTCAAGGCTTTCATGTGGTCCTCGAGCAGGGACCAGTTTCATTCGTTCCCTGAGCTTGGGTAGGGGGACTGAGTCTTCAAGTTCGTGGACCGCGTCCATAAAGGAGGGTCTCTTCAGTCTTGTCCTCTTAACCCAACGGTCTTGCAGTTGGTAGCAGGGTTCGTCATGCTCCAACCTACGGTATCGCTCCACCGTAGTCATGATTGCCTTTTCTCGCCTAATCGCCAGTGGTTCTACGTTTGACATTATTTCTACCGCGGCGGTGGGTGTGGTACGTAACGCCCCACATACGAACCGTAGAGCTTGGTTCTGTATTCGGTCCAAGCCCTCTAGAGCCGTGCGGCTCGCAAAGGCCTGGACCGGGAGGCTGTAATCAATAGCACTTCTCACGCTACCAAGATAGAGAGCTCTTAGTAGTCTTGCGTCCGCTCCCCAACTCGTGCTAGCCAGTTTCTTCACCAGGGACAATTTAGCTGTGGTTTTGGCGCATAATTCACGTACATGATTATGCATCTGGAGTTTTGGTCCAGCTTTATACCCAAGTACGTTGGTGTCCGGTCCCAATTTAGCCTCTTACCGCAGATCTGAAGCACCACCTCGTGCTTCAGAGCGTTCCGTCCATTAGTGAAAATGGAGTGGACCGTTTTTTCCGTATTTACCTCAAGGCGCCATTGGCTGGCGTAATTTTCAATACGGTTCAGATCATGCTACAGCCGGTTCTGCAGTGTTGCAACGTCCTTTCCCGAACTCCATGTAACCAGATCGTCAGCAAACATGGCATTCTGGGACTCGAGTATGCCTTGTAGATCGTGGACGTAGGCTAAGAACAATGTACAGCTAAGCGCTGAGCCCTGCGGGAGCCCGTCTTCCAGTCGTGCCTCACTGGATAGCGCTTCTCCAAGCCGTGTCTTGATCGTTCTGCCCGTGAGGAACGATTTAACCCAGCCGTACATTTTAGCAGTGGCACCTAACTGCTGTAATTTGTATAGGAGCCCTCCACGCCACACCTTATCGTATGCTTGCTTTAGATCGAAGAACACCGCAACTGTGTGGTTCTTCATCTGGAGTTCGTTTGTCATGGTCTGAATTAAGCGTAGTGCTTGGTCCATCGGGTTGCGTCCCTTGCGGAACCCACCCTGAGCCTTCGGAATGCTTTTGGTTTTCTCGAGGTACCAATAAAGCCGTGCGTTCACTAACCGTTCTGCTACCTTTCCCACACACGACGTGAGGGAAATGGGCCGGTAGCTGGACGGGTGTTCGCCGGGCTTCCCTTCCTTACGTATTGGGGTAATTATGGCCTTTTTCCACAGCTTCGGCAGTGTGCCTGTAGTCCAGGTTCGATTGATAAAACTCAATAGTTTTATTCGGCCTGTACTAAAAACATCATTATGAGGAAGAATGTTTGATACTAAAACAAAGCATTTTTAGAAAGGAAGCTGTTTAAAAAGTCAATAGGGCTGGGGTGGGGTGCAGGGGTAGTCTGAGGAAATTTGCAAAATAACAATACGCATATCGGTAACAAAGCTTCCTTAAAACGTTATGAGTGGGAAATATTCATATATTGATTTAGTAAATGTCTGTTATTTTGAAATATGCCTGGTAATACGTTTCACATACTTCGCAAGCTTTATTTTGCAAAATATGTGACGCATATCTGCTATTTTATTGTCTTAGTTCATTTCGGTCTTAAAAGATATAAAGTGATTTATTGATAAGATTTAATGTTTTAGATCAGGGGTCTCCAAAATACGGTCCATGGTCCAGATGCGGCCCGCGATAACTTCTCATATCGCCTCTGGAAACCCTTTACCCTGCCAAAAAAGTATACTTTTAAAAAGTTTTTTTATCTGTATTTGACCAAAAAACCTTAGTAGTTGGGGGTTAGTAATCGGTCCCCAAACTGTTATTAGACAGTTAATGCGGACCCCCGGCAGAAAAGTTTGGACACCCTTGTTTTAGAGGAATAATTTTGTAACTAGTATTTAATTATAATATGTCAGAAATCATCTTTAAGTTTCTTACTGAAATTGTATGGAATGATTATGAGTGTTAAATGAATTTATTTTTAAAAATGTAGGTGAAAGAAGAAAGCAACTTCACTGACAATTGTTTGGAAGTTTTCAAATGAGAAAAATTAAAATGAAGTATTTTTAAATTATAGTTTTTAAATATTGCAGTGCATATCAACCTCGAGAATCTTTAAGCTATAATTATGAAAACATTAAATTTTTTCAAGGTGACCATAAAGCGTACGTTGTGTTGAAGCATGATTTCAACAAAAAACGGTCCTACCTCACAAGTAATTGTAATTTCGATATCTCATTCGACCTTCGAGGGACCATTAAAATTGCCTTCTGTCTGCCCAACGTCCAGCTGGAAAGGGGAGTCTACGTGATGGTCAACCAAAGGATCATCCCTGTTGATGTCCACCGTGGTACGCACGTTTGTTGACCTAGTTATGATTAACGTGAATTCGCGTTTAGTAAAATATTTATAAAAAGTATTGCGGGAAAAAATTACTGAGATGAAACATTAGCACTTTACGAGCTAGGGCCAACAACAAACATATCCATTGTGATGTAATTGCCTTCATATTATACTTAATAACGTTTGCCATTTTGATAATTTCTGATCTTGACTTTGGTGGTATATTATGCTCCCGCTAAGTTTTTTGGTTAGTGTGCAAAGTAAAACAAAAAATATTTTAAAAAAAAAAAATTTGGGCAAATTTGCACATCATTCATTTATTGTGTATTATTTTACAAAATTTACTGTGCGTAATCCTAAACTGCCTAGCTCTTTCGTTCAGGCGTATTGGCGCCCTAGCAACCGCGCAGCTTAAATGGAACATTTATTGATAACCGATCCGCTGATGAATCTCACTGGATTTCTTTTTGTTCCTTTAGACTTATAATTAGTATTAGTATGTATTTTGTAAAAGTTAGAATTAGAGAACCTCACTTTAGATACTTAGATGTGAGGAAAAGAGATGACCAGTGTATGAGAAAGACAGAGTGAACCGTTACCGTATTAGAAACAGATCGACTGATTGTTTGAAAACGGAGAAACGTGTTTCTGTCACTGTTTCATTGATCCCCTCAGTGCAATGACTTCTTGGAAACGTTTGTTGATGAAACACTCGTAATAATGAGACGATGACGATGTTTTTTTAAATAAAAATAATGAATGATAACTTGATAGTAGCGATACATATAAATTAGAAGTTTATAAATTTAATAGTATGGCGTGTTTCGTGCCTGTTTACTTATTAACCTCCCAAATAACTCATTTGTTTAGTTTTCCCCTCAACCATGTGTATGTTGTTTTCACTAATGATGACAGTCTAACCTAAGCTCAATTAATTATCGCCATTTATTTATATACAATTTTTATAAAGAGCCAATTCTTAGAGAAGTCATTTGTTCTCTTTTTATGAAAATATATATTTTTATTAGCCATTCTTTTGTTTTACAAGACATAAGCTTTGACAAAACAACACAAAATTTACTCAAAATTTAACCTTTGAAATCCGCATTTTCTATTTGATCCTTTGCTATGAATATTTATACCTTTTGTTAAATTAAAGATATAATTCGCAAGTAGTGTGTATGTCTATTTCTTGTGTTCTGTACAAAGACGAATGCACACGATTTATTCTGTGGGATAAAACATTGGAGTCGGAAGAGAAACATTGGATAACGTTGATGTTTACATACGCAGAGAAGGGATGCAGCTTTGAGAGGACATTAAATTGTAAAGTCCAGAGTAGGTATCTTAGGAAAAATAAGTAGATCGTTAATTTAAAGTAGAATTGATTAATAAAACGATTACATTTCTTTTTGTTTTTATTTACAACATCAAATCATCCAAACGAAAAGAAGTTAAGAAAAAAACGTATTCTTTTTGGACACGTCCTCAATTAATTTTGTATATTAACTTTAAAAATGTCTAAATAACAATATAAAATCAAGCATATATCTTAGACTCAGCCTTCTTGTTATTATTCAACTGTTACGAATTTTGATTTTCCGATATTTTTAAGCAATAAATATTTCTAATATGAAACAGAGTTTCTGTATATACTATTTCTTAATTGCTTGTAGTTAAAAGAAGCCACAGTCAAGTTTGTAATGGTAAGTTTGTAGAAAGCAATATGACTCTCATTTAACATCTTTAGAACTCGATTTGAATATTTTACATATTTCTTCATTTTAATGTATATCTTTGATAATCTGAGACATCTTAAAAACAGATTGTGAATCACAAAACTTTTTTTTAAAAAACTGAGTTAATTCTGGTATGTTTTCTTAAATTTTATCAAATTTGGGGTGGTAAATAATTTTGAAATTCTAAAGTTTAAAAAATCTCATCAGTAAATTGCAACCATGCTGAGAACATGCAATCGCCCATCTATAATACTCCAACTTCCCATGTGAGTAGGAACATTGAACTTTGGGAAGTTCTTGAGTACAACCATGCGATGGTTACCAAAAAATTACCGGTGGCAAACCATTTCTTTTCATTAAATGAACTGTGTTAAAACTTGTTAGAACTTAAGCTATTGTGTATATGGATGAAATTTTATTAACTTGTTTAAAAAATAGATAACTCGTATTAAAAATATATAAGGCAGTAAACTACTAATGGTCATTTCTTCGCGGCCTGGGTCCTAAATTTTTGTTTACGTAATCATTTAAAACTTTATTCCACATTATATTTTCCACTATCTTGACAAACATTTACTATATCTATCATGATGCAGATTGAAGTCAACAGGGTTTTTATAAAAAAATAAACAAATAAAATACGAACAAACAGGTATTGGGCAAAAAATTAATTTCCGGCTCTAAATGTTTTGTGTTTTTCTTACTTAAGCTGTATAACTCATTCATTTTTTTCCAACCTTAATGATCTTTGGAAAGTTTTTATGAACGCCGCCACTAAGGTTTCTGGATACATTCGCCATATTAAGCAAATACATCATCAATTTATTGCGTGAAACTTAAACATACAAGCGTGTAATATACAGATCGAACTATGACCTATGAGAGCATGACGTTTCATCGTTTCACTCAACAGCTCCGCTGAGGATGTGGCAAGTTGTTGACAACGGCAACGAAATACTCATCAACCGCACCTGCAACTTTCCCATCTACGCCAACTGCCGCAACTACATCGAAGTATGCTTGACCACCCTTTACAATCCGTTTGTCATGAACGCTAAAATTGGAAATGTGTCTGTCAACAGTTTCGTTATGGGTAAGACCCGTTGTCATGGGCGGATAGTCATCGGCATGCCTGTACAGAGAAGTAGCTGTCCCCTCGGGACAAACGTTAACTTGTGTGCTCTTTTCCAGTTTCATCAATATCTTAACCTAATTCAGTTTCTTTAAAGTGAATTCGTAAGCCTCGTTTGTTACAGAGGGGAGGGGGGAGTTAAAAATGGTTAAAAGTAGCGTGATACACTTTAATGACATTCAAATTATTGATAACATGGTCGGTGTTTATAACATTTTTAGCTATATTAACAATAAGAGTTCTTAAAAATTTGACGTCTTATTAAACTTTCTAAATTGTATGCACCGACGGTATTTTTACTGTCATGTTGGTAGATAAAATGTGCTGTAATTTTCATAGAAAACCCACAAGATCATAAAACCACTGATCCCTTACAGACCATGAATGTCTATGGGGGCAAGTGAAGTAGCGTTCACAAGTTTCATTGACCACTAACGAGCAGGGGATTGTGTGGTTAGCACAATGCCTCGGGGGCATTTTCAGTGCCACGGCTCACGACTCGAGTTCTTGCAGCGTTCGGTAGTCCAGCGCGCTACTACTTAGACCAACGCGCCCCTAATAAACAGTTGCTGATAGCCCTGTTTATTTGTTTTTCAGGATACTGTATGACCTTCAGGGTCGACTCTACGAAAGAAATCCTAAGAAATGATAATGTCGTCATCTGGTACAAAGAGCTGTTTTCATGCAATCGGACTGGAAACGTTGTGTGTAGGTTTGATCTATTAGATGGTAAGTCATGTATCACGTGTACATCAATAGCCTTAGACGCAAATCTACGTTCATTTTATGTACAACAATATTCTCATATCGTATAGTATATGTACTGTCCCTTTTGTGCACACAAAAAGTTTGGTATAGCATCTGTCCGTCTACCAAAGATGATGGATTAATCTTTATGATTTGCAGCTCTTGTTGTGGCTAATTAGACCAATCCTTGAGTGGCAGTCTCCTCTGCAAGTTACACACACGAATGTAGTTGGGCAGTGTTGCCTGGCCTTTCTCCTCGCTCTTTTTTCAACTGACTCTTCGATATTTTGCTCCACTGCTCTTAGTGATACTTCTTTCACTATAACCCACCACGTGGTCCTATCCTCAGCCAGGTTTTCCCAGTTTTGTATGTCAATGTTAGTTTCTTTCATATGTCCATGTATCTAAGAGCGAATTTATATAGGAAAGGGTAGAGTGGGTGGGGCAAAACGCCTAGGCGGTCAAAGCAAACACCACATTCAGCCCACATTAAAGCTAGTAAAATTATGCGATAAATGCTCTGTGTATGATTTGGAGGTAATATAATACATATTTTCATTATATGGACCATATTGATCTTGGCGGCTGGGTAGCGAAACCAATTGTACGCTCGCCTCACAAGCTGAGTGGTGTCGAATTGAACCCACCGTAAAGTTACTACAAAAAATGTCGAGAAATGAATATCGCTATGAAAAGTCCTCAGCTGAACTGGAGAGTTATGGGCGCCGCCAGGGTCAGCCGAGCCAGAGAATGTTCTAATGGAAAAATTAGAACCTCCTATGATCTCGTAAAAGGGGAGTTTAGGTTTTAAAATAAACATTATGCGCAGCACTCTACAACATATAGAGTGTTAGACGGTAAGATGCATACTTCTAGTACACATTAGGGAGTATATTAAGGAAAACACATAATTGTTTGATATTAGAGATCTTGGAGGGTAAACTGCACACCGATGGTGAACATTTAAAGACTACATAATGGAATTAAGTAAATTAAGAATGCTATTACAAATACATTACACTTTACCCTGATATTTCCTTGTAAGTTTTGACAAGTGTTCTCACTGTTATCCCCAAACTCGTTTTTAAAGAATTTAAAATTTCAAATCACAGACTGTCACTATTTTTAAAAAAGCACATTTATTAACGTTGCTTTAATTTTTATTCTCCAACTCACCCCCTCCCTGCACAGCCCTGTTCGTAACTTCATTATTTTATAAAACATTATATATATATATATAAGGATATACGGTCTAATTATTCTTTGAAATTAAAACTATAAAACTTAATTATCAGTGGAGTTGCTAGGATATGGGGAGGGGGTCCAAATTGTGCAATCGCACCGGGACTCCATTTGAAGGGAGCCCTTAAGTTAGTGTCTGATTTGTTTTTCAGTTTTTACATTAAATATTACGCCCACTCTATGCTTGTGGGGCCGCCAAAGTTAAAAAGCTCCTTGCTTCCCCCAAACCACTAAATATTCCTAGCTTTGCTACTGTTAATAATGATTAAAATAAAAAAAGTCCATTGTGTGAAAACACTACCCTTTAACTAAAAAGAATAAAACTCTTTTCTCTACAGACGCTTGTCCCAAATCACAGATGATATCAGACAGCGAGAATGCTGCGACACTGCCAACTCTTCAAAATGTTATCTTTGTATTCGTTTTACCGATTCTGGGACTACAATGAATTTCTTAAAAATAATTTTGTTTTAAAAATAAATAATTAACACAAATAATAATAATATTCCAAGTCAAGTATTCTTGGGTATTTGATCACGTGATTTATAAATAAACACGTACGTGACAGGTGACGAGGATTCATATTTTCCTTTCAATTCTATTTTAAAATACATATAGCAAAAAAACGAAATATTTAAAAATTCAACACATAGGTAGAACCATTTTTTTTTTTAATTTCAAAAAAGTAAATGGAAAAGACGTAAAGAGGGTAAGGGATATCCTGACAGGACGTAAAAAAACAACAACAGCGAACGTTTCGGAAAAGAGCCTTTCTTAACAGACATACAATACACAAATAAAACGAATATAAAAAATAAAAATTAAAAACTTAGCTGCGGTGAAATCACAAGAGTTAATGAAAGTAAATCTGGAAGAGAGCAGAGCGAGCCTATATAGGAAAGGAGAGCGTGGGTGGGGCAAAATGACTAGGTGGTCAAAGCAAACACTAAATTCATTCCATGTGGCATATTTTTTTTATTGTAAGTCCGTTGAAAAAGTCTCTTTGTTGAAACGTTCGCTGTTTTGTTACGTCCCTTTCAGGCTAACCCTTCCCCTGTTTAAGTCTTTTCCATTTATTTTTTTATAAGCCTGATTGTAGTCTCACCCCTAACCCCCAATTTTGTTTACTTTTTTTATTTCATGATCTCTACAAAAGATCTAGTTAAAATGCATTTAATCAGCAGGACAAAAAGATGATTTATAAAAAAAATTATCTCAAATTGCACGGTGACAAATATATCGGCGGGGCTTTCATTCAAGCTACTTTAGAAATTAATAAATAAATAAAACTTTAAAGATATTCCTTGAAAACTCGTTTACTCATCAAATTAACGTGACATGAAACATGCCAGGGATGTTGTTGTTTGTGTGTGTGTGTTTGTGTGTGTGTGTGTTTGTGTGTGTGTTATTAGGCTCCACTGTATATATTTGTTATTGTTAGAGAAAAGGGGAGTGATGGCTTCTCATGATCTTTTGGTGTTTTTTTAGTTGGCATTTTTTTTAAAGTCTACATTTAGTAGTCCGCCAGTCTTTCACATATTCTCATTTTTCTTGTCACTTCATCACAAATTAATTGCTACATAAATTTGCTTTCTAGACTTCCTATACAAACTTTCTTTATCTAACAATTATTCCATCTAATGTATTTGAATAAAAACTAATGTGAGTGTTGGCTATATGTAACCATGTATGTATTAAAATTTTGAATTTTATAATTTAACAAGTTCAATTTTTTTAGACCAAAAAAAAGAAAGGTTTTAACTTTTTGTTATTGCTGTTTTAAAGGTTTTTTTGAATTTGCTGTTTGTTATTTTTGTTTTTCAATTGTTTATTTGCATACAAATGCAAATCATTTTTTAAAGGAATCTTAATTTTTTTGTAAATACACCTATCATTAACAGCTCATTTTTCCATTGGCTGGTTGTAATTTTAGAGAAGTTATGCTTGAATCCTTATCAGTTAGTTTCTGATTGATTATAAATAATACCAATTATTTTTTTGACTCATACATTTGATTTCTAGTTAGAAGTTAATCACAGTCATTATAAAAGCCGTTACAAATAACTTAACAAACAATGCTATTGTTTCGTTTGAGAGAGTGTATTCCTGCTTGCGACCATGCACAAAGCTCTATTAAACCCTGCTTTAACGTTTTGCTTTGGGGTAAAGAGTCCCATTGATCCGTCTCTAGACTCTACTTCGATGTGAGCGCCAAGCTTGAACTCAATACTGTATTAATCAATAGCGAGTCTGGCTCGTTTAATTGTGTTATAATAAGAATTTGTATATAATAACAGGTCGAGTGGTGTACCGATGGTGCAAGTTCGAATCCACGCGAAGGCGAGGATTTGCTCCCGGGGCCTGAGGAGTCCCCGAGTCACCAAGCTCTGAATGGGTATCTAACTTGACAATATTTAAAGCGGCTGGGTCAGGGGCGGATTAAGAGTGCACGGGGCCCCGGGCTGCAATCAAACGGGGGCCCTATCCAGCCAGCATCCTTAAGGTAAAATGACTGTTAACAGCTAATATAAGACTAACTCAATATTAATAATGAAAAAAAACGAAATAACTGTTTGAAGTGTTCGCGGTATGTTAAAATTGAGTGTGAAAAGAAAGACTTTATCTTCCCCTGCTGGAAATCGAACCCGACGCCGGTGGCTTCACGAGCCTGTACTATCTCCACACGGCTAGCGGAGATTCTCTAAAACGAGAAATTTTAAAAATATGAACTATATTTTATATTATGCGAAGTGAGCCAATTTAAGTTTTTCGATTATTAAGTACTGTCAATACTATCATGTCTGAACGCGATCAGTTGTATAGATAATATTTATTCATTTATTATGTTTTCAAGTGTTCGTGCAAACATTTGTACACTTTGATTATAAAACATAAAAAGTTTTGGGGCCCCCAAACTGTCGGGGGCCCCTGGCTTTAGCCCGTTCAGCCCCCCCCCCTTAATCCGCCATAGGGCTGGGTAATGCGTGGAATCCTTATAGCCGTGGCCTGTGACCGCTGCATCCCTTGCCAACAGATCATCTCTCATGATCTGTGGACGCAATTATCATCTGCATAGAAGGAGCGTCTGTATATCTAAGATAAGTTAATTGATAATTAATGCATTTTAAATTCTTTTTTTTTAAATATTTAAAAAATAAAAAATATTTTACTTATCTTCCCTGATAACCATCAAAATGGGCTGCCCTTTTAAATCATTTATTTTAACTCGTGGCATCTGCTTGATTGATTAAATGCTTGCTAATCACACGAATAGTCATCCAAGCTTTGATAGAAAAATCCAACTCACTCACCTATTTTATAAAGTTATTCAATATGTGCAATTAAAATTAAAGGGTAATTTATTTAAGTAGCACTTATCTTATCTTATCTTATCTTATATGTTACAGACGCTCCTTCTGTACAGAAGATTATTGCGTCCTACGTATTTTTATGGTTTGTGTTTAGTCCTGTACTCTTACTAGAGTTTTAAAAGATGATAAAGTGGTGGCTTTCCTGGTTTCTTCAGGCAACCCATTCCACGCCCGAATACCGGACGGAAAGAAAGAAAACTTGTATGTGTTTGTTCTTGCATATGGAATAAGAAAGGTGTTTTTAACTTTATGAACTTTATGTCTATTTGAGGGTTGTATTAGGTTATCTTTGTGTTGTATTTCTAAATTAGAATTAATTGCCTTATGTATAATTACTAATTTACTCTTGGTTATTCCATCCTCTAGTGTTTCAAGGTTTAATGATTTATCTAACGGTGTTACTCTTGTCAGTTTTGAATATTCTCCAGTAATGAATCTGGCAGCTCTTTTTTGGATTTGTTCTAACTTATCAATATTTTCTTTGGTGGATGGGTCCCATACAGAAGATGCATATTCTAGTATAGGTCTCACCAGGGTGAGATAGCATTTTAGTTTTATATCTTTGTTACATTTGTAAAAGTTTCTTTTTATAAAGCCTAAGGTTTTGTTTGATTTTTTAATAACTTCATTGACATGGGGATTCCAAGATAGTTTCTCATTTATTATGACTCCTAAATATACACATTATAAAATGAAAATCATTTGTATTATTACGAAAAAGAAAAAAAAAAGAAACAGTTCCAAAGTTTCTCATTTGAAATGAAATTTCAACTTATTTTTAAGAAGAATGTTCTAACTCTTTTGTTTTATTTTCCTGATAAAGTTTGCAAAAGCTGATTTAAAACGTCATTATTGTGTGCGTACACTCCCACTTCCTGTTTAATGTATATTATGTGAAACATTTCATATTACTTTTTGACAAATGTATAGTTCTTGTATTTGTTATTTTATTTAACAACTTCCTTCTAAATTAAAAAATCATTCAAATTGCATGTTAATATGTATTTACAAAATACATTCTATTTTTCGTTTCTAGTGCATTGTGAGTAAAATAAACCATTTAAAGAAAATTGATTCTTCAAATTAGATATTTTTGTTATAGCCTGTTTAAAAAATGTATTTACATAAAAATAATAAATCTTTTTATTTAACATTGTTTGGGAAACAAACTGTGGCTCGAAATTTCTATTTAAGGGTTAATTTTAACATGACCGTTATATAAAAAACTGCAAAAAATGCATGGCTGCATCACCTGTAGCGTAAGGCAAGGGAAACACATTTTTAAATTGTTTTTATCGAAGTTATTTGCACATTTGTTAGTGCTTTGATTGCACGAAACAAATGATATTTATCGTGTATGCTTCAATACCATGTAGCTTGTTTCTGATACTATCATGTAACTTCTTTACACCAGGAGGATAGACTCAAGGACTCGGATAGGAGGAGTGCTGGCGGTGTGGGGGGGGGTAATTTAATGTTTATTTATTACTTTTGAGATAATATTTTAAATAAATAATAAAAGCTATAGCATACTAGACTGTCCATGACCAATAAAAGCTATAGCATACTAGACTGTCCATGACCATTAAAAGCTACAGCATACTATACTGTACATGATCAATAAACGATATAGCATACTAGACTGTACATGATCAATAAACGATATAGCATACTAGACTGTCCATGACCAATAAAAGCTAAAACATACTAGACTGTCCATGACCAATAAAAGCTATAGCATACGAGACTGTCCATGACCAATAAAAGCTATAGCATACTAGACTGTCCATGACCAATAAAAGCTAAAGCATACTAGACTGTCCATCCCCAATAAAAGCTATAGCATACTAGACTGTCCATGACCAATAAAAGCTATAGCATACTAGACTACCCATGACCAATAAAAGCTATAGCATACCAGACTGTATATGAACAACAAAAGCTATAGCATACTAGACTGTCCATGAAAAAAAAAACTATAGCATACTAGACTGTCCATCCCCAATAAAAGCTATAGCATTCTAGACTGTCCATGACCAATAAAAGCTATAGCATACTAGGATGTCCATGACCAATAAAAGCTATAGATGTTAGACAGTCCATGACCAATAAAAGCTATAGCATACTAAACTGTATGTGACCAATAAAAGCTATAGATACTAGACTGTCCATGACCAATAAAAGCTATAGCATACTAGACTGTCCATGACCAATAAAAGCTATATCATACTAGACTGTCCATGACCAATAAAAGCAATAGATACTAGACTGTCCATGACTAATAATCTCTATAGCATACTAGACTGTCCATGACCAATAAAAGCTATAGCATACTAGAGTGTCCATGACCAATAAAAGCTATAGCATACTAGACTGTCCATGACCAATAAAAGCTATAGCATAATAGACTGTCCATGACCAATAAAAGCTATAGATACTAGACAGTCCATGACCAATAAAAGCTATAGCATACTAGACTGTCCTTGACCAATAAAAGCTATAGCATACTAGACTGCCCATGACCAATACAAATTTTATTGAATCACATTTATTTTAGGTTTAAGACTCTAAAATCAACTACATGGATAAAATAAACATATGTATCATGACAATCCTGGAAAACATTTTTACTCCATCTGAAGATGAAGCACTTCTTTAAACTTGAATGTGTTTAACACAATAGAGCTGTTCTTACTGAAAACCACTTTTTACGGCTAAGCCACAGAAAAGCTCAATTGTGTATTATATAAAAGTTAAACCAAGTAATGTATAACAAATTATTGAAAATACCAATAAGACAATGTTGTTTTTTTTCCCCAGCTTTTTTGAAGGCAATGGGAGAAGAGCTGTGTCCTGAAAGCAAGTATTTTTTTTTCTTTTTTTTTTCTTATTAAATCGTTGATCACAATAAAAATAATAAATTTACGCTCATTTTAGAGATCTAAACACGATTTTTATATCCGTGTTTGCTGATTAAAGTTTGCAACTCTAATGACAGCTTATAAACAGTACGCGATCCGTATTTATTTCATTTATTATTCCATGAGACATCGTTTCATCACAAAAGAAAGAGGGGAGCGAAATACTATAGAATTTATCTTCGCCTCCTAAGCTTTTAATTGGACAGAATATTTCTTATAGTTAGCGTCTTTTAAATTGTTTTTGGTACACTTTTTATAAACATGTGAATATGGGTTTAGACGTACGTTCCTTAATTGATTGTTATTTGTGTATGTGTGTCTGTGTGTTTTTTAATACACTTTTTGTTTTGTTCCTTTTAAAATTGTATTTCTTTTCTAGAGAGTCATGAGGCAAGATACAAAACTCTTTTTTTTCCTCTTTAATTCCAGATCCAACAATTTTCCTGCAGAAAGAAGGCAAGAACTCCTCGGTGACGTCAAATAACTGCACATTGTTGTTTACGCTCTACCGTCAGTACGAGCTCGTTATTTGTGTGTCTGGTCTCAGACCAGCCTACGTCATGAGAGCTTTCATACAGAACAAGAAATATCCCTCGTTTTTGATAGGTAATAATTTCATTTTAATACGTTTGCAAAGTTGAAGATAGAGAAATGTATCAACAATCAACTTACATTGATAATTGGAAAGAAAACAAACTAAAAAAGACAAATGGCGCATTATGAAAAATAATTTAAAGTTTGAAGAAGGAAATATGGTGGTGGTTAGGAGTATTTCAAAACTCAACCATAATTCAGAAACTCTATATCATTCTGAAAATATCCTTTGAGACAGGTCTCCTCTTATACTTAGTGTATTCATTTATTATTTTTTATATTAGTTTAAGTAATTTATATCGTTCACCACTAATAAAAAGAGGAAGTGAATTAATCCAAATCAGTGCGAAGTTATTTAATAACTATTTAATAAGACAATTAATGTTCAATTAACAGATCCATCAATAAACGCATGACCTCTTATAGTTATTTGATGAGATGGACTCTAATTTTGTAGAAGAATTATGTTTTATCTTTTAAAAGTATATGAGAATAATAACAATTTCATTTTTTTTTTCTTCATCAGATAATACTATTTTCTAATTGAGTTTCAAAATTCCATTCTTCCTCTGAGAAAAAATTCCTTTTATCAGAAAATTTATTTGGCAAGAATTATATTACCTAATAAAACCCTCAAATAGACATAAAGTTAAAAACACCTTTCTTATTCCATATGCAAGAACAAACACATACAAGTTTTCTTTCTTTCCGTCTGGTATTCGGGCGTAGAATGGGTTGCCTGAGGAAACCAGGAAAGCCACCACTTTATCATCTTTTAAAACTCTAGTAAGAATACAGGACTAAACACAAACCATAGAAATACGTAGGACGCAATAATCTTCTGTACAGAAGGAGCGTCTGTAACATATAAGATAAGATAAGATATTAAAATTAATTCTTTTTAAAATGGCATTTACATTTATATATTGTTTATTACTATGCATTATGTTTTTCGTTAACTAATATATATCCCCAGTTTCCTGCAGCTACATAAGGTACACTCCAGCTTCTGCTGGTTTTAGAGTTTTGACTTTTCTCTACAAGGAGGAGAACGAGTGCAAGAGATCAGGGAATCTCACATGTTCTATCAAAAGTGAGTCTACTTCACTGCTAAACTCTCTCATTACTGCACAAATTAGATTATTCTTAATTAGTAATTAATCTTTTGGTGTGCCCGTCGGTGTTAACGAGGACCGCTCTCATGATATCAGTCCACGTTGTTGTTTTTTTTTTAAGGGCCACTGAAATTATATTTGAAATGAAGCTAATATAATTATTGGTATTTGTGCCTGGAGTTGGAAAGCCGCAACTTGACATTGAAAAAATCGCATGCTGCACGTGAGCCGTATGTGCCTACACCTGTTCTATCCAATGAAATGTGTATTTAGTAAGCTGACATCCAAACGAAAAATATTAAGTGGTAAGACGAACGTACGCAAAAATTTTTCTTTTTTTCCCCAACTAGGGATTCATTAAAAACACGAAGCTGAAAATCACTGTAATTAAAAAACCAGGTTTATATCAGATAGTTCCAGAGTTTAAAGACGTGATGAACACTGTGGAAGGGCAAAGAAAAGAACGCTGGAGATGATAGTGTACTGTGTAGTCTATTCTTGCCTGTGATATGTATATACAATTTAAATAAAATAAATACATGCACTTCGAATTATTCAAAAGCTATACTGTGTATGTTAGGGAGATGGATAAACAGTTTTTTAACATAATAGGTTAAAATCAGGGTTCTCCAACATTTTCTGCCGGAGGGCCGCATTAACTGTCAAACAGCAGTTTTGGGGCCGACTACTAACCTCCAACTACTAATTTTTGTGGTAAACTACAAGTAAAATATAATTTTTTTTGAGATTAATAGGTCTCCAGGGTCAGGATGAGAGGACCTCGTGGGTCGCATCTGGCCCGCGGGCCGTAGGTTGTAGACCTCTTAAATAGTCAGAAATTAATGCATTTAAAACTGGGCAATGATAAGCTGGTAGTTAAATATGGAGAAGCCTGTATGTGTAAACTGTTATTCTGATTTAACTCAAAAGCTTATATGAAATAGATCATTCAATAAATAGCAATAACGACTTCATTGTTTCCATGTGTTGCATTAAGTTAGTAGCATTATGAAGAAAATAAATGTGTTATGCTTTATGTGTATGTGTGTTCAAAAATAAATTGTGTTACATAATTTTTACCATCTTATCCAGCAACTCCAGAGGCCGTCATAGGCAGAGGCACTTCACTTGATCAAATCTCCTACAGAATAATTTTCTCAACCATCACTGCGATTATCACCTGGTGCTCTTCACTAGAGACTTGAAATTTTTGGAATTCTAACCCAATAAACACTATTATCTTAATTTAGCTTTGCACGTAATTAATATTTTTCATGTAATAAATTTCAAACATCAATTTTTAATTCAGACGTCTGTTCTAACTCTCGTTACTAATATTTTAAAGTGTTTTCATGTACACTTAAATGTGTGTGAGCGAGTGTTTGAGTGTGTGTTTTCGCGTGGCTGTGTCTCTGTGAGTTTATATGCGTTAATTGGGTATCCATGAAAGTTGAATAAATCATTAAAAAGCCGATATGGATTTTTTTTTAAAGATGTGTATTAACATATGCATATGGGAAATACGTTTATATTTATTTTGAAAAACAAAGAAAAAAGAAAACTGTTCACATATGGTTCAAGAGTCTATAGACACTTATACGTATACTACATATAGACATGTTTCTCTTATTTTCATATTAGTAACTTATAGTTATTTATTTATTTTTAAAAACTTTATAAAACAAATATTTATTACGCCAATGAATAACAAAAAAAATAATAAAATAAAAAAAAAAAAAAAATATATATAAAAAATGTAATAATAATAATCTATAGCAGAAGACACTGATACAAAATGAATACAGGTCAAGCTGCCTGCAACATTTTTTAAGTAATGGTTGGCTTTCCTAAAAAGAATACAAAATGTCAATGCAATTTTAAATCATTATTATTTTTTTTTAATGTTTGAATGGCTTAGTAGAAAGATATTAGAGGATGAAATATGACCCCAAAATATGAAAACGATAAGTCACAAAAAATACAACTCGTTCAAGTCTAATAAAAAAAGTGATGATATACCATAAATCCCCCCTCCCCTTTTTTTTCTCCCCGAAAAAGAAACGAAAATGAAAAAAAAATCGCCTCTTCAAATCCTGTGCCGACGCTCATGTCTCTGCTACGTAAATGTATGAATAAGAGGCCAGGACGTTCCAAACACTGGTCATCACGCCCCCCCCCCCCCAACCCTGATCCATCAAAATCTAATCTCACAACTCGTGGGCTTCCCCACTCGTGTAATTGAAACCCAATAGAACGCTCGCCGCGGATGAATGGACCCCGAGTGCCGTGAAGGCATCAAAAACCAGGGGCCGTAAACCAAGTGATTGCCGTGGCCTTATTGAAAAACGTCACTTCCTCCGAGCAGCTCGCCCACAATGCACCACCATGAGCCCCCATCTTTTTCAGACCGAGGCGCTTACGAGGGTGGCAGGAAGCGTGCGAGATTTTCCTCCAATATTAGCACCTTTTGTGCCCTATGCTTCCGCCAAATCAGCTCTCTTGCTTGATTCAAGCGGATTAATAATTGGTTGTGGTTTCCGTATCGATTACTTGAATGGTTGAATGTTTATGGTTATTCTTCGGTTTTATACCTGGGTTAAAGATTTTTAATTTAATTAGACTAATTTTAGTACAACATAGTTTTAAAATGTAATCCTTCGTTTTCTTCTATCTTATTAAGGGAAAATGTAAAAAAAAAGAAAAACAATTTTCCATTTATTTAGTTATTTTGCTTTTATATATATATAAATATAATTTAAAAAAGAGAAAAAAAGTAAAAGCTATATCTACACTTGCGGAATGTATTCTAAAATCTTGTATGTAAAAGTCCAAATTCTTAAAGAAAGAAACTATTTTTAAAAAAAATTAATTTTAAAAAACCCACTAACTGCCTATTCAGTTAAAAACTTTGTTAAAGATTGTTTACATGTCTTTTTTTTTTAAAACAAGGGTTCTATGTGTAATTTCAGTCTAAAACATTATTTTTACTGTTCTCTATCATTTATACGTACTTTTTTCTTCTTTAATTTTTCATTCATGCATTTTGAATTTTATACTTTTAGTAGAATTATATTATCGAGCATGTTTATTTAATTATTTTTAAACACATTTTCTGAGATAATTGTTTGTTGTTTTTGTTGTTGTTCAATTTAACAGTATTGAGTACATGTGTAAGATGTTTTGATCTTTCCTAAGTATATAATAAATATTTATAGGAAAAACACAGCATTTATTATTGTACATATTTACATTTTTATAGCAACAATAGCTACTCTAGTATTTTTAAGCAGATATATTCTTTTTTCTTGGCTGCTAAATCTAAAGAAGCGCCACATTTGAAGGTGATTATGTGTTAATGTAGATATTGACATGATGCACTGTTTTAAGTGAATTACAAATTTAAACATACATCCTGTTAATTATGGAAATTTATAGTTTAGAACATGGGTGTTATATTTTTTTAAAGTTATATAATAAAATATAAATGTATTGTTTAAAATATTTACCAATTATTTGGCTCTTTTATATTTTAGTTTCATGTGTTTTTTAAATTTCGTTTATAATTGCGTTTTTTTACAGATAAAACCGTTTAGGTGACGAAGGGACAGAAAGACTGAAATCGAAAAAGTATTGGCACGATATTTACTAAGATACAAACAACGAAATGGATCGTTCATCGGAACGTGTTTAAATGAGTATTATTATTTTAGACTATCTTTTTATAGCACCAGGACGCAACAGATATATATTTTATAGTAGAAGTATTTAAAAAAAAAACAAAAAAAATAAAAATTTAACAATTAAAAAAAATAAATAAATAAACTGGTAACCAATAAAGAGGCTGTTTTTTTTTTTTTAATTTATAGTTTCTGAATAGAAATAAGCATCAATTTAGGACTACACAACTGTTGGGTATAATCTATGTTTCTGTATAAACTAGTGACTTTGAAAATAAAAAATATACACGCCAATATTAAAACACACCAACCGATACACATTATGTTGCCATACAAAAACAAATGTTGAACGCAGTGTCATAATCGTTTACTACTTTCTTACACTTGGAGTTATTGTTAAATAACAGCATGAAGTTCTTCGCTATGCCACAACCGTTAAATGATTGGCCGACCGGGTCAACTGCTTATCTCTCATTGGCTGCCTCCGTACAATGACCGCCTGCTCCTTCACAGGCCACCGCTGGTGAACCGAAGACCGCTGCCAAATGTTTCCAAGCCGTTATTTTATTGCCGTCTTTTGTCAGTTAGGATTCACTCATTGAAAGGAGACGTGGACCGGTGGTTTACATTTGTAGCCCAACGGCTGCATAAGGGATTTCACACGGCGTTAAATTTCGGCTTTACAACACTGATGATCTTACCACCCCTTGAACGGAACACGGTTTGACAAATAACAAAATGATAAGCCGTATAGCGCATTCAACAGCGGCCCGTTTAGGCTTTGATATATAATTTAAATTCATGCTTAGTCGTTGGGCTTTTTGATTCCTTGACCTGTTTACTTAAAGTCGCACCTTCTTTTGATATACATTGTTAGCAGTTTTTTTTTGAGTGGTGTTTTTTTATTTGGAGAGTATGTGCAGTTTAAATGGATAACAGTTGATTCTTACTTCTTTCTTCTGGAAAAAGTTGACAAAATCATATTAAATAAGTTTTCGTGAGAAATATTAAGAATTTTGTGACTTGGACATTTTATGTGAATGTTGATGTTCTTCGGTAGTGCTAGGGGCTAAAACTAATGTACACCAGTAAAAGAATAATTGAGTGGAGTTGTTGTAAATTTAATATAGTTACAATCATCACACGGTTACAGGCAAGCTATTTTTTTTCCTGATCAATATATAACTGAAATTTTCAGAACATATGTGCTGTTTCGAATTTTGAGTAAACTTATAATTTAGTTTAACGATACAAAACAATGACCACTTTATAGAGTATTAAGTATATGCCCTAATGAAATTTGTTTGATACTTGCACTATGAATAGTTTCAGTAAAAGTGGGTCTGTTTAAAAATAAATGAGGCACTGTTTATTTCTATGTGTGTTGGATTTTTATAAGTAATTGCAAATGGATAACTGTGTAAGGAACAGCAGACAAAAAGGTAAGAAAAGTTTGTCCATTGAAAAACGAAAATATTTGTGTGATTATGTAACCATAGGACAAGGAAGTTTTTTTTTTCTTTCTTTTAAATTGGGATAGATTCTATACCAAATAAAATTCCCATTTCAATAAATAAAACATCAGGATTTCTTGCGCTTATTAAAAACAAATTTACTTTAATTATACAAGTTAAATGGACTATATATGTATATATTAGGGCTGCGTAAATTACCGATTAATTTCTCGATTAATCGGTAAATTATTTTATCGATTAAAATTATTTTAATCGATAAAATAGTGATTAAAAATGTTGTTGTTTTTCTAAATTCGATTTATTAATAAATAATTAATAATAGTTCTTATTTTATTATCATATTTTACGTACAAACTACTCCATTAAGGGAGTTTAGAAAGAGTAAAAATAACCTGTTTTATAAGGACAATCATATTTTTAAGAAAACATAGTTTTTAACTATTTAACAATAACAAAATTTAAATTCATTGACATTATATTGAACTACTTATTTTTAAATATATCGCCTAACAATAGTACGTGTTTTAAATTTAATTAAAGTAAATGCTTAGGTTATGGGCATTTTAAAAAATCCAATAAAAGGGCACAAAATATGAAGGAAAACGAAATAGTGAAAAAAGAGATTATGAGGTCTTAGAATTAGAAAAAAAAATCATACCTTTCGAACCACTTGGGATAAAAAGATGATTTTTATGTTTTTACTAACTAATCCTCAATCAATTTCTATACAGCTGTATGACTTTTATATTTATAAAATTAAT
>MUZC01001760.1:7607-39868 GCA_002072015.1 Radix auricularia | reverse complement strand
AGTGAGAGTCACTTAGTCTCGTCCTCACATAGTGAGAGTCACTTATTCTCGTCCTCACATAGTGAGAGTCACTTAGTCTTGTCCTCACATAGTGAGAGTCACTTATTCTCGTCCTCACATAGTGAGAGTCACTTAGTCTTGTCCTCACATAGTGAGAGTCACTTTGTCTCGTCCTCACATATTGAGAGTCACTTAGTCTCGTCCTCACACAGGCGAGAGTCACTTAGTCTCGTCCTCATACAGTGAGAGTCACTTAGTATCGTCCTCACACAGTGAGAGTCACTTAGTCTCGTCCTCACACAGTGAGAGTCACTTAGTCTCGTTCTCACACAGGTGAGAGTCACTTAGTATCGTCCTCACATAGTGAGAGTCACCTTAGTCTCGTCCTCACACAGTGAGAGTCACTTAGTCTCGTCATACATTATATCAATAGTGAGTTTTACCTCTTGGTGTCACCCGGTGTGGACCTCCGCATCACCTAGTGACGCCACTGGAAGGAGTTGAAACAATTTTACAACATCGATGTAACCAAATAAATATTTCCACTTTCAGACTCCGTTGTGCTGTTGCGAAGAGCACGAAAGTCAAAGGTGGAAATTGTTCAAAGTTAAACTACTCGCGCTTTCAGTTTCAAATTTCTTTCAAATTAAATGCCATACCAATCTTTTGTTGCTATGGATTGACATTGATAAAATAAGAAAAGTCACAAATCAACAATTTCTCTGATCTTCTATTTAAAACTTCTTACAGAAGGTACAAATATAACTTTGTGTAAATATGATAACCATGAATTGAAACTCTCCATAGAAACCTTTGAAAGAGTTGAAGAGAAACGAGTAGAGAAAGGGCTTGAGACTCACGACAGTTCTAATAGTGAATATACTCTCCTTGGTGAGCTTAAACAATTTCGTTCATCTTTTCTATAAAGACGCTCCTTCTGTAAGGAAGAGTAATGCGTCCGCGCTTATCTGTGATTTAAGCCTCTTCTTGCATTTTATCGGAGTTTTAAATGTTAATAGAGAATTGAATTTTCCTGATTTGATCAGGCAACCCACAGGCTCCAATGGTCTGTAAGTTCTAGAAACATGGGCATTTTAATGTTATGAAAATTGTCATTGTATTGCATGGAAAGACTTTACTAGAATCATTCATACGATTGACAGATATTAGCGTTAGTACATATTGCGCTTCATTTAGAAATTGTCAAGTTAGTTAGTCACACACATGTATGATAATATACAATCACGAAAACGAAAAAGTAAGGGCTAGATAGTTAGGTAGAAAGACGGGTAGTTAGATTGATGAATAGATAGATAGATGGTTAGATAGATGGATAGATAGATGGATGAATGGATGGTTAGATAGATGGATAGATATATAAATGGATAGATAGATAGATAGATAGTTAGATAGATAGATAGATAGATAGATAGATAGATAGATAGATGAATGGATTGTTAGATAGATGGATAGATATATAAATGGATAGCTAGATAGATATATAGATAGATAGATAGATAGATAGATAGATAGATAGATAGATAGATAGATAGATAGATAGATAGATAGATAGATAGATAAATGGATCGATGGATGGATGGATAGGTTAATAATCTTACGTGTCTATTTATTTTTGACTTCAGCAAACAGGTTATTGGCGATAGAGGCAAAGCTTCGAAGGATGACAGCATCTTTGTTGTATCAACCAAAGACAAATTGGAAACGGACACACAGAGACGATAGTAAGTTCTAGCTTGATATGTGAAACAAATTCAAAACGCCGAGAATGCCGCATATAACTTTCCTAACTTTTCCTACTTTCCTACTTCTATACGTCTTTCCAAACAATTCTGAATGAATTTTTAGCTTATCGGTACGTATCTCTATGTAACGTGTATATTTTTGTGCTAGTCTGTTCGTGTTATATTGAATACACTTTTTGTAGTATACTTCCAATCTGTAAATATTTATGCTAGTATATCGCGCGGTGACTATTATATTGAACATAATAAATAATTTAAACATAATAAATAATTTAAGCTATGTCTCATATATAAGTGATTTATAGTCAAAAACTATGTTTTATCGGATAGTTTATTAAATCCCACATATTAACTTCACCCTCTTGTCTGTCACCGTGTTCCCGTGCGTGGAAAGACATTTATAAAAATGACCCACTTCCAAAAATCCTATCAAGCTGAAATTTTGCACGTAGACTTTTGTCACCAAACAATGCATTTATTCAAAATATCAAATCGATCGAATGTACCGTAGTTGAATTTTTAGTTTATTTCTATGTATCTCTATTTAACTCTCCGCGCTAGTCTGTCGTTCGGTGCGTATTATATTGAAAAACCTTTTTAATATTTTCTGTCGTGCATAGCAGTGCGTATTATAATAAACATACTTTTTATATTACATTCCCGATCTGTAAATGTTTAGGCTAGTCTGTAGCGTGGTGCGTATTGAATTGATCACAATCAATACCTTTTTTAGTTAAGTCTCATATAGATCTATAAGGGATTTATAGTTTTTTTTTTAAATACGTTTTTCCGGATTGCTTAATTAATTTATCTAATTTGCTGCTTCTTTTCAAATTCTTATACTCCGAGTTAAAAAAATTTATATACGCTGGAAATTTTCTTTCCAAACGATTTCATAGAACTTTTTTTTTTTCATAACCTATTCACTTTCTATTTTTTAAACTAGCTGACCTCGTTCTATTCGATTTTCTTCTTATTCATTTTATTTTGTATAGATAATTCACATACATATTAGTTTCTATTAGACTAGGCGGCGCTTATCTCTTCCCCAAGTCAGCGTACTTTTCTAGCAATAGTCATTCATCGCCATATTTTATTTTGGTTCAACGTGGACTAGATCCCACGCCCCTCTGCTTGTGAGGCGAGCGAACCACTGACTTCGCTATCCAACCGCTGAGTTATTTCAAGAACATAAATGAAGGCGTAGAATGTCAGTGAACACGACTTAATACTTTGATGAAATAATACCATAGCTGATAAACGCCTTCATAAGTCGAAGAGACAAAGAACTGCGTGATTCAATAGGGATGTTCATAATATGGCGGAAATCTTTTTATAGAAATAGTATATATAAATTTATCTTCCGTAAGGACAAATTCATAAAAAAATTAATAAGAGATACGAGTCAATACGTGAATGTAGGTATATTGACAATGATTGATCTTATCAGCTAATTTCTAATTCTTTGTTTATTTTAGACAGCTTATTGGACTTGCAAAATAAAAAAAAAACAATTTCCTTATTTTACTAAGCTAAACATTTGAGAAATTAGTGATTTGACAGTATTTGTGCCTCAAAACATTTTTCCGCTAAAATGTAATCTAAAAAAAAAAAACATTACGAAATGAGCTATGACGTTTTCTGGTTTTATAAATGAAGAACTCTATTGTTGCAAAATGGAAGTGCGTCAGTATTGGCATCATTTAGCTTGAGATTTTTGAACGTCATACAAGATTGTACATAAATGCTAAAAGGATTTGTAATCCATCTTCTGGGTTATCCCCGTGGTGCGCGGTGGTCGAGTGGTAGCGCGCTCGACTGGCATAACTATGGTCACGATTTCGAATCCACGCGAATGCGAGAATTTGTTTACTGAACCTGAGGAGTCCCCGAGCTACCCAGCTCTGAATGGATACCTGATTAGACATAGTTAGGCGGCTGGGTAATGCGTGGAACACCTATAGCCGTTGCCTGTGAACACTGCACCACTTGCCAACAGATCATGGTCTGTGGACGCCATTATCTTCTGCATAGAATGAACGTCTGTATATCTAAGATAATATGCTGTCGGAGCAAGGGATTCAGTTGAGGAATGACATGTTTACACAAAACATTTTTACACCTTTTTGTGTGGAATTTCTTAAAACATCCAGTGAGGTGAACGCTGTTATCAACTGTACCTTTTATTTTTATGTTACCTAAAAAACTGTGTGTTGTTCCTAATAATATCACGTAAAACGCCAGGTAAAATGTGATTTCAATAGCTAATGAGCCCTCATGATTTTGGGTATGCAGTGAAATAAAATGGTATTCACAGTTCAGGCTCGGATCATGCCGGGTATATTAGCTTGTTCATTAAATTTCTTCATTAGCTCAGTCACTCGTTTTTACAATTTCATTCCATTCAAGATCTTAGTGCTTTTTAAACTTCTGCAATATATTTTCCCGTTTCTTTCCCAACATATTGAATTGTTTATTATAAATTCTTCGAGTTTATTTTTTAGTTTCCTTCCCCCTTCCACTTTTTTTTCCTATTCTTTACGTTGCACAGCTCTCCTACAATTGTTTAAATATAAGAACTCTGTAGTCATGGACATGAGAATTATCATCATACTAATACTTCAAATAGAAACTTCACTTAAAAATTTGTATAGCTGATATTTTCAACTTTCTAGTGTCTTTTTCGAATAAAAACAACATTCAAATATAATTTTATCTTTTGCGATACCTCAATTATCGACACTATCAAAAATAATTTTCGAAAATAGTTAGCCGAGATAAAAAAAATCAAATATTTACGGTGTGATTTTAAAATATTTTATTTCTATTAAACGTGCAAAAAAAAAAAAAAATAATAAAAAATAAAATAAATACACCTTTCTTTATTGCTTTTACATTGCCATATATTTTTAATTTAATTTTTGGGGGGTATTTTTTCAGCCACTGGTCAAAATTATGTCGGCCATAAGAAAAAAGGTCAGGGAACATCAAAGAAGTCTTCTAAAGGAACTAACAACAAGCAGGATGTTAAACAAGAAATAGAACAAAAAGATAAGACAAAATCGGACAACAATAAATTAAAATCTCAACCTGCTGGAGGGGCAGAAAGTTTTGTTGGGCTGAGAAGAATAATAGCAGGAAATGGAGCAATCGGCGGTGAAGATAACAAGAAAAAGTATGAAGAAAGTGGTGGCGAAGTTGTAGAGGGAGAAGGTGAAGACAGGGGTGGTGAAGTTGCAGAGGGAGAGGGAAATGGTGAAGAAAGTGGTGGTGAAGGTGAAGAGGGAAACGGTAAAGAAAGTGGTGGTGAAGATGTAGAGGGAAATGGGGAAGACAGTGGTGGTGAAGGTGAAGAGGGAGAGGCAAATGGGGAAGAAAGTGGTGGTGAATTTGTAGAGGGACAAGGTGAAGAAAGGGGTGGTAAAGGTGAAGAGGGAGAAGGAAATGGGGAAGAAAGGGGTGGTGAAGTTATAGATGGAGAGGGAAATGGGGAAGACAGTGGTGGTGAAGATGAAGAGGGAAAGGGAAATGGGGAAGAAAGTGGTGGTGAAGTTGAAGAGCGAGAAGGTGAAGAAAGTGGTGGTGAAATTATGGAGGGAAAAAGTGATGAAAGTGATGGTGAAGTTGTAGAGGGAGAAGGTGAAGAAAGGGGTGGTGAAGGTGAAGAGGTAGAGGGAAACGGGGAAGAAAGTGGGGGTGTAGGTGAAGAGGAAAATGGAAATGGGGAAGAAAGTGGTGGTGAAGTTGAAGAGGGAGAGGAAAACAGGGAAGAAAATGGGGGTGAAGTTGTAGAGGGAGAGCGAAACGGGGAAAAAAGTGATGATGAAGTTGTAGAGGGAGAAGGTGAAGAAAGGGGTGGTGAAGGTGAAGAGGGAGAGGGAAACGGGGAAGAAAGTGGGGGTGTAGGTGAAGAGGAAAATGGAAATGGGGAAGAAAGTGGTGGTGAAGTTGAAGAGGGAGAGGGAAACGGGGAAGAAAGTGGTGGTGAAGTTGAAGAGGAAAATGGAAATGGGGAAGAAAGTAGTGGTGAAGTTGAAGAGGGAAATGGGGAAGAAAGTGGTGGTGAAGTTGAAGAGGGAGAAGGAAATGTGGAAGAAAGTGGTGGTGAAGTTGAAGAGGGAGAGGGAAATGGGGAAGACAGTGGTGGTAAAGTTGAAGAGGGAGGGGGAAATGGGGAAGAAAGTGGTGTTGACGTTGTAGAGGGAAATGAGGAAGACAGTGGTGGTAAAGAGGGAGAAAGTGAAGAAAGGGTTGGTGAAGGTAAAGAGGAAGAAGGTGAAGAAAGGGTTGGTGAAGGTAAAGAGGGAGAAGGTGAAGAAAGTATTGGTGAGGGTAAAGAAGGAAAAGGTGAAGAAAGTGGGGGTGAAAGTGGTTGGCAATATTATAAAAGAAGTCGTGGTGGAGATGAAGAGGAAAATTATAAAAGAAAGTAGTGGTGAAGATGTAAAGTGAGAAGGTGACGGCCGTGGTGGTAAAAATTATAAGGAAAACTCCGAAGAAAGTGATGGTGAAGATGAAAAAGGAAATGGTGCAGATAGGGGTGAGAAATTGATTTTAAAAAAACTAAAAAAAAAAATTGATTGACAGATTTAAATAAATCTAAAAGAACCTGGCAGAAATAGTTTACTACTTGAAATTCGGAGCACATGCCAAAGCGATAGTAAATTCATTTAATGATTGAAAAAAACTTGACAGACTAGTGGAGACCACAAAAACCAGTCCCGGATTAAAGCTTGTAGTTCCACCATGTCTTATTTCATTGTCGTAACAGCAGTGTGCAGATAGGTTCCACCACCAGCCCAAAACATTTATACAAGTTTCTGACGCTTACATTGTGAACGGTGGCGTGAAGATTATTGTAAAGGAAAGTTAGACCATCCCAGTTTATTCTTATCATCGAATTAGAAACAAATAAAAACAGCACTTCTCAAACATTTATAAAAATAGTTGTTCATTTTAAAGAAAAGATATATAAAACTATTGCTGCGGCAATTATTGATTAATTTCTCGATTAATCGATATTTTTTATCGATTAAAATTATTTTAATCTATAAAATAGTGATTAAATTATGGAAATGTCTTACAAATTAGTGTGGATTTATTAATAGATAATTAGTTATTAATAATTAACAATAGCTTGCTTTTTTACGTACAAACTTCTCCATTATAAATATGTTTAAAGTGTTTTATAGACAATTAAACATTCTTTTTACTTAATTAACCATTTAAAAATTTAATTCATTGACATTATATTGAACTACTAATATTTGAATAAAAAAATGTCCATTGCCTGTTTTTGTTACTTCCTTGAAATTTTCAGTTTAATGACGTCAAAAAAAACCTATAGCATAAATTTCGGGTGTACAAATACCATAAATTTAAAATCAAATTCCCACCAATCCCCAAAAATTAAATCTCATGAGATTAGGTTCGTGCATGCTGAAAAAATGCATTTGCCTCTTTTGGAACTATCGCTAACCAGGTACAGCATGAACTTGAACCAATACGTATATACATATCTGCTTTAATTTACCTGAAAGTAGCTAATAAGGACGTGGGACATGGTGGTCGAGAGGTAGCGCTCTCGACTGTCATACTGATGGTCACGAGTTCGAATCCACACGAAGGTGAGGATATGTTCCTGGGGCCACCCAGCTCCGAATGGGTACCAAACTAGACAATAGTTAGACGGCTGGGGTAATGCGTTGAACCCCTATAGCCGTGGCCTGTGACCGCTGCATCACTTGCCAACAGATCATCTCTCTTGGTCTGTGGACGCAATTATCTTCTGCATAGAAGGAGCGTCTGTATATCTAAGATAAGATAAGAAGCTTGATATTGAAAATGTGTTTTAATTCTCATTGCCCTGTAATCATCTGTCAGAATGGAATAAGAACGCACAACTTGTAGGTTTTACTTATTTTCTCAAGTAGCTAGATAAAAGGTCTCAGAAATCTGAAATCTCGCTAAAATTTTTATAAATAGTATTATTTAAGAGTTTAAAAATATATTAATTTATTTTTTGTCTAAAGATGTATTATGGTTGATAATTTGAGTTTCTAATGAATTCGTAGTACAATTTCAGTTTATAAATTACTTTGACTTATAAATAACCAACGAGCTATAAATAAAATAACAAAATAGTTCACAGTTTTCAGCAAACTCCGCTGACTTAATAATCAGTTTTCCTGTAGCTTCAATACTTACGAAGTCCAATTCAGTCACACTCCTTTTATTAACATAACACTTTCAAGCCGGTTATCGGTTATTTTAGAAAGTACAGGTTAATTTCGCATGTACATTGGCCAGCATATGACCAGAGATTAACCATAGTATTTAAGGAATATTTACTGAGTCACTCGAGACATCTAATGATTTGAAAAGCCAAAAAACTGAATTAACGTTAAAATGTTTATAAGATTCAAGGAGACTTTGAGTTTTAATACTATACGCAGACAGAAAAAATTCTAATTAAGTTTTCGTTATATTAAAAAAAAATCCCACTGAAGCTAAACTTAAGAGCGAGCTTTACTTAAAAAGCTTGACATACATAACAATAAGATTTTAATTTTTCATTTTGTGACGAGGTGTTACTCTAACTTTTCTTTCCTTTTTTTGTGGGAATACTTTTTATATTGTTTGTTTTATCAATAATATGTCTTGTAACCACCGCTACGAAACAGCGAATTTAACTTAAAATTTAATTCTTAATTCGTTTACTGTTCTCCCTTGTATATTTTTTTAAAAATCTTCAAAACATTTGTAAGCCACATACAAATTTACACGTTTGTTTTTATGCATATTGTTTACCAATAAACACTATTCCTTTGTCTGCTTCAAAATTCCATAGTGAATGGTAAGTGTAACTTGATGCACATCAAAATGTTCCAACAAAAAAAAACAACAAAAAAAAAAACAAAACAAAAAAAACGAATCTTAGAAGTTAATTGCAAAGTTTATCTGGTGAATTAGTGTTTTTCATGAGATGATCTACAGCCAAATAAGTGTAAGAATTAATACAATATGAAAGAGGATTTTCAAAAAAGGATTTGAATAAAACAACCTATTTTTTTAAAAGTCTAACAATTTCTACGAGTTGCTCACCACCCCAACCCCCACGTGCTTTGCGTCTGTGTGCAACAACCTCCACAATAAATTAAAAAAAACAACCCCATAAAGTAATAAGTATGAAACTAAATGGCAGCTAAATGAACAGTCACTGAAGTGACCATATTAAGATACGGAGAAAACGACATTAGAAAGCTGTTAACAATAAAGTTACTATAAAGCTAACACAGTCCTCTCAGCTGACTCTGGCAATGAATCTTTCATCAAGCTTGTAATGAGATTCCTGTTAATCTTAATTAGTGATTTCAAACTAGACATTAAAAATAATCTCAAAAACAAATATTTTGGTATGCAGTATTTTTTATTGAAGATAAATGAAACAATTAACACAATTCTATATTTTAAAAGCGGTGTACATTCTATGCAGACAGTATGTATTGATATGTTAGGGGAAAAGACACCTCATATTACACATATACTTAGGTTAATCTTGAGTGTCACCATAAAAAGGTAAGGAAGAAACAAAATTTCTTATATGTTTACAAAAAGACGCCTCATATTACACATATACTTAGATTAATCTTGAGTGTCACCATAAAAAGGTAAGGAAGAAACAAAATTTCTTATATGTTTACAAAAAGACACCACATGTTACACGTATACTTAGGTTAATCTTGAGTGCCGCCTTAAAAAAACTAAGGGAGAAACAAAAGTTCTTATATGATAACCATAACAAAAATGCGGAGAACAATCCTTATTTTTAAAAAAGAGAAGAAAATTTTCTTTGACTATTCAGTACAATTTGTTAACGGGCCTGTGGCTTAGAGCCCGAAGTAATGATGGTTGACAAATCTGTGACTTAGAGCGTCACTCTTGAATGTGGGCGGAGATGCATTAAATTGACTAACTGCTGGGGGTGAGGTGAAGTTTTTGCTTACATTGACTAACTGCTGGGGGTGGGGTGAAGCATTTGCTTACATTGACTAACTGCTGGGGGCGGGGTGAAGCATTTGCTTACACTGACTAACTGCTGGGAGTGGGGTGAAGTATTTGCTTACACTGACTAACTGCTGGGGGCGGGGTGAAGTATTTGCTTACACTGACTAACTTCTGTGGGCGGGGTGAAGTATTTGCTTACACTGACTAACTGCTGGGGGCGGGGTGAAGTATTTGCTTACACTGACTAACTGCTGGGAGTGGGGTGAAGTATTTGCTTATATTGACTAACTTCTGTGGGCGGGGTGAAGCATTTGCTTATATTGACTAACTGCTGGGGGCGGGGTGAAGCATTTGCTTATATTGACTAACTGTTGGGGGCGGGATGAAGCATTTGCTTATATTGACTAACTGCTGGAGGCGGGATGAAGCATTTGCTTATATTGACTGCTGTGGGCGGGATGATGCATTTGCTTATATTGACTAACTGCTGGGGGCGGGGTGAAGCATTTGCTTATATTGACTAACTGCTGGGGGCGGGATGAAGCATTTGCTTATATTGACTAACTGCTGGGGGCGGGATGAAGCATTTGCTTATATTGACTAACTTCTGTGGGCGGGGTGAAGCATTTGCTTATATTGACTAACTTCTGTGGGCGGGGTGAAGCATTTGCTTATATTGACTAACTGCTGAGGGCGGGGTGAAGCATCTGCTTATATTGACTAACTGCTGGGGGCGGGGTGAAGCATTTGCTTATATTGACACTTTAAGGCACACAAATCCCATAACATTTTCAAGGTCCATATTGGTTTGCTTTTATTTGTAGCTCATGATTGAGACAAAGGGCGGCCACTCTCTGAGTTGTTTTAACCTCTGCCACGCTTCGGGCTGACTCTTGGGTTGATTTCCTTATTCGCTTCAAGTAAAAATTAAGAAACTTGATAATAATTTCGTTTTTGAAAGAATAGTTTTTTGTTTGCCAAATTAATAAAGGATTAAAATATAAACAGGCAACTTATTTGTCATAAAATTTAGAATAGTACAAATAGTGTTATAACGCAGTTTTATAAAGTAGTTTTATATCAATCATATTAGCTGGGTAGCGAAGAATAGAGAGCGATCGCCTCACCAGCTGAGGGGCGTGGAGAATCTAGCCCACGTTAATGCCACTAAAAATATTGAGAAATGACTAACGCTAAGAAAGTCATCGACATCGATAAACGTTTTAAAATAATTTTTAAAAATCTATTGTTGATCACATTTTTATTTCTTTTTTTTTTGTACAATGGGCTTCTGATGTGGATTAAAAATATTTAATAGACTTAAGGACGCATTAATCTTCTGTACAGAAGGAGCATGTTTAACAAATAAGTTAGGAAGATATTGCTGGCTCGATAATGTTTTATTGATGTTTTAATAAACGATACCACACTTTAAATACCATATCGCCATTCACTTTTACGAGGAAAATACATTTTTAAAATTATATAATTTACTAGAACTTGTCGAAAATTTTTCTGGATTACATTTTTATTTATTGTAGATGACGGTGCTAACTTATAGCGAATTCCACTTAAAAATATCAGGTAAAACTTGGAGGCGGACAAGCTCATTGCTAAATTGTGTTTACAAGAGGTCCTGATGTGGGTTTACAGTAATCAATGCTCTAATAAAATGTACACAAGTCAACGTTTAAGTGAATAGGAATCCGCAAAGTGTTTTCATGTTATATTACAATATTAACTCATTTTGACAACTCGTTGTTGCGTGCTCATGGAAGTTTTAAAAAAATAATTGTAAACGTTTTTAAATGAACTCGTGCTATCATTTATTTTACACGTATGACATAGTTTTGACCCAGCGGCTGATCCCCCCCACCTATCCGCCTCTCCCAAATTCGATTCCCTAATTGAATTATGAAGGCTGTTATTTCGCTCTTTTCTATTTCATGGCCAAACTACAACTCTTTTTTCATGATGTTTCCTTCCAACAAATTTCTCTGTATTGACTAGAAATTATGACTTCAAACTGTACATCAGTTTGGTCTAAGTCTCTGTGTCTGTGACTACTGAGAATACAACAATTTGTTCAGCATCGCGTAAATAATAATAGAAGAATAAGATATAACATTAAAATTTCAAGTGAGAGGTAATAGTCTTATGTATCGTCTTATCTTATCTGTTTGAGACGCGCCTTATAAACTGAGTATTATTGTGCCCTACGCTTGTCCATGCTTTATGTCTACTCTTGCATTTTTATAGGCACTGCGAATGCTCTTAATTCGTATATCATCCAGCGATTCAAAATTAATGTTTTATTTTAATGGTTTCACTCACGTAAGTTTTCAATATTCTCCAGTAATGATTGACATTGCTAGCAAATGATTTAACCCACGCAACTAGTTAACAATAAACTGCTTTAATTTAATTATCTTTAAAATCTATAATAATAAAAAAAATAATTACTTTACAACGAAATAATGCACCGAATAAGAGAAACAATAAATTAACTTACTTTTGGTTTTATCTCTTTGGCTGGTATGTAGTACGCCGTTTCATAAATTAGCAGAGAATCCCTTATTTTATACATACCATTCCCTGAATCGCCTACATTTTTAGAAGTGGAATATCAACAAACATGAATATATAGAATAGCAATGATTAACAATAAGAATAGAAAATAATAAGGACAACACATTGTGAGTAAATTCGTCCCCCTAACAAAGCAAACACGTTGGAATTAGTATAATTTGCTACGTAAATAGTGAACTAAAAAATAAATAACAAAAACACTCCACAGTTTCAAATTTGCATCTAATACGTCGTAGAATCTATATCTACATAAAATATTACTTTTTCAGATAATGATGTATGGCGTCTTTAAAGAACACTGCTATAAAAGTGTAACACTCGTGAATGATGAATGCCTCATGTAATTCACGTACATTTTCTAATAGGCTGATACCTTAGCTTATGCCTTGGCTGATACATTGGCTGAAGATACCTTGGCCGATACCCTGGCTGATAACTTGGCTGATAACTTTGCTGATACCTTGGCCGATACCTTCGCTGATACCTTGGCTGATACCTTCGCTGATACCTTGGCTGATACCTTGGCTGATACCTTGGCTGATACCTTGGCTGATACCTTGGCTGATACCTTGGCTGATACCTTGGCTGATAATACCTTTGCTGATACCTTGGCTGATACCTTCGCTGATACCTTAGCCGATACCTTCGCTGATACCTTGGCTGATACCTTGGCTGATACCTTGGCTGATACCTTGGCTGATACCTTGGCTGATAATACCTTGGCTGATACCTTCGCTGATACCTTCGCTGATACCTTGGCTGATACCTTCGCTGATACCTTGGCTGATACCTTCGCTAATACCTTGGCTGATACCTTGGCTGATAATACCTTGGCTGATACCTTCGCTGATACCTTCGCTGAAACCTTGGCTGATACATTGGCTGATACCTTGGCTGAAGATACCTCAGATGATACCTTGGTTGATACCTCGATTGATACCTTGGCTGATGCCTTGGCTGATACCTTTGCTGAGTGTAAGATTCCACTGTTACCTAGTCCCCATAGCCTCTCCACGTTAAATAAGTTTTGAAAAACACTTGCGTGATACTTTGAGGGCTTGCCACTTGGAGTTACCCATTAGTTTAGTCTATTAAAGTTATGGTTCAGATGAATTAGAATTTGATTCTATTCAGTTAAAGTAGATCTTTGTTCTATTCAGTTAAAGTAGATCATTGTTCTACTACGTTAAAGTAGAACAATGTTCTATTCAGTTAAAGTAGATCTGAGGTCTAGTAAGTTTAAAGTAGATCTTGGTGTAGCAGCGTTCTTCACTCAGTCAAGATATTTGTACCATAATGCGCCATTCCGAGATAGTGTGTCAAATATTGGCGTTCTGACACCTAGCAGCAATGTTATATATTCTCGTTTCACTTACGCTAAAAAAGGGCAACTAACGCAATATTAAGCCCCAAGAATTCTGGTTCGGCCCGGGTGCCTCTTGTTTTCATCTCACATGTCTACGTGACCTGTAATCCACAGTACTTTAGTATCTGGGTTAAATTGTCTCTTAATTATTTCGTCCAGTCTATTTAAGCTACTTCTTATTCATCATCTTGATCTTTGCTTTAGTTGTATTAAAAAACCTCTTTACTTTATCTTCTCTCTTTCTCTCTCAATGTATTTATATATATTTATATCTGTCTATCTCGGTCTATTTATTTTATCACCTTCATTCAATTTACATATTAATGTTATTATATATATAATAAGTTTGATTGCAAACACCATTGAGCTATTATGTTAATTACAATAAGGAACAGATCACTTTTGTTTACTAAGACCATATTACCAACAAGCTTTCATCAGAATTTTAATAACAAGTACTAATAACGAGAAATAATCAAGTAGGTGAGGGTAGTAGTGGGGATGTGTCTTGTTATCTCACGGATCCCCAACAGACAGCCTCCCACCCCATCTTCAAGGCTTCCACCTTTCTTTGCAGCCGCAACGTACACTTTAGTCTGAGATTACTCTCACCCGCATGGTATATCGGGTGCAAAGTATCGGGGACTTAACAAAAAAGGTCCTACATTTTGAAGAAAATCAGCAGTCCTGAGACTGTGATCTTCATGGGGCTTCCCAGAAAACCCCCTTAGCTCTCTGACCCCCTGGGGGACGTTCAAGCTCAGAAGCCACCCCAAGCGGTCGTTTCTAGAATGGGCCACTTGGGGCGTTCAGGAAACTAGGTCGGAATCGCCTCCCACTAAGTTGACCTCCCGAAGGAGGTGTGGCATTTCCCTACTTCGACTCGTTGTCACTTCAGCGCCACCCGGCATAACCTACCAGTCTCTACGGTTACAACCGCCGCAGTGCTGGGGATCATTAATAACCTACTTAGGGTTTAACCCCTCCCTGGAGAGTTTCCTCAGAGCTGGCGTCCACTGCGTTCTTAGCGGTACCTTTTGCTAATCCGTACTGGCGCTCCTGGCCCTAAACATGCCCCGCTCAGTGGCGTTTCTAGTTAATTGAGGAGGGGGGAAACAAGTAGCTTCGGAGTAACCCGACCCTCAACGGGTACATTGGTTTTCATCATCAGCATTGCATCTAAATGCTTTGCCTAAGATCTGTACAGCGACTGTAATCACAAGAAGATGTATTCCCAACGGGCCGCTTTGTGTCCATGTTGTGTGTGTGGGGAGGATAAGTTATTATCAATGTGCATTTAGCTTATTTCTTTCTACTTACCAAGGCTGTCAAATCGACTGTTTTGAGCGTCCAGCTTTTCTTCCAAAGTTTTCATGGCATCACTCTCATATTCCTCTTGAGGTGGTTTTCGAAAAGGTTTATTGGCTTGTGCTACACAAAATAAGTATGAACGATTAATACCTATCTAATCTAGTATCAAGTATTTTAAATTTGGCCTTAAGTTTTAAAAAAATATGGTTTCTAGTTAATAAATTCTATGCCAAATTTTCTAATTGCGATACAAAACTCTGCAAAAAAAAATTTAAAAATAAATGTAAAAAAATAATTAAAAAATCCCTTAATAAATAATAACAAAGTGAAAATTAAGATATGCGGGGCCTATGAAAGCGCATGACCCACTGCAGCCGCACATGTTGTAGTGGCATAGTACCGGCTCTGCACTGTGGCAGGTTACTGAAATAATTCAGGTGAAAATGGATGCCACTTGGGAAAAATATGACAATCAACTTAGACCTTTTTACACGTTTTTTGATGGGATTACAGTTATAATAAAGCCACATATCTACATATACAAACTTGAGAATTGTACAAAACTATCTATCCAATAACTTAATGATTACCATTACAACACAAAATCACACTGAAAACATAAATACTGCGCTTAATGATTACCATTACAACACAAAATCACACTGAAAACATAAATACTGCGCTTAGCAACACATACACACATATTCACGTAAATGCACATATACAAACACATCTAAATTCCCAACTACAACATACATTCACACATCAAAGGAAATGTGTAATCAAAACGTATAACAAGAGACCTGAAGGAGATAAGAGTAGGTGACCTGAAAGACCTAACCTAAGTTAAACATTTTAAGTTTTATACATCTGTTTATTTTTAGTATTAAAGTTGACCCATAAACAATAACAACGCTAAATTGATATTGCACTTGATATGGACTAAAAGAAACACAGTACAATTATTTAGTAATTTTTAAGAATATAGCACACATTTACCTTGTCACCCGTCACAATTCGCGGCCCCGCATTTTCGCGGGTTAGGCTCTTAAACCTGTGCCTGGTATTCTGGACTTGCTTCATTACGTCACATATAGAATGCCTAGTAAACTGGTGTTTTTTTTAGGTCATAGACCATGAATACGTAATTCTGTATTAGCTGTCTTACATAACTGCATACAATAAACATTATTTATGTACTCATGAATTAGAGTGTCTTTTGAAAGTGTTTGGAAAGCTTTCAGTACCGTGTATAATTTCATACACAGGCGTTTTAAAATGGAATCCAAAATTCGCGGGCTTTTACAATTCGCAGGGAAGATGGCGGGTAGAGATCTTAAACCCTGCGAATAGCAAGCGTATGCTATATTAAAAAAACAACTAATTTAGCCTAAAATAAATATTAAAAAATCAAAATGAAGCGCAGCAAATAACGCGTCTAATAAAGAAACCACAACACAAAAATACTTAAGACTACATAGATCTAACAGTTTTTTTAAAATTAACTTACATATCTTTGATGCTGGTTTATAGAATACATTACTGAGGCGCTTTGTTAAATCTGCTCCAGTTTTTCTTAGCAAGTTTCTTATTTCAATCTCATTGCCATCTAAAATATATTTTAAAAAGTCAATTGATTCCTGCAGTTTACCACACAAAAATATAACTGTGTCAGATTCATCTTGGCTTTCAAAATATGTAGATCGAAACTAAACTAAAGATAAATACAAGAGAAGGCTTAATTAAGTTATCTTCATTGCATCTTACGTTAACATGATCTTGACTCAAAGCGTTGCGCTTTTAGTGCTTTCTGGGAATCTTGATAAAAATTTGTTCTTTAAAAAAATAACTTTGTTCATAACAGTTTATGTTCTAAGTATAGATATAAATCTTGAATTGTAAGAATAGTGAATGCCCCTCCTTACCCCCTCCACCCGCAAGAAAAAAACAACGTAAGGCGTATAAAATAAATCACCCCCACGAAAATTAACAAGAAAGATGAATCCACTAATCAGCTTTAAGTTAATCTGACCTCGAGTCGAACCGATGACGTCGGCCAGTGTCGAACTTCCTGACAGCGCCAACATAACCAACAGTGATATCAGGCCAGCCATCGTTAAGTTTTTTGTTGTTCAACTGAGGGCTGCGGTCTGAGCATCAGTGCCTTAAATAGCACGTAGCGTGTACATTTTCTTAAGTTTTAGAGGGGTTCTCCGATACTTGGCAGGTCCTGGCATCAAAATATCTACTTACCAGTTGCACGCCCCTTTATCTCGTCTGGTAAGCCCACATATTTACTGTAAACCTCAATATCAGTGACAAATGGGCAAGGCCTTATTTGGGCTTCATGGGGTTCTCTTCAAGTCCAGATATTCTATATCTGTTCAATTCTTATCTTATCTTAGATATACAGACGCTCCTTCTATGCAGAAGATAATTGCGTCCACAGACAATGAGAGATGATCTGTTGGCAAGTGGTGCAGCGGTCACAGGCCACGGCTATAGGGGTTCCACGCATTACCCCAGCCGCCTAACTATTGTCTAGTTAGGTACCCATTCGGACTCAGGCCACGAGAACATATCATCACCTTCATGTGGATTCGAACCCGTGACCATCGGTATGACAGTCGAGAGCGCTACCTCTCGACCACCACGACCACCAAATATGAAAAATAAAGCAAGGTGCCCCCAAGAAGGCGGGGACACTAAACTATAGCTTATTTAGCAAATGCGGAGATCCAGCACTGCTAACGAGGTGCTGATCGCAGTTTATATAATACTCATAAACAATTAGCATGATTTTTGTGTTCTACACAATTTTTCCTTTGAAAAATCGCTGTAAACTTTTCTTGGTCAAACTCTTGACACTTAAGAAAATTAAAAGTATACGTCTTTATGGGCATCCATTGTTATTGCAAATAATAATATATAGTACTGTACCGTGATTTTTTTCCTTAATGTTTTAACAGGACAATCCCTTCGGTGCTCACCATTTCGATTTCTGTCAGATAGCGTGACAGTGTGTATATCAATTTTACGTGAATCGCATTCGAATAGACTTTATACTCTCAAACCTTACCGGTTACAAATGTTCTATTCAAATTGTCTTTGCCAAATTCAGGTCTTGAGAGAAAGAATTAACATTCAGATTAAATGTTTTGCCCAATGGCCAAGTTCGAATGATGCATATTTATTCGTCTACACGTGTGTCGTCACTCTACAATCCATGCATACAATTTTCAATTTATTTTTGTTTTAGACTGTGGCTGGTGGCAAAATAGAATTTGTGACTGTCATTGCGGAGCGACTTCAAGTTTTTGCCAAATATAATGCTAACTTTGCGGGCCCTATCCTAATTCCAGTATGTGGTCCCTATCCTAATTCAAGTACGCGGGCGCTATCCAAATTCCATTATCTGAACCCTATCCTAATTCCAGTATGTGGCCCCTATCCTAATTCCAGTCTGTGGCCCCTATCCTAATTCCAGTCTGTGGCCCCTATCCTAATTCCAGTCTGTGGCCCCTATCCTAATTCCAGTATGTGGCCCTAACCTAATTCCAGTCTGTGGTCCCTATCCTAATTCCAGTATGCATGCCCTATCCTAATTCCAGTATGTGGGACCTATCCTAAATCTTGTATGTGGGCCCTATCATAATTCCAGTATGTGGGCTCTATCCTAATTACAGTAAGTGGGTTCCCACACAATTCCAGTAGTTTACTCCCTCACAAAATTCCAATAGTTTACTCCCTCACAAAATTCCAATATGTTACTCCCTCGCAAAATTCCAGTAGTTTACTCCCTCACAAAATTTCAGTAGTTTACTCCCTCACAAAATTCCAGTAGCTTACCTCCTCCCAAAATTCCAGTAATTTACCCCTAAGCATAATTCCAAGATGTGTCTCTCTCACTTATGTTCAGTATTTGGTTTCCACACCTAAGTCCAGTATTTTATCCCCATGCCTAGGTCCAGTATTTGGTCCCCACACCTAGGTCCAGTATTTGGTCTCCACACCTTAGGCCATTATTTGGTCCCCACACCTTAGGCCATTATTTGGTCCCCACACCTAGGTCCAGTATTTGGTCTCTACACCTAGGTCCAGTATTTGGTCTCCACACCTTAGGCCATTATTTGGTCCCCACACCTTAGGCCATTGTTTGGTCCCCACACCTTAGGCCATTATTTGGTCCACTCACCTAGTTCCAGTATTTGGTCCCCACACCTAGGTCCAGTATTTGGTCCACTCACCTAGGTTCAGTTTTTGGTCCCCACACCTAGGTCCAGTATTTGGTCTCCACACCTTAGGCCATTATTTGGTCCCCACACCTAGGTCCAGTATTTCGTCCCCACACCTTAGGTCATTATTTGATCCTCACACCTAGGTCCAGTATTTGGTCCTCACACCTAGGTCCAGTATTTGGTCCCCACACCTAGTTCCAGTATTTGGTCCTCACACCTAGGTCCAGTATTTGGTCCACTCACCTAGTTCCAGTATTTGGTCCCCACACCTAGGTCCAGTATTTGGTCCACTCACCTAGGTTCAGTTTTTGGTCCCCACACCTAGGTCCAGTATTTGGTCTCCACACCTTAGGCCATTATTTGGTCCCCACACCTAGGTCCAGTATTTCGTCCCCACACCTTAGGTCATTATTTGATCCTCACATCTAAGCCCAGAATTTGGTCTATACACTTAAGTCCAGTATTTTGCCCCCTCAGCGAAGTCTATTATTTTGCTTCTTGCTCCAATTTTAGATCTGTTGGATTTAGTTTTTAAATTTCTGTGAAATCTTTTTCAAATAATTTCCTTCCAACTAGATATCAGTTTGATGTCCATTGAAAGAACTTGCCTTAAAACAGTAGAAGTTTGGGACCTTTGTTGACCGACCAAATGATTTCTATTATAAAAAAAACTCCGGTCCATCTGCTGCCTCATTGTTGTTAGTAAACGATTTTATATTTGCTGTGTTTATCAATAAAGGACGTACCATTTATTTGTATGTAAAATTGTCATGTTAAACATCGTTGTAGAACTTAAGTCAAACAAACCTCATTTAGTTAGGAACAAAAACTATTGATATCATTGACTGTACTATTTATATAAATTTCATTATTTGTTCAGATGATTAAACCCTATTAAAAAATCTGACTGTAAGGGCAAAGAACTTCGGCATTCTTGTGGCGATGATAGCATAGAGTCTTGTTAAGGTATCGCATAAAAATGTATGAATAGTTATTCATCAGTTTATTTCTGTATGCTGAAGATGTCAAGGGCCTGTGGTGGGGTGGGTAAAGTTTGACATTTGTAAGTTTAAACCTGAGGGCACAGGCACGTTTATCCCTGGGTATAATCTTGACAGGAGTCAAATATGGCCTTTTAAACCATTACAGTTTGTTAACTGATGAATAATTGACTTATGAATTACAAGAAATTTATCTGATTGAATCTTTTCTGTTCTGTTGCAGACGCTCCTTATATACAGAAGATTATTCCGTCCAACGTTTATCTGTGGTTTTTGTTTAGTACTGCATTCTTATCAGACTTTTAAATGATGATAAAGTTTTAGCTTTCCTGTTTTTTTTTAATGCAACCTAATCCAAACCCGCATTCCGGGCGGGAAAAATGAAAACTAGTATGTGTTTGTTTTTATATACGGAACAAGAAAAGTGTTTTTATTGTTACATCTGAGGTTAGTATAAAGTTATCTTTGTGTTGTATTTCTGAAATAGGATTAAATGCTTTATGTAAAAACTGCTACTGTACTCTTGGTTTTTCTATCCTCTAGTGTTTCAAGGTTTTAATGATTTAACTAATGGTGTTACTCTTGTCAGTTTTGAATATTCTCCAGTAGTTTATCAATGTATTTTTGGTGTATGGATCCCATACAGAAGATGCATATTCTAGTATAGGTCCCACCAAGGTGAGGTAGCATTTTCGTTTTATATCTTTATTACATTTGTAAAAAAAATAATATTTTTTAAAAAATAAAACCTAAGGTTTTGTATCATTTTTAATAACTTCATTGACATGGGGATTCTATGATAGTTTTTAACTTATTATGACTCATAATTATGTAAGCAGTTACATTACATGTCATCCGCTTAGGAAATAAAACTGTTATTGTAAAGGATATTTACTTTTTAATTTCACAAAAATCAACTATAGCTGCCAAAAAAATTAAAGTAAAATAAAATAAAATAAATCAACATTTGGACATTAGTGAATAGAAAAATTACACTGTACATTACGCAGTGCAAAAAAAAATGTTTTTGTGTAGTGTTTGGATGCCAGTGTCGGAATGACTGAAATACGTATTAGACTTGTGAACTGAGTTTATACTTTGAAAAGGCCCACACATTACATATGTGAAACGCAAGTCTGTTTTATTATCAAATAAAAATTCTTATATGAAATTTAACCAAAGAAAAAAAAAGCAAGAAAATCGGCAACTTGGATTTTAACAATATCCCCACAATAAATTTTATTTTCTTGTAAAGAGTACCACGGTGGCTAGTTAACATAATATAACTACGGTAAGTAAAATTATTTCATATCTTTTTTTATTTATGGTCTAGGAGTAAGTTGATTGTATGTCAATCTTTCCAACAGCACGAATGAATGTATTGGTGACACATTCTGCGAAATAAAAACACTATTTGTTTTGTTTTGTTTTGTTTTTTTATGTTTTTTAAATTACAATGTTAAACGGTATATTAAAAGTAATGAGATGATATTGAACATGACACATGCTTAGTGAATTGCATAAAAAGTACAGAAATGAAAGATTTTATGGTTACTTGATACATTTAATTACTCTATTTTTTTAAATTAAAAAAATGTTTCTTTTATTAATATTAGATCTACGCAACAGGCGGATGTAACAACGTAATAATGTACATTTAAAACGTTGCAATCATTGAAGTCGTAAGAAAATGCTGTAAGATAAACACATGATTTTATTTATAACTCTTTCTCAATCATTTTATGTAACTGGCGATACCAGTATTTTATAGCTGGCGATACCAGTGATTATTAATGTTTCAAACTAATTTATGTAACTGGCGATACCAGTATTTATTACGGTTTCCCAACAATTTTATGTAACTGGCGACACCGGTATTATGTTACAGGAGATACCAGCATTATGTAACTGGCGATACGAGTATTATGTAACTGGCGATACCAGCATTATTTTACTGGCGATACCGGTATTATGTAACTGGCGATACCAGTATTTATTGCCGTTTCCATACAAGGAAGATTGGATTGTGCAGTTCGGAAACTAACTACTACATGTTCTGCGTGTCCCAACGTTTCGTTTGTTATACTTTTTTATTGCTTTAAATTATTTTTGCTATAAGCTGTTTATTGCTGTAAGTTATTGTCATTATAAGTTTTTTTAAAATAATTGTTTAAGTTATTGTTGTTTTAGTTTGTCTCGCAGTTGTTATTCTTAATCTGTTAGTTTTTTAAAATATAAATTTGAGATTGTCATTATGTTATTCTTATTTTTGTTATTGGCGCCTTTCATAATAATAGAATGTAACTTATTCAATTAAATTTTCCATACCACAATTTTTAAAAAGTGAACTGTCTAAAAATGTATTTGATCGATTGGTTTCTTTACTGCTATTAAACTATTCTAAATGTTTACCTAGCACGCATAGCACAGATAGCACGCATAGCACGTATAGCACGTACATCACGTATAGCACGTACATCACGTATATCACACATATCACGCATAGCACGTATAGCACGCATAGCACGTATAGCACTTATAGCATGGTTGGAAACTACTGATTTAGTTAATAGTGAAGGTGTCTAATCGATTATTTTTCTGTAAAAATGATATTTAAAAAAAAACAACAACAACATATCAACAAAACGCGAACGTCATTACTTGGATGACGAGCTTCAAATGAATACGTTTATTTCCATGTGCCTTCCAGTAAGAATGCAATTTCTTTCGGAAGTTTTGAAATAAGGTTTTTTTAAATTACCTGTTAAACCAATCATATGATTTTGAAAATAATTTTTTAAACATTTCTTGCGAAATCATTCTCAAAAATCAATGAAAGAAAACAAAATAAATTATTGATTTCATTACTTTAAAAGCACTGTTTTCCATACTTATAATGTTTAAAAGTCAATTAATTTGCGCATATTTCAATTATTACTTCAAATTTCTTTTAAATTTATTTATTCTGATAAATGCCTGTGGGAAGAATATTAACAAATCATTTTTTAAACAAATAAATACATTATTTAATCACGATACATATAAAAACCTGAAAGGACTTCACAGAACAGCAAGCATTTTGACAAAAAGACTCCTTCAAAGGTGAACATTCATCTAATTGAGTTCGAAGAAAAAAAGAAAAATTTCCACCAGTTGCATAACACATTTCCAATAGTCGTGGAAACAGAACTTAATTTCCAGATGAAGCTAACAGAGCTGCAGTGTAATGGGAAACTTAACGATGCCTTGGACCTGCCAAGATTTCCTTTTATGTTTCATTAATTTCAATTATCAATTTTTTCCAGTTTCAGGTATGATTTTATTTTTAAAAACTTAGCTTTCCACTTTTATTGAATGTTATTGTGCTCGCCCATACATGGGCTTAGAGTTTTGGTCCGCTGACCGATTGAGTTGACATCTCGCATCTAATGAATGTGTTTACGTGTGTTGTTTTTTTTTTTTTATTTAAACATTGGAAATAAAAAAACCGCATAATTAAAATATCTGCAGCGTTTATATGATGAATTCTCGCCACGTCTCGCTCGCCGCAGCCGACATACACATATACACAGTGTGTAAGGGCGAAACAAAAAAGGAGGGGTTGTTAAAGGCGCATCTAGAGTGCGCACCAGATACGTTGCTAGTCGCCGTTCATTATGTCTTTGCGAATGACGTCTACAGTGTTCAAGGGGGTCGTTGTAAAAAATAATAAAAGACTTTATTGACACACCTGCATCATTCGCGTCATCTGACACGCCTTAAATTTAACATTCATTAAAAATGGGGGGGGGGGGGCGCGGAAGGAAGAATAGGGAATTCTTATGTAGAGTAAAAAAAAATTATGGCTTTTACAGAAATGTCCACAAAAAAAAACAACAAAAAAAAAAAAACAAAAACAAAATTACCACTGCGTCAACGAAAACTGGACATTTTTCCACGCCGCAACGCCAAGGAGACCTCGCGATCTCTGGATCTCTAGAGAGGAACTGTCTGATGTTAAAGAGAAATTTCCATTGTAATATTTATTTTCAATTATTTACTTGTCATCAAATTCCTTAAGTAAATGAGCTTGCATAGGTTTATTTAATTACAATCCCGCCCATAAACCGCCAAGCATAATATGGCACGAAGATGTTCTTAAATCTCTCAATGATGTGGGTGTTGCAATATAATTAACACTTTCAAATTGATGGAACTAATCCAAAACCAGTTTAATGTTTAGCACATCGTCACGAATTCTCTAATAGTTTATATGTATTCCCTGAATCTCGATTAAAGAAGATTAAAAACGTATGTTAAATTAGCTTTGTAACAATCTTACGAAAATTTGCGTGACGAATATTAAATACATTAATTATATTAATATTTTTGCTTAAATTCTTCTATGTCATATATCAAGGAACAATCTTATCTCCATGGCAACGGGAGAATGAAACTTGCATTTAATACTGTATCCAGTAATATGTAACGTAATGTTAAATACCATGTCACCGACTACATGTAGCTAAATCAACGCAGAGCTGATTCATCAACAAAAAAAAAATCACTGAATCGTAGAATCATATTATTACAGAATTACATTGTTACAGAGTCATATTGTTACAGAGTCATATTGTTACATAGTTATAATGTCACATAATAATATTGTTATATAGTCATATTGTTACAGAATCATATAGTTACAGAATCATATTGTTACATAGTCATATTGTTACAGAGTCATAATGTCACATAATCATATTTTTTCATAGTCATATTGTTTCAGGATCATTTTGTTACAGAATCATTTTGTTACAGAATCATATTGTTACAGAATCATATTGTTACAAAGTCATATTGTTACAGAATCATATTATTACAAAGTCATATTGTTACAGAATCATATTGTTACAGAATCACATTGTTACCATACGAATGTGTCAACATAATGCGCACCACACAAAATTCTAACATAAGCATTCACAAGCGGGAAAACCCCATTAAATATCATTCCAGATTACATTAAAAATAATTTCAAATCATTAATTTTGAAACCTTAAAAAAAATGGCTTTAAAAATTTCTTCTAAAATTACGGGAATCGAACTAAAAGCTAATTTAAAATAAAACCCTTCTCCAACATTGTTCTAAATATTATTAGCTATGGTTTAACGTTTGTTTCAACCCGATAGACATTATGATTGGCGAGAAATTGACAAAATACTGATATTTTTTCGTCACCCTCCCAGGAAATCCAGTAAACCTTTTCGGTAATTTTTGGCCGTTTCACACCCTTGGGACACCCTTAGGATATTTGCAAAAGCCCCGAATCCTCTATCTGGTATTGTTCAGGAGGAGTTGCAGGATCAAGCCCTACAGACATAGATCTTTACAGAATTTATAAGCGCAATTTTCCCAAGGGAAATAATATAAGGATTTCACATATTTGTTCATCGTTGTGAATTGCGCATCGTTTAATAATGAGTGTTAGTTGATCACTTGGCGAATCATACAATTGTAAAATGAACATTGAGACCCTAGAGATGAAATCAAACCAAATTATCATTTGAATAGTTATAGATTAAACTTTAGCATATTAACTTCTCAAAAGAGTAGTGTGACACTGACGCTATGGTGGATTAAGGGAGGGGGGGCTGAACGGGCTAAAGCCACGGGCCTCCGACGGTTTGGGGGCCCCCAAACATTTTATATTTTATAATAAAAGTGTACAAATGTTTGCACGAACCCTTGAAAATAGAATAAATTAATAAATACTATCTATACAACTTATCGCGTTCAGACATGATAGTATTGATAGTACTTAATAATCGAAAAACTTTAATCGATTCACTACGCATGATATAAAAAAAATAGTTTATATTTTAAAAATTTCCCCTTTTTTTTGAAAAGTTTCGCTGGCCGTGTTGATATAGCACAAACGCGTGGTGCTATTGGTGTAGGGTTCCATTCCCAGCTTGGGCTAATATTTTTATTTCTTTTCACACTCAATTATAAATACCGCGAACACAACAAACAGTTATTTCTTCTTGTTCGTTTTTTTTATTATTAAAATTTACTTACAGTCTTATCTTAGCTGTTAACAATCATTTTATTTTAAGAATGCTGGCTGGATAGGGCCCCCGTTTGATTGCTGTCTTAATCCGCCCCTGGTGTGACGCAAATGTATATTTCATTAGTCTACAGATTTGACTTTTTAGAAATACAGCTCCTGACATTTTATCAGTGTTGTTACAATGTTTATAATGATATAACTTTAATTCTAGCTGAGGTAATTATTTAGCCCATATGAATTTTTGACAGCTAAGAAACAAACCGTTTTTAAATAGTATACTTGAAAATAATAACACTTGTTTTGTTTTTATATATACGCTGATTACAATTTTTAAATAAAAATTTACTCGGCCAATCAGATGCTAAGATGACAACAAAAGTGCATTTTGCGAAAATCAGTCAAATGTACTTTTGAGTTTAAAACACAAGTTCAGAGGAAAAAGTACACAAAATAAACTTAAGGGTACTCATGGGTTTCCCCTAGGTCTCAAGCTAGAAACATAATACGTTATTATTACTTATAATTCCGGAAACATATTACATTCAAATTTGTAAAGTATTAACGTATTATTTTGTTTGTTGGGTCAACATTCTTACTGCTCTCATATGTCAACATTGGCACGCTTCTGACCATGACCTAATTCTAACCTTGACATCAATTAAAACTTTCCCTTTAGTGCGATGTTAAATAAATACAATCATAGTTTTAGAACCTGTGTCTTTATCTCTTGAAATCGGGTATGTTTAACATTTGTTTTTTTTAAGTAAGGTTATAAGCGTGACGATAAAAGAAATGAATATCATCTCCAATCTCTTCTTTTATTAGTTCTATATTTTTTATTGAGCTAATTTTTGAACTCAACATGAAATTGTATGGTGGCAATTATGGGTTTGTTAATTCACATTAGAAATGAATAAACTTTACGCCATTTTATAATTAAAGCAACTTAAAAAATGCACTAACAAAATGATAATTTTTTACAATCTTAAATTCATTACTGAAATTTGCTTGTGGATTGCTTAGCTCTAGACAACTTTTTTCTCCCCAGGATTAGATCTGAATTCGGTTTTTAAAAACTGACTGTAAGAGAAAGTATTACAAATATCATTTTAAAACCGTGAAGCTTAAGATTTTTGTAATTAGATAAAAAGAGTTTCGATATGTTTATGATATCTTTCAATACTATAAAAAGCTAAAAGTCTACTCATCTGAATTACAAGACAAGAAAAGTATTTACTTCAGTTACAAGGGCTAAAGTTCTTACATTGAGCTTTCGTAAAGCGCCAGCGAATAATAATTGTTATATTTCTCTTCATTTTTGTGCTAGCCTATCTCCAGATAATTCTAGATAACTCATTATCATAAAAATTGTGCACTTACATAATATATGGTCGTATATGATTGCATGAAAACAGCAATCTATCCTTCTTCAATCATACCCAGTAAACTATATTTCTTATTCACTAATTCGTCACTCTAATAGCCAATTCAGTTTAAAGAACAGCTGATTCTTATTAAGTTCATAATAACAGCTGTAATTGAGGTGCTTATTTTGTCTCAGGCAGCATCGTTGAACAGTGTGTGTGTCTTTGTGTGCATGTGTGTGTGTGTATGTGTGTGTGCATGTGTGTGTATGGGTGTATGTGTGTGTATGTGTATGTGTGTGTGTGTATGTCTGTGTGTCTCTGTGTGTGTATATGTGTGTGTGTGTGTTTGTGTCTTTGTGTGTGTGTATGTGTGTGTGTGTTTGTGTGTGTGTGTGTGTGTGTGTCAGGGAAGGAGAGAGAGAGAAAGGTTTGCAACCATGTAATGTTAATTTTTTGTTACCCGAACTTCGCTCCATGACGGGTGGTCATTGCAAAGCAAGTATTTCACATCAAAGTCTCCATGAATAATTTACCAGGTGTGGTCTAGATTCCTTGGCATTGTGAAAGAAAAAACAAATAGATAATGTGTTTTCTCTTGTAGCTCGATGTTTAAGATTTGTGTGACGCATATGTACAAGCCATCGCTGTGTGTTTGGTGACTTTTGTTAACATAGTTTTATTCTGTCCTGCTCTTTGTTTCCATGAAAGTCTACTAGATGTTCAGCAGGCTAGCATTGTAGCCTATAAAATCACAAAAGTAAGTGAACATCAAACCTGCCTCTGAAAATGAAACAAAGAAGTTGAAAATCAATAGAGCCAACGCAAACATTCTGTTTGTCACGTAATTTTCATACTTTTTGGTTGGTCTTGTTCATTTTAGTTTTGATAGTACAATTCTTAAAGTTTTAATATATTTTAGTTTTTATTACGTCTCAAACGTTGTAGATCGTGTTTCTGTATCACATAAATTAAGGATGTTGATTGTAGAGTGATATCATTGATGAAATTTCCGAGCTGTTGGGCTGTATGACATTATAAATTTTGATGTGGGGTCTATTTACTCACTGAGATTTTATGTTAACCGTTAATTTAAAAAAAATTTTTTTTACTTATTACAACTAAGGGTGCATATAATTTTTTCTTGTCTTTACAAAGACTTCTATCTACCACTTTTCTCAATGGAACAATTTTATTGAGCGGTATAACCGTTTCTGTTTCTTAATTCAACGAAATAGTCTAATGTCACGTAGATTTCACACAAGATAGATAATTAATCAAGTAATTGTAAGAAGAAAACTATAAACAGAGTAGAGTAATTTTTTTTTAAAGAAGTGTTGCAATTTTTTTTTCTGTTAATAAGAATACTGTTGAAATTGATCACTTTCAAAATTTGTGGGGTCCATCAAATTTATCGTGAAATTGTTTACTTATATTTCGGTACCTTTTAAAATTCCTGATTTTTTTTTTCGGTTTCTGTTCGGTCCTCAGCATGGTTCACTTTGAGATGTGTTTGACCATTTCCTTCTTTATATTCGTATTTTCTGTAACTGATTTTCTAAGGCATCATTATCAGAGTTTAATTACCGTCTTGCTTTAGATTTTATTTGCTGGGTTTATTTAGAGTCTAACTAATGTTTTATAGTTTACAGATTGGGGTTTTCTGTCTCGATAAGTTTATCTGGCGTTTATAAATTTACCCGAATTAAAAATTATACTGAGTTTATAAATTTCGCTGAATTTATGAACTGCTTTGAGTTATTTCTAATAATAATGGAGAAAGACAATTCGTCACAGTTCGAAACGAACTCTATTGGTGATTCATTCAGTTTCTCCATAGATTCCGTACCGTCAAAGTCTACCTCCCCCTCTCTCCCTGTTTTCACACAAAACTGTAGTCGAGTGGACAGTGTATGAAAGAACACTTAAATTTCTCATGGGCCTTGGACAACATATGACCAGTGATTTAGCCTTAATCTTCAAAGAGTTATTGCTGAGTAACATGAGACAATATATTGATTTAAAGCGCAAAACCCCACTCCGCCCCTTTATAAAAAATTGATTCAATGATAATTTGAGAACAAACATGCTAAATAAGTTTTCGTTTGTATTTTTTAAAAATCATTTGGAATTTGAACACAGGTGTTGGCTTAAAATAAGTTGTTTTTTTTTCCCATCAGTAATAAATATTTTGTTGATGGGGTCTGTATATCCCTTTTTAAACATAACTATGTAATTTACATATCTTTTAAGTCGTCTTCACGAATAACAAATTAATGTTATTTTATTACTCTAATTATTTGGTATCTCACGTTTTTATCCCGCCCTTTCATTATCTTCGTTATTCCTTTGCCCACCATGATATACATAATGAAAATAACTAAGAGGAGGCTCAAATTGCGTTGGTTTGGGGACATGAGTCCATGATCCAAAGTAGTTGGCATAATTATTTGTTTGAGATTCATTAATTGACATATTTTCTGTGGCGCGTTCACTTGCTCATTCGCGTTTTATCTAAGCCCGCGGGATTTTACAGCAATCATCCTACGTCACTTCCTGGCCCACCTTTCTTATCCGCGCATTCATTCGTTGGTATTATGGCTTTCATTGTCCTGAAGTATTTCTGGTTTAAAGAAAACAGACAATGGGATTTGGACGGCCAACTTATATTTCCTCTAGATTTCAATCTGGAAATGCTGGATATATATTATATATATACACTAAGAGTTGTCAAGGTCATGTGAAATCTAATGGACAAAAATAACTAAAACTATAAGAATATAAATTTTGTGATTTGTGGCCCGTGACCCCAAGGAGAAAGTCTCATGAATTGAGTTTATGTAGTGCTTACGAATGTGGAATCAAGTGTTTCCACAAAAAGTACAATCTAAATCCACCTTGTAGGCAATTTAAACAATATTTTTATAAAATATATATGGAGAAAAAAACGTTACGGGCACCGGGCCCTGAATGTGTGAAGGCAGTTTACTGTAGATTGTAATAACAAGATTGGTCTAGATTCATCCATCCGTTCGGTTACAAAAGTTAAAATATTTTCTTTTTATTGCTAAAAAAATGCTTCATCCAATAACTGCAAATGGTAAACAGTTCAAAATCCCTATTCATTCCAATATAATTATGTCGCCAGGAGTTAATATGCTAGGAGAAAGTAGAGAAGGAAATAATCACCCATATATGGTAGTATATAAGAAAATAAACGTAAAAGTGTTTATGTGAGTTACATGTTTCCGACTCGCCCATTGGTCAGAATTGGTGGCAACAATTTAAAAAACATAATTTAGTGAGGAAAAATGAAACTTATACACCTATTAAATATCTTATCTTATCTGTAACAGACGCTCCTTCTATACAGAAGATTATTGCGTCCTACGCGTATCTATGGTTTGTGTTTAGAGTTTTAAATGACGATAAGGTGTTGGCATTCTCTGTGTTCCTAAGACACAAGCTAAAACACTTGGCGAAAGGTCAATATCTTTTTGTGCAGCCAAATTTTTGAATTCTCTACCTTTATACATCCGTAGTATTTCAACTATTAAGTCCTTCAAGACTGCACTTAAGACGCAACATTTCAAAATTTATTTTCAACATTATTGAAACAACATTTATTTTAATGATTAACGTAGCTGATGTATAACGTATCGACATTTATGTAGTTAGTATGATATGTATGTTTATTTAATTAATATATTTGTGTAATATCTCCATGTAAAGCGCTGAGAGCCCCGCTCCTGGATGGGATACAGAGCTATATAAATTATCATTTTATTATTATTAATATATAATTATTCTTCAGGCAACCCATCCACGCCCGAATACCGAACGGGACGATAGAAAACTTGTATGTGTTATTTCATACGGAATAAGAAAGGTGTTTTTATCATTGTCTATCTGAGGGTTGTATTAAGTTATCTTTTTGTTGTATTTCTAAATTAGAATTAATCGCTTTATGTGTAATTACTAATTTACTATTGGTTCTTCTTTCCTTTATTGTTTCAAGGTTTAATGATACTAATGGCGTTACTTTTGTCAGTTTTGAATATTGTCCAGGAATGAATCTGGCAGCTCTTTTTTGAATTTTTTCTAGTTTATAAATGTTTCTTTGATGGATGGTTCACATACAGAAGATGCATATTCTAGTATAGGTCTCACCAGGGTGAGGTAGCATTTTAGTTATATATTTTTATTACACTAGTAAAAAATTCTTTTTATAAAGCCTAAGGTTTTGATTGATTTTTTAATAACTTCTTTGACATGGGGATTCTCATTTATTATGATTCCTAAGTATTTTGCATCTTTAGTTTGGGTTAATTCTTTTTCATTAATGAAATATTTTGAATATATTTGTTTCTTTTTCTTTGTTACTCTTAGCAGTTGACACTAGTAGTATAGTTATGTGCAGATCAGGTCGTAAATGAGGGGCAGCACCTCCGACGTCACTTCCGGTCTATGACGTCACATATGGTGTGCGTGGTTACTTCCGGGTTATGGTTGGGGTCATTTCCGGTTATGGTTGGTGGTCATTTCCGGTTATGGGTGGGGGTCATTTCCGGT
>MUZC01001759.1:11822-30674 GCA_002072015.1 Radix auricularia | reverse complement strand
TTTATATATATATATATATATATATATATATATTCAAGTTTGTATGTATCTAAATTTTCTAAAAGACAAGGTGAAACTTTTGTTACTTAAACATTTTGGATCGAGAAGAACTTCAGACACAATATCAATGTTCCCTTAAAGCTGATTTATCACCAACGCCACAAAGTATCTTAGATTTACAACGCAGCAAATTTTGCTTTTTAAAAATGCATACAAAATGGATGTTGTAAAACTTAGCACAAGAGTTGTTTGCACATGGATTCACTCAAATTCAACAAAAGCTCTCTCTCTCTCTCTCTCTCTCTCTTTCTCTCTCTTTCTCCCTCTCTTTCTCTCTCGCTCTCTCTCTTTCTCTATCTCTCTCTTTCTCCCTCTCTTTCTCTCTCGCTCTCTCTCTCTCTCTATCTCTCTCTCTCTTTCTCTCTTTCTCCCTCTCTTTCTCTCTCGCTCTCTCTCTCTCTCTCTCTCTCTCGCTATCTCTCTCTCTTATTCTCTCTCTCTCCCCTTCTTTCTTTTTCTCTCTCTTTCTCTCTCTCGCTCTCTCTCCCTCTTACTGTCTCTCTCTCTCTCTCTGTCTTCCTCTTTCTCTCTCTCTCTCTCTCTCTCTATCTCTCTCTCTCTTTCTCTCTTTCTCCCTCTCTTTCTCTCTCTCTCTCTCTCTCTATCTCTCTCTCTCTCTTTCTCTCTTTCTCCCTCTCTTTCTCTCTCGCTCTCTCTCTCTCTCTCGCTATCTCTCTCTTATACTCGCTCTCTCCCCTTCTTTCTTTCTCTCTCTCTTTCTCTCTCTCTCACAAACATTTTATCTACTAGCTACAATCTTATCAAACTTTAATAAGGTTGTGTTGTTTGATTTCATAAGGCAGTAATTGTGTTAGGTTGACGTATTATACTTAATCAACATAAATGTAGCCACATTTGTTTTGTATTATACAAACTGAGATAATATCGAATTTAAAACAAGAGATTATAAATAAGAGGAGTTGTTTTAGCGGGAAACATTCTTTCTATAGGAAAATAAGCAATGACTTTAAAAAAAAAATGGTTTACCTTGAATTATGACATGAATTTTTAATTACATATAGCCATATTTCTTGATTTCAGTGAAAACATTCCTGATTAATTTGCCATTGTATTAGCTCTTTTAGACGAGCACATCTTATAATTAATGAGTCTATTGAATTGTTAAAACTAAAATGAATAACCGTTGACGGTTACATAACTGTTTAATTAAATTGAAATGTACCTTGAAACAAAAGCTACCTTCATCCTTCGGTATATACAAAACACATCTACATTTATTTTTATATGTGTCTGATACTGAACTTATAACAATTATAACCTTTTTAAAAAATATATATATTTGTTAACTATGCTAAAAGAAATACTTGATTCAGTTGAATTTAGTCTTTGTTCCTTACCTATTAATTGTACGCTCGGCCTCGAGATTACGTAGTATCTGTAAGATTACTGCTGGACTCTTGGTACTGGGGATGTCTCCCAAGTCTGTGTACTGGATCAGACAAGTTTCTCTGGTTTATATACAACAAGCCGCCAATTGATCATAAGATAATTAAATTAATAGCTTTTTTATTTCATTGGGCAGTTGTAATACTGGCGCAATCTACCTAGAATACGAAGCGATACTCCGGAGAATGCTGTAGAAATAACTGGAAAAAACGCGATACTTGAAGTGAATCTAATTACTTTTAATGTCCAAGCGATACCATCCGCTGTCGTTTGAATTACAAAAAAAAACATGTCACTCTTAAAATTTATAACGGCATCGTTAAATCTTACATAAATGGATTTTAAATTACACGGTAATTTACAACACACTGATCACTCCGTTACCTTTGCAATGATTTGGGAGGCGTTCTTAACCTAATTATTTTACAATTTAAAAGGTTTGATCAGTAAACATTGATTAATCCAAGCTGGGAGAGACAGCTGCGATAAGATATACATTAACACTTACAAACATGTCGTGCCCTCAAGTAATCATTTCAATTCTATTTACATGTGTCAGAATTGGCAACTTATTTTTGTTTTATGTTTTTTTTTTGTATTAATGCAAGTGCATTTTTTTCAAATTAAATCATCCCAAACTTTACCGTCAACAACAAGAACATCAAGTTCATGATGAATGCTACTAACTAAGGATAACATGTTGCATAATAAAATCAGATTCACCTAGTTCGATATTTTGTATCTTTCGATGAAAACATTCACTTGAATGTGCCTAACCTTAATTTCGGTATTTTCATGTCACTGATTAATTGTAATTCAAATTGCCCTGCTTGTGCACTGTCCTTGGATAGACACATTGTGTGCTTCCATCACTGATCTTTATATTTGATTCCCAGCACCAGTATCAGCTGCCACACTGCCCTACTGTAAAACTATCCTATTTTTTAGATACTCAGCTCATGTGCCACGCAGAAAGCATTAACTAACAATCTGCTTCAATAAGTCGGGATAAATGCTAAATCTTCACTTTAATAAAATCAATTTGTATAACTAATCTTAATTTTAAGGCACATTAATCTATTATTTAACATAATAAATGGCGTAGAGACTTGAGGATAAAAAATGTCCCAAGAAATACTTCTGTGTTTAAAACAAGTGACAGTGCTTCAAATATATTTTTTTAAAGTTTCATACTTTAAGAACAGTATTTAGATATCTATAAGCTACCTTAACTTTACTAACAATGCTATGGCGTCCTAACAGACTTATTCCTCTTGGAAGACAGTGCATTGTTCAGGGTGCAAACAGTTCAGTTACCTTTACAATTTTTTTAAAACAATGTCAATTTTGCTCGAGTGTGTTTTGTTAGTTTCACTTGTGATGATTATATCGTCCTGATTACATGGGACATTTTCCAATTTTGACAGCACTGCATCCATGATAAATTAAAATATATCAGGACTTGATGTAGTGTCAAAAGGCAATATTGTAAATTCTTAAAGTCCCAGATGAAAATTATTTGTTGTAATCGAAGTTTGTTAAATTCCTAAGCAGATTTCCGTCCCCTGCCCATATTTGTAAAAAAAAATAATTAAATTTTCAAAATCTTCAATTTTGGAACAGTATAAGATAAAGCAACTAGATCTGAGTTTATTTTGATTTTATAGTTACCATAAATGCGGACACTTCCAGTATATTTTTATCAATGGACTTAATGTTTTAGCCAACTGATTATATGTAACCATGGTGATTATTCCTTCATTTCTTAGTTCATTTAATTATGTTTCAATATCTTCTCTGAAACCATACGATCCCTTTTCACCTCTAAAAACGTACGTTTGTCTTCATCTCTCAAATGAAATGATGCTTTATTGTCCTATAGTTTACCAACGATATCTTGAAATGTTCCATATTCCTTTACTGATAGTCAAATGATGCTTTATTGTTCTATAGTTTACCAACGATATCTTGAAATGTTCCATATTCCTTTAGTGATAGTCAAATGATGCTTTATTGTTCTATAGTTTACCAATGATATCTTGAAATGTTCCATATTCCTTTAGTGATAGTCAAATGATGAGTTTTTATATTTCTTGTATTGTTTTTCTTAAATGTCCTGCAGGCGCATTATTCGTCTGTTCATTTTTCAGGCAATAATTTTTGTTTACAAGGGAACGATGTTTCTCTGAAATAGAAAATATTTTGTTTCTTGATTGATGAGTTACTTAATGCGGATGATAAGGGTTCTGCACAGTGGCGTCGCTAGGGGGGTGCGGAGGGGGCGGGCCGCCCCGGGTGACACCATCAGGGGGTGACACCAGACAGTATAATTCTATATATTTCCGTTATTTCGAACTGAAAAACTCGGAGGATTTCTATGGCCACTATGGGTTAAATCATGATGATGTGACATCAGGAGCTACCGCCCCGGGTGGCACCATGAGCTACCACCCCGGGTGACACCAACCCTAGTGACGCCTCTGGTTCTGCACCCTGCAGGGTTATTAGATTTATGTCTTCTAATTAGTAGTATTAATGTCTTGGTCAACACCGAGAGTTTTAGTTATACAAAGGTGACTAAACTATCAAGGAAGACAGTTGGGTGGACATTTTAAAAATAAGTAAACAAATATTGTTAATGACTTGTTAGACTAATATTTTTTTTTATCTTTCAATCACTTAACAAATAGCTAATATATATTGAAATCAAATAAAAATAATTAAGTAATAGTAAATCTAGAGAGCAATTAAAATTTCATTAAACAAATTAAGGGACGTAAGAGCATGATTTTATAACACGGTAAAATAATAAGTAATTAGAAGTATACATATACCTACTTTTTAACAAATGAAATGGACCTCTGCATATTTGTATGTCCCTGGACATGGGTCACTAAAGATGTATGCAGTCCCATTCACGTTTTCCAATAATAATTTTAAATTGTGACATGTGTTATGATATTGATTGTAAAGACATATCAGAGAATAACGACGCACTCATTGGATCTAACTTTAGAAATGTGAGTTTTCTTTTAAGATACAACTAACAAAATCGACGCTTTAGAAATATTTTATGACTTTTATTATACTTATTTTATTCAACGAGGTTGATGTGAAAATTCTTTACATTAAAAATTAATTGGTTTGGAATAATATTCTATTTTAGTACTTATATTTTTAATGCTTAGGAACTCCTCTGATTTGAGATTCACAATTATAGTAATTTTTTTTATTTTTCAAAAAGTTTGAGTGTGGAAAAAAAGTGGGGCAGGGGGGATTGTAAAATTATTATTATTACTATTATGTTATACTTTAAATTTTTTTTCATATTTTTTAGTAATTCTCTATAAGGAACACATTTGATTTCTGAACCTTGTGAATTCCAATTATGTCTTCTTATGTTTAATAATTTAAAAAAATTAATAAAAAAAGAAATGTTCATCTTGAGTTAACAAAGTTTTTTTTTCTCCACATATCGTACAAAAATTGTAAACTGGCATCGATGAGCTTTGACTAAATGTTTCCCTCGGCTGAAGCGAAGAATCTCGACCGTGACGTCACAACGCTACCATTTGCTTGGAACCAGAATTCCTTCCCTACAATAATGTTTGTTTTCTTATTTATTTATACCTCCACTTGCGGGGAACACTAAAATTTTAATGAAAAATTAATGAAAAATAACAGGGGAGGGCTCCAACCCAGTCCGCTGCTACTTTGTTACCTACCGAATCGAGCCCATTTATAGAAATTCAGTGCAGCACTTTGAGAAGACTAATGCACTATTTCACATTTTTGGGCATAATCTCAAACTAGCCATACATCATTTCGAGCAGACCTACTATCTCTCCTGATTAAGGCATATTTTCAAGCTCCTCACGCAGCATTTTTTCAAGCTCCTCACGCAGCATTTTTTCAAGCTCCTCACGCAGCATTTTGAGAACACCTGTCACCTTATTAACCATACGTATATTTGTTATTCTAAACTTATTTTTTTCTCTGAATTCCATTGTAGGCGTCACATGACACTTGTGTACAATATGGTGTCAACTTAATAGCAATTGTCTTAATAACCTGCTTAAACACAACCCCCATATTTACTTGAGAGCCGTTTATTTTAAGCTTAATTTATGTGTGTTTTTTTACAACGATCAGGGCTTGGTACTGCCTAACAATAACTGCATCCAATTAAACTTCCCACGCACAATTTTTCGTTGGTAAGGAACTTTTTACATTTTAACGTGATATCTAACATATATATATTTATATAATGACATTCCGTTTATCAACATAGATCTTATTGGTCAAAATGGAATGTAATTTTATTTCAATTATATTATTTATTAATTTGAATTAATAAATGACTTCCAAACAGGGGCGATTATATTTTTCTTTTCTTAACAAAGACCTTTAGTTAAAGTAGTTACCTTCTGTATGTAACGGTTAAATAATTGGGCAATAGATTACTTGAAAAAAATACTTTACAAACATCACGGAAATAAGTAAACAAGTTGTTTATTTTAAACATTACTCTTTAAATCTTTAAATGTCTTAGAATAATTGACTGATTTCAGATTATACGAAGTACATGTAGTAAGTAACGTAGCAAGAGAGTATTTTTATGTATGCTTTAAATTTACTTAGTTTATAAAAAAAATAAGACGAATCATTATCAATTTTAAATTTAACCTGTGAAATTACAACCCCCTACTTTACAAACATTTTACAAAATCTGAGGAGAAATACATTGCAAGGTTGTGAACTTTTTTTTTTTCATTTATTAAAAGAAGTTTTTGAAAGGATATGAATTATTAAAATTAAAATAAGAAGGGAACTTTGTAGATTTTGTCAAGTCTAAAGTACACATGCCTATTATTGTTTTGTTATTTTATGGCCACCAAACATTGCTATAAATAAGCACTGTGTAATAATGATGGAAACAATAATATTAATCAGTGCTACGAAAGAGGGCTGTAGTTTTATTGTCATTGGTCTGTGTTGTGGGTCTGTGCAACGTTAAAATAACACGACCATATTCTACCTACAAATGATATAACTTTAATTTATTTCTATGCCCGCTATTTTATGATGGATACGTCACTGTCAGGTTTAAGTTTGGAGAAAAATAACTTAAATGTTTTCTTTGTCTGATAAAATACATAAAAACTTGATAAAATATGTTTTTATTATTTAAAGTGCTAGGGGAGATTTGTTAAATTTATGGTATGATATTGTACCTGCTGTATTTAAACCACAGCCGCTGCTCTTCTGGGAAAAAGTCTCATCAAACACTGTCATGACAAGAATTCATCCCAAAGGATGAAGAAAGTATGTTAATAGCAATATAAATACATTTTAGCGATCGCAATAAATAGGAAATCCTTGCAGGAATGTGGAAGAAGTTTTAAAAAACCTTATGTTGCTTTAAACGTTATAATTATTTTATTATTGTTACTTTTTATTTTCTGCCTCAGTTCCGTATGTATAATATATATCTGAATATTTTACATCACGGTGGAATATTTTTGATAAACTATCATGTTTTCAGTGTAAGCTTGCAAGTCTTACCGAGAGGAAGAAAAATTAATTATATTTAAACACGTTAAAACCACAATAAACATAAAATGTCATATCAAATTCCAGCAACAGTGTCAAATCAAACAGGTGCAGTTCGAGGAAGAATCTACCCCTATCTTCTAAACAGATAAGGAATCCAAGGATAACATTTGTTGTAAAAAGCCTCATACGGATGCCGACAAACCGTCAAATTCTTGCAAACTTCAATTTTTTGTTTTATATCCAGCAACGGCTAATGGATCGAATTAAAATTATGATTACCGGTATAGAATTGCTCTAATGGGAAATTCTAGACTTTCCACTGTATCAAGAGCATTCATCAGAAAGAAACTACATAGACTGATTGATGAATATGATTTTTGTTTAAAAAAGAAACAGTCTGATAAATTCCCTGAAACTATTACTCATTTATTTAATGTCACCAACGGTAATGGAGAATATAAAAAGACAGGAGGATAAGGAGCTCTACCAGAGGCAAGTAAAGAGTGGATGAAAGATTGGTTATTCAATGGCATCAATCCATCGAAGAACACGAGCCTGAAAATCAAAAACTCAACCTCAAGCAAGCTCTTATCAATCACAACTTACAAAAACACATAAAATTATCCCAGAAACTTCGGATTCTGAACCCTCTGCTACTTTAGCCGAGTTGCCAACCTTTTCCTCTATGTAATCTTCTCCTGGACGCAAACCAATATACCAAAGAGCAACTACTACAACAACGAGTTTACTAGTACAGAAAAACAACATTTCTACACATGAAGCAAATGACGTTCTTGCAACCATTGCTGAACGGGGTCGCGATTTGCTGGTTCCAAGTAAGGCGGGTGTCTGGAAAGAGTAATCTCTGAAAGACAGAAAATGAAAATACAAAATTCTCCAAAACTACAAAGCAAAGATCCCTATTGCCTCCAGTTTGATGGCAAAAGATTGCAAGGAGAAGAGTATCAAGTAGTTCTGCTGAAAAATATGACAATCGATATCTAACTCAGCACTCTTTAATGTTAAAAAGGTTCTGCCGCGGCCATTTACAAGAAACTACATCAGCTAATTGATGAATACGAGGCATGTGAAAAATATTTCCATGATAATCTGCAACCCGACTGTAGTGAAAACTGGTCCTTTTTCACCGAATCGTAAAAGTCATATAGGATGATGTCTTGAGCAAGGCCTTTCAGAAGCCACCATATATTAGCTGTCAGCACCATTTACTCGACCTCCTTCTGAAGTATGTCATCCATTTTCTTATTCAAGAGCCAGAGAGCAAACCAGAACTCAGCTTTTCTTTCATCTTCAAATTAACAGAAAACCATTTCTCTCTTCAGGCTTAATACCGCCGCGTTGCGACAGATGATGTTAATAGACGCGAGAACCTTTGATGGCGAGATGACTTAAAATTCTTATATGCATTAAGTCAGGCTTCTCGTCATTATAAAACAAAATAACGTTGGCCTAGAATCAGCAGGAATAAGTTCCCAAATTTATATTAGATAAGATGGAACTCACGTGCGAAATATGCTGTTAACAAATGTTTGTAAACCAGAGTGGCGCAGCATCCTTGCATGCCTGTTACTAGAATGTGCTTTTTTGTATGGGACCCAATCCACCAAAGAAAATATTGATAAACTAGAACAAATTTTTTAAAAAAAGAGTTGCATGATTCATTACTGGAGAATATTCAAAACTCACAAGTGTAAAACCATTAGTTAAATCATTAAACCTTGAAACTCTAGAGGATAGAAGAACCAAGAGTAAATGAGTACATATGGAATCCCAAAATTAACGAGGTTATTTTAAAAAATCTAGCAAAATCTTAGGTTTAATAAAAAAAAAAAGAAACTTTTACAAATGTAATAAAGATATAAAACTAAAATTCTACCTCACCTTGTTGAGACCTATACTAGAATATACCTTTTCTTTATGGGACCCTTCCCCCCAAAAAAATTGATAAACTAGAACACATTTAAAACAGAACTGTCTGATCATTTACTGTAGAATATTCAAAACTAACAAAAAATAACATCATAGTTAAGGCATTAAACCTTGAAACACTAGAAGATAGAAGCAGAATGTAAATTAGAAAATTATACATAAAGCAATTAATTCTAATTTAGAAATACAACACAAAGATAAAGTAATACAACTCTCAGACAGACATAAGGATAAAAACATCTTTCTTATTCCGTATGCAAGAACAAACACGTACACGTTTTCTTTCTTCCTGACCGATATTCGGGCGTGGATGGGTAGCCTAAAGGAACCAGGAAATCCAAAGCTTTATCATCATTTAATCTCTAATAAGAATACAAGACTAAACACAAGCCATAGATAAACGTAGAATGCACAGAAGGAGCATCTGTGACGTATAAGATAAGATAAAATAAGTGTGCTTTTTAAAGTCAGTAAAACTGTAAGACGACAGCAGACAGCTGAGTACCATATTTGTTCACTTGGCAAAGAAATTAAAACATACAGAAAACACAGTCTCCCATTTAAATACAGAAAGAGGCACAAGTCATTAATTTCTAAATAAAGCCTCTTGCAAACTGGTAATCATCAAAGATGAGATTGATTAAAATGAAAATGGTATACTAAAAAAAAGGTTCTGTATATACTAATGCATTTACATGAATAATAAAAAAGATCATGCTAAAAACTTATAATTTATAATTTAGTTTTATAATCGGACCATGGAACCAGTTTTATATTCAAAATGTGTATTGCTAGTATCTGATTAGTAAAAGACGCTCCTTCTATGCAGAAGATTATTACGTCCTACGTGTATCTATTGTGTGTGTGTGTGTGTTTAGACCTGCATTCTTATTAGAGCTTAGTAGAAAAGAATTTAGGCAATTTTATTATAAATATAATACCAATCAATTGGAAACTAAGCTGTAAATCATTATTAAAATTATAGGCTATGGGTGTGAAATACTTAGATAATATGATCTTATTTTTTTGTTGGAGCTGGAGGCACAGAATAGATGATAGTTTAATAGAGAGGAAGCTTCATGCCATTTAAGAGGAATATGAATAGGTCTAATTTCTTGTATGGATCACTAAATAGTTATTAAAATATCATATGCAATACTATTTATAGGCTAATGATTTATAATTTTATTTATTATAAAATATAGTAATACCTTTGGCAGACATTTAAATCGCACACGTGGGTGACCTGTATTCCTCTTTCCTAATGCGAGTTCTCCATATAGGAGGTCATCTCCTAACCATCTAAGAAATATTTCACTAAGGTTTGAGAACATGCTTTGGATATTGACACGCAACAGTGTCTCACTATTTGGTATGTATTCTCCAATGTAATGTCAAGGATGTGACGAAGGCCCCACAAGTGGAGGCTATTACGTTTGCGCTTATGGGATGTATAAGTGGTCCATGTCTCGCTTCCATATAGCAGCGTACTGATGACGCGGGCTCGATTGACGCACAGTTAGGTTTTCCTCGTTAGCTTTTTGTTTTGCTGGACCGTTTGATTAGTGTAGTCATTGTGGCGGGTGTTTTTTCAATTCTACTGTTTATGTTGTCCCCTATAGATAGTGTGTTTGAAAATTGGGACCTCAAGTAGGTTAAGCTGTCCACACCCTCCAAGTGTTCATTATCAATATTAATGGTAGGAGGAAAACTTGTGTCTTGCGCCATGATGTTTGTCTATTTCAAGCTGATTTTCTAGGCACGCGTTGGAGAAGCTTGACACTGGACTTTGCAAACTACTTTCTGTGTGTGCTATCATTGCCGTACCGCATGATCCGCAGAGAGTAACTGATGAATTAGGACATCTGTAATTTTGATTTTGACTCAAAGGCGAGCATTGTTGAAAAGTCCTCCTCATCTCTATTGTGTAACCCTATCCCATACAGCTATTCTTCAATGCGTATCGAAGCAGCACAGAGAAGAATATTGCGAACATTAAACTGAACACAAGACAAAGGAATACACGACATGTGAAAATACGGACAAGTGAACACTCAGACTAGTGAACACTCACACTAGTGAACACACAGGAAAGTGACCACACAGACAAGTGACCACACAGACAATTGAACACACAGACAAGTGACAACACAGACAAGTGAACACACAGACAAGTGACCACACAGACAAGTGAACACACAGACAAGTGACCACACAGACAAGTGAACACACAGACTAGTGAACGCACAGACTAGTGAAAACACAGACAAGTGAACACACAGACAAGTGACCAAACTGAAAACTGAACCGGCATACAACAAATATACATTTTAAAAAATAGAAAATGAAAAAGAATATAAAATTATAAAACATATGTTTATATAATATTCATACTAATTTTATGTTCAAATATTTGCTTTCAGGATGTCTTTTTTTAAATCAAAATGTTGTGATTTCTGACCTGGTGGAGCTCTGTTCCTGTTTATATAAAAATTTAAAATGTTCTATTTAAAGAGACCAGTATTAAATTTACGCAGTCTAAGAAAAGAAAAGGAATTATGTGTACCTGTCTCGTACCTTTAATTTTAAGCGGTAAATAATTAAGAAATGTATTAACTTTGACTTTTGTCACAGAAAAATTTCATTAGCTTAAAACCGATAATTAGCCATTCTCTAAAGAGTCTACTTTGAGATGAATTGAATTCTAAAAATACTAACATTTTGAAATACTTATTTTAACGCGATGTTAAAAACAAACTTTGTGTAAATGACTAGATTTCTTATCTTATCTTCTTATCTTATCTTATATGTTACAGACGCTCCTTCTGTACAGAAGATTATTGCGTCCTACGTATTTCTATGGTTTGTGTTTAGTCCTGTATTCTTACTAGAGTTTTAAAAGATGATAAAGTGGTGGCTTTCCTGGTTTCTTCAGGCAACCCATTCCACGCCCGAATACCGGACGGAAAGAAAGAAAACTTGTATGTGTTTGTTCTAACTTTATGTCTATTTGAGTGTTGTATTAGGTTATCATTGTGTTGTATTTCTAAATTAGAATTAATTGCCTTATGTATAATTACTAATTTACTCTTGGTTCTTCTATCCTTTAGTGTTTCAATGTTTAATGATTTAACTAACGGTGTTACTCTTGTCAGTTTTGAATATTCTCCAGTAATGAATCTGGCAGCTCTTTTTTGTATTTGTTCTAACTTATCAATATTTTCTTTGGTGGATGGGTACCATACAGAAGATGCATATTCTAGTATAGGTCTCACCAGGGTGAGGTAGCATTTTAGTTTTATATCTTTGTTACATTTGTAAAAGTTTCTTTTTATAAAGCCTAAGGTTTTGTTTGATTTTTTAATAACTTCATTGACATGGGGGTTCCAAGATAGTTTCTCATTTATTATGACTCTTAAATATTTCGCATCTTTAGTTTGGGTTAGTTCTTTTCCATGAATGAAATATCTTGAATTTATTTGTTTCTTTTTCTTTGTTACTCTTAGCAGTTGACATTTTTCTGGGTGGAAGGACATACTCCAGTTAGTTTCCCATTTTATTAATTCATCTAAGTCTTTTTGTAAAATTTTGCTATCTTGTTCTGACTTGATTGTTCTATAGATTATACAATCATCAGCAAATAACCTAACTTTAGTTCCTGTTGAGATATTGTTGGGTAAGTCATTTATATAAATTAAAAATAGTAAGGGACCTAGGACAGTTCCTTGTGGAACTCCTGAGTTAACCTATTATATAGTTTAACAACTTTATATAAGATTTCTTTTTCATTTCATTTTTATTTTTATTTTTTATACCCCTTAAATAAAATTATTTCTAGACCTTATATTTACTCTAACTGGAATTTAATTTTGTAAGGAAATAATATATTCGATAATAGTTTTAAACACTGATCAGTCTCCTTCTGTTATATGACTTCATTCTTTAATTATTATTTTGAACAAAAAACTTTCTAAACATTATTTATAAAAAATTGCAATATACTAATTGATTTTAAAATAATTTACCTACAATTTGTTTTATTAAATCACATGATATTGCTCAAAAGTGTTTGAATTTGTTCAAATGAATTTAAATGTAGGCTTGTCTTCTATTTTAATAAGTTATATACCTTTATAAATGTTATAAAAAAACCATTACATACATAAAAATAAATAATTCAATTAGACAATGCCACTTCTAATCCAGATTTGAGTCATCAAGACATTATATACAAGTTGAGATAACTCCTACAATGTTGTGTCAATAGCCCCTTGTTCCAATCACTCTGTTACTCTAACTTTATAACACAGTTGGAGCTTGGACTTAAGATAGTATATTATCAGTTAAGATAGAGAATAATGTTTTATGGTTTCATTAATGACATCAACTATTTGTTTCTCTTTCCAGCATTGTCGTAAAATTCACTAAACTTGTGTACTCAGTTCCATTGAAAATTAAATCTAAAGGCATCTCTACAACACTACAAACTAGTTTAGTGGGATATTTAGATGAAAAAAAAAGTTATAGGATAATTTTCATTTTAATTCCTATATATTTTATAATAATAACTAACCTAGCACTGGACTAACAACCAGGTAGACTAGAATTTAAAAGGTGTGTGTTGAGTGGTTGAGTCCCTCAATAATAGATTGAGAAGTTTAATTATTTTAGAACCGTTGGGGATAGGTGTTAGACCCAACCAACGTATGTTTAATTCTGTTAGGGACGCGAAGTTAACTTTGGAGGGACAAAGAGTAAAGTTGGGGACGCTGGTGAAAGGTCGCCTACAGTTTATAAGGGCGAAATGTGATATTTAGGCTAGCCATTTTTGTAGGGATGCTACATTGTTTTTGCAAGGACAAAGTCTGATAGTCGATGTTGAAGGGGGTCACCAAAAAGTTACTGGGACTTAGGGTCTGACCAACCAGAAGAAAGTTGGCACAGGTACCACCCAGAACTATTAAGATTCTACCAATAGAATTGCTAGAAATGTAGGACGGACGCCGTCATGGCATGGCCAGGGGTCCTTATATACTCTACCCAAACCTTAAGGCGTTCTCTCGCTCTCAGAAGCACACAGATCACTCTTAGACCTAAGGTGATAGGACTGTGGGGAGTTGTGAGCCTAGCTGAGAAGTCTGTTTTCAGGTTTGAGTAGTTATAGTTAGTTCAAATGTATTGTGTATAGGTTAGGGTTAAATGCTTATCAGTCTGATATATGTATTGATGAAATTGATGTATTTATAGTCAGTTAAGGCTTGTCGATATTATTGTTTTCAGCTAGTATAGTACAGTATAGTAAAGTCAGTACTAGTATACTAAGTAACAATCCAGAAGAGCAGACCAGGCAGAAGACGTGCTGGTGTTGAGAGGAAGGGTCAAGGGGGCCTTGCCTCACGTATGAGAACCGTTGAAAGAGACATCATCGCACTGACCAACCCTAGCTGTCGTTCAGTGCAAGTGGCAATTGCGTGACCACGGACGGACGTCAGGGGAAGACATCGCCCGATCCAATTGGGAGACGATACGCTTGACTGCGGAGCGGTTGAAGCAGCGACGATAGGCGACCCGTCAATCTTCTACTCGACCCACCCACTGACCAGGGAAGTCGGGTCATGTTCATATATTTGTCTTAATTAATTAGTTTGTCAGTGTACACATTGAGTATCTGTTTGTTTTATTTGTTGTTAATTCTTTAGTATTAAATGTCATTATTCTCTGTTATATTCACAGAGGCGTTTTTTGAGTTATTCGTATAGTCTTATAGTTAATCTTTGTTAGTGTAAGTTATAGACCCAGTAGAGCATTACTATTTACTATCCCCCCCTACTCAGTAGGACAGGATGCAACAAGGAAAGAGTTGCTAACTATTAGTACAACCCTAGACAACTAGTCATATAGATGCTGGTGTCTATACCCCTATAGACCCAGTATTCAACAGTGTGTAGGCTACTATCTACATCTATTTATGTATTAGACTACGTGAACGTTTTTTTATTAAAAATCAAAACGTAAATAGCGAAAATAAATGATAAAACATTAACTAGAACCCGAGGATTCAATAGTTTATTTTGTGTGACTGTAAAACAATTTATTTTATTCAGAAAGATTTTAAATAAAATAAACTTAAAATTACTTTTCATAATGAATTACTACAATTTATAAAGTGTGAAACAAACCATAGGATGCTAATTCAACTAAATTTAAGACAATTAAAAATGTTATTCAAAATTTAATAGTAGTAAGTTTCGAAACAAGCTGCTTTAAAGCATCTCGAAATTGTGTGCTCACTTCTCGAGTGTTGACTTGTCTGGGAACACTTTGCGGCAGATCTGAAGATAAAGAAACAACTATTTTAAAATATCAACATACGACAAGTAGTTTGAATATTATCCCCAAGCTACTAAAACTGATTATAACTTATGTAACATAATCGATTAAGTATTTTTAAAAAATAACTGATCTCATCTCTATGATCTCTGATCCCTTTGTTAAACCCCGGAAGAAAAGGACCAATTCGATGGAGCTTTAGACCAGATAATATCCAGCATTTACAAAGATGAGGCGATCTACCTCCTAGGAGATTTTAATGCCAGAGTAAGGAGCAACCACTAAGCCTGGCCCACTTGCTTGGTCTCTTTGGAAGGGGAAATATAAATGAGAATGAACGGAGGCTGCTGGAACTGTGCTGCTCACGAAACTTGTGTGTAACAAACACATTCTTTAAGTGCAAAGCTATAAACAAAGTATCTTGGGGACACCCTCGATCGTGGCAATGGCACCAGCTGGACCTTATCATCACAAGGCGTGCACATCTATCACAGTGCCGACTGCGACACGGATCACTCTTTTGTGGCGAGCAAGGTACGAATAATGAGAAAACCCGTACCTTACCAAGAAAAAGGGATGCCCACGCATGAACCCCCTCTCTAGGAAAACCCCCTGAGACGCAGCAGTTCACTGACAAAAGGCATGAAGGTTTCTCAAATATGTCCTAACACGACGCAATGTGCTCCAGATTGTCGTATCTCAGAAACACGATGTACACGTCAGCATTAAATGCCTTAGGCAAAAAAAACCCACGAAAAACACGAATTGTTTCATGCCTATTGGTACGAGATGATACCTATAATTAAATCAAAATAGAAAGCCCTTGTGGCTTACAAGAAAAAGCCACCACCCGACAGACTGCATGCCTTAAAAACGGCCAAGTCACATGCCCAAAAAGTTGTACGTCACTGCGCCAATACCTACTGGCTTATCCTCTGATCCAGCATACAGTCAGCTGCAGACATTGGGAATGCTTAAGCCATGTAAGAAAATATAAAAAAGCAAGTGGCCCATTTGAGTCCAGAGTTTCTCCCCTAAAGTCCAAGTGTGGAGACAATTATCCAAGATAAGGGCAGCACAGCTAAGATGGTGGGCTGAGCATTATCTGGAACTGTATGCAACAGTTACCACCGTCTCAAGAACGCTCTAGATGACATCCCCGCTATGCCGCCCATGGAAAAACTTGATGTCGTGCCCACACAGGAAGACCTTAGCAAAGAAATATACTGCCTAGCTTGTGGAGTTGCAAGACAGCTACAACTAAAAACTTCGCACGAGCTTCTGACCATAGTCATTGTGTTCTGTATACGGCAGCACCAGGAAAAATGCAGAGAGCAGCAGATGCCGCTATATATTGCTTTTGTGGATCTTACAAATGCCTTTGATTTAAACAATCTCAACTGGCTATTCCAAATACTGGAAATCACCCGTTGTCCCACACACCTACTCGCCATCATCAAGCAGTTCCATGAAAATATGCATTGCACCGTGCACTTTGATGGTGCTAAGTCAGTAGCCTTTCCAGTCAGCTGCAGAATTAAACAAGATTGTGTACTTGGAACATTTACGCAATATTCTTCTCTGTTCTGCTTCGATATGCATTCATTTGCGAGCTAATCTTTGTGGATGATACGGCACTGATAGCACACATATAAACTGCAAGAACTCGTTTCAATCTTCTCTAACACCTGCAAATAATTTGTCCTGCAAATGAGCTTGAAAAAGACAAACATCATGGCCAAGGACACAAGTTCTCCTCCTACCATCAATATTGACAATGAACATTTGGAGGTGTTCAACAGCTTCATGTAATTTGTGTCTAAGGTCTCCAATATACTGTCTACTAATTGCGAAATAAACAGTTGAAGTGGCAAGGCAGCTTCCATAATGGATAAACTAAATAAACGGGTCGGGCAAACCAACACACTGACGAAGAAAACCAAACTGTGTGTCTATCGAGCCTGCGTCATCAGTACGCTCATATACGAGAGAAAGCCGTGGAGCACTTATACATCACAAAGAGCGCACGCTTAAAAACTAACACTCGTGGTGCCTGCGTCGCATCATTAGAAATAAGTGCCTAATAGCTATTTCCTTCAAGCCAATATCAAAAGCATGATCTCAATCCTTAATTAAAGACGTCTGTGATGGCTTGTTAAAAGAATGAGCCCTGACCGCATCCACAAGTACCTTCTATATGGTGAACTAGCATCCGAAAAGAGGAAAGCGACTGCCAAAGTTGACATGAAAGCAGACAAAATACACACAAGGGACTAGAATGTAAGGCAGAAGACCGAACTACGTGGCGCACTGTTGTAAAGAAAGGCGTCATAGTAGCTTAGGAGAGAAGGACGGAGGAGGCTAAAGAAATAAAAGCTAGGAGAAATGCCAAAAAATTCGGGATGCAAAGAATTCTTGTGCAAAAGCTGTGATAAAGACTGTCACTCAAGGATTGGACTACACAGCCGCACGAGGAATTAAAACTCAGACCAACGGTCATGCAACGTCATCTTGCGAGACAAAAAGTCCCAATATAATCTTCATTTCATTTCCTCCTGCCTCTCAATTGATTTTGAGTTTAATGTTGCCTGTATTAAAAATTCACAAATGTTTTGGCGCTTACATGTCGTTTTTTAACCCATTCTAAGAATATATTTGATATTGTTACTTACTGGATTCATAAGATACGTCATATCCTCTATGAGTCGTATACTCTTCGACATCATTTGAATAGCACACAACTCCAATGTAGGCAATAGATGCGATGATCAGGCTCAACAAAAAAGTCTTCATTTCTTGTAAAAGAGATTTGATTTTTACAGATAATTTGTAATGTATAAAGTCATTAAATTACTTACTTTTTTTTAAAATCAATATGTTGGAAAAAAAAAAAGACCAATAAATACTTAAGAAATGAATCACAAGATAATTCTAAGAAGTTTCATATTTTCATAAATTAAAATAAAATATAAAGGGGAATATTTCAATGATAATTAACAAAATAATAAGGAATTAGTTCAATTTTTTAAAAATGTGTATCATTAAAAACATAACACAAGATGACTGGAGTGCCAAAAAATTAAATGAAAATAAAAAATTAAAATAATAAAAAATTCAAAGTTGACAAAATCGCATTTTTTTTTTTGCCAGAGAGACAGAAGGTGCAACTCCATATATTTGTCTCAAGATGACCGGGATTGAACTAAGAAATGAACTTGTAGTTCTTTCCAATCCTCTCTAAATCTGAGAATTCATTCAAACAGATTGATGACGTTTACATTACTAATGATATTGCCTGTCTCTCACATAGACGATATTGCTATAGAGACATAATATCCAACTAAATATTTGTGGCTGAAGTTGACTATGAGATGTAAACAGCCAAATACAGTAGAAATGAAATGGCATTTAATTCAATATCATTAGGTGTGTCGGAGACATGAATAAGTTCTATGTCTCTAACATACAACAAATGGATTCACAAGAGAAAAAAATGCAGCATTCATTTCTAGAAGTATTGATTATAACATTTATATATATATATATATA
>MUZC01001758.1:31233-42941 GCA_002072015.1 Radix auricularia | reverse complement strand
CTTCAGGTCACACAGCTCACATTTTCCGGTGCATCCAGGACCTAAATAATTCATAGATGAAACAGTGTATAAATCTTTTTAAAAACGCATTGTTTTGACTCCCAAATATAAAATAAATATAAAAACATATTTTATTTAAATTCACATATCTGTCACTTTGTCTAGTATGAAAATGGATCTGAAATTTGCTGAAGTCAAAATTTTCCTGGACAACAAATGCTATAAAAAGCCATCCATAAATGGTGTCACGCGACACTGTCCAATTCTTAACCCCCCTCCCCCTCCTCACAAAAACTAATACCCCACCCTCCAATATGACGTCACAAAACTTTCACCCCACACCCCCGTAAGAGCCATATTTTTTCATTGAAAATTTGCATTTTTCAAATCGCTTCTTTGTCGTTTAAGTATGTATTTAGTGTAAGGCTGCACTCTAATACCGTATACTTTTGAAGCCATTCAAATCACCATAAAATAAATTGTAAGCAATCAAATATTTTAGTGGAATTTTAAATTCCACGTCATTTTGTCTTCTAATTTATTTTAAAGTTTTGCAGTGACGTCACAGTTCTTAAACACCTGCTCCCCCACCTCTTTTCACACATCGTTTCAAATGTCTAACCCCCTCCCCTAGCCGCGTGACGTCAACGTATTTTTTAAAAGGTTTACACTGCACTTACTAAGGAATTTATTATTTAAAAGGGTTAATGAACTGTCAAAATAGTCACCAGACTTAGTTTTATCAGGGACGGCTTTAGGCATAGGCAGACTAGACAGCTGCCGAAAGGCCTCCGATTAGTCTCATCGTTAGTGGGGGCCTCACTGAAGAATCTTTCCATATTTAATTTTTATTTTTCTATTACATTTATGGCCAGCAAATTTACTTCACCAAGAGCCTCCAACTCCCTTAGGCCGGCCCTGGTTCTATGTCAGAAGAGCTAATGAACTGAGAGAACACCTTACCAGGTGTATAACCTTTGTCTTTCTGCAGGGCCTCGTAGATGCTATAGATCTTGTCGACGTTGGAGTGATGCAGGAAAAAGATGGGGTCGTATGAGGTGTACTCGAGGTGAGACATGGAGTATTTGTTGCGTCCACCGACCAGGTAGTGGATGGTGTTGTGGGCGACTTCAAACTGGACCTCAAACTGGCAATAGTTGGGGTACATCAGTGCGTTCAACACGAGCTCAAAGAGGTCAGTGTTCTGGCCGGGCTCGACCTGGGGAAGACAAATAAATAAATTCTTAAAACCTTGAAATTGTGAAAATTACAGTAAAACCTGCTAATAAGAAAAAAATATTTATAAAATTACTCGATAAATTTCATTAAAAAAATAAATAATATCCATATGAAAACTTGAGTTAAATCATGTAACACAATAACAAAATAGTATTCATTGCTTGGAGTGATTGCATTGTTTCAGATAAAATTGTATTTAGTATATAAGTTTGTTGCAGTTGTATGATACTGCATTGAACTCAAGATAATGTTATTTTTATTTACTCGATACAATCTTTATAAGAGCATGGTAACAAAAATGACGAAGTATTTCCACTTTGTTGGTACTTAATGATCTAGATTTTTTAAAGCGAGATTAAAACAAGTAAGGGCTGGCGATTAAAATCCTATTATTTATTGATTAATTGTTGACATGAATAATTCTAATGACCTTCTGGAACAGCCTGTCATCCAGAGCCCTGGCAGTGTGTCTGATGACCGTCTTGGAGTTCTCCACGACCTCAATGTCACCCTGATACCAGACGTTCTTCTTGGCCTTGCTGCCATCACTCTCAATGAACACTTGCTGGCTGACCAGGTCAGGCAGTTTGGTCACTGGGCGAGTCCAGTCCCAGTAAGGAATACCGATGCTCAGACCTGATAGCAGATGAGGATCATTTTCTTAGTTTTAACCATTGGTAGTTTTAAAAAGAAAAAAAAAATTGCATCAGATTATTATTTCTACTACATAAAGTACCATTCCCAAAAATATTTACAAACATGTATGAAGTCAAGAAATATTTTTTTTTATTTATCTGTGTAATGAAAAATATTAATTCCTATAAAGTAGGCTGATAAACAAGTCTGTTACAATTAAACAAGGATAAAGTTAAACAGTTCACTTTTATGTTACTTTTTATTTTATTGTTTATACATTTTATTCATGTATACTTGCAGGTTGCTTTAAGATCCGGTTTAAATGATTAATAATTTTAAAATGTTATAATTATTTTCTTGTTTACATGTGTTACTACTTTTTTGTGTGCACATTTTATCGGAACTATCGACTAAAATAAAATTTCAATCTAAACACTAAATAGAATTTTTTTTTAAATTTGACTTCTGTCTTTCCATTTCACTTTCATGTTTCAAAAGCAAAGACAGATGCTTATTTACAAATTTACACACTCGATGGATTTATAAATTTGTTTAAAATGTGACTTAAATGAAAATAAAAGGGTGGGAGTGTGGGAAATCTGACCTTTCTCTTTGAGCGCCTGCTCCAACTGCACAACATAGAGCCTGTGCCACTGAGGGAAGACCGGCATGCCATGGACACAGCAGGCGACTGGGTTGTTGCTGGAGTCCTTGCACTGGGCGGGGTAGCCGTGGTAGGCAGCTATGGCGGCATAACCTTTGGCAGATTTGTCGTCTGCTACCTCACGGAGAGCCTTCTGGAGGTTGATGATGTCCTCTTCACTGAGGTTGTCCACATTCTTCCTGACCAAAGCAGCGTCACCAAAACTCAGCTGAGGAAGTGATTGTGTTTTGTTATTGAAGTGACATTTTGTTCCAGCAATTAAAAAAATACACTTAGAAATAGTTAAAGGCGTTTTTTTTTTTTTATTTTTTTTTTTTTGTTGTTGTTGTTTTGTTTTGTATTTTGCAATAATATTTTGAATTTATCGAATGCATCAATTGAGTTTTAGAAGTGTAATTGAAATGGTATTTCATAATTTTTGTTAACGTTTTATATTTATTCTTGATACTTTTTTAAAAAACCTGAACGATGTTTTAGCAAATGATTTACTGTTCTGAACATGATGACTGAAGTTTCTAGATGTTGAGGTTAATAAGTGTAAACGTTCAAAAACCTTATAAACTCTTCTATTATAAGTTCATAGACTATTTTGTCTCGTAAGTTAAATAGTTTGCATTAAGTGGTCTTATAATGTACTGCTATGATTTCAGTAGACTATTGTTAAACCAAATGTTAATAGATAATGGTTAATGATAAAGCAATAAAAGGACGCTTTAGAAATTCGGAGCAGAAAACGTATCTCAAAGTGAAACACAAAAATATAAAATTCTCATTACTAAAGCTAAGACTTGCCGTGAAGACATGTTTCAGAACTTTTTAAACTCAAATCTGTGAATTGAAGACATGTTTCAGACCTTTCTAAACCCAAATCTGTGTATTGAAGACATGTTTCAGAACTTTCTAAACCCAAATCTGTGTATTGAAGACATGTTTCAGAACTTTCTAAACTCAAATCTGTATATTGAAGACATGTTTCAGAACTTTCTAAACTCAAATCTGTGTATTGAAGACATGTTTCAGAACTTTCTAAACCCAAATCTGTGTATTGAAGACATGTTTCAGAGCCTTCTAAACTCAAATCTGTGTATTGAAGACATGTTTCAGAACTTTCTAAACTCAAATATGTGTATTGAAGACATGTATCAGAACTTTCTAAACTAACATCTGTGTATTGAAGACATGTTTCAGAACTTTCTAAACCCAAATCTGTACATTGAAGACATGTTTCAGAACTTTCTAAACTCAAATCTGTATATTGAAGACATGTTTCAGAACTTTCTAAATTCAAATCTGTGTATTGAAGACATGTTTCAGAACTTTCTAAACTCAAATCTGTATATTGAAGACATGTTTCAGAGCCTTCTAAACTCAAATCTGTGTACTGAAGACATGTTTCAGAGCCTTCTAAACTCAAATCTGTATACTGAAGACATGTATCAGAACTTTCTAAACTAACATCTGTGTATTGAAGACATGTTTCAGAACTTTCTAAACCCAAATCTGTGTATTGAAGACATGTTTCAGAACTTTCTAAACTCAAATCTGTGTATTGAAGACATGTTTCAGAACCTTCTAAACCCAAATCTGTATACTGAAGACATGTTTCAGAACTTTCTAAACTCAAATCTGTATACTGAAGACGAAGATTTCGAAATCCAGTTGTAGAAGCTCTTTAACCTTAAGGAACAACAAATGACCACGACATTTAGTTTATACTCACCACGAAGAGTGCAAGAGTCAAAAATGACCAGAGAAGGGCCATAACTGTGGTCTGTCTATTACAACAGTCCAACAAAAGTGGCGTGATGTCTCATGAGTTTTGTCCCTTATTTATACTCATTCTCATTGTCCTTATCAGGCGTGAGTCAGGGACGAGTCGATGTTGTGACTTTTCTTACATCTCAGGGGAGGGAGGGTAAGTTTTATTTATATCTAATTATAATGTATCTAAGCATCATTTATCAAAAGTGGTAAGCGGCTTTTGATAATATTATTAAAACAAAAATAAATTACATTAAATCTATCAATCATTTCAGGCAGTTAAAATGTAAGACTGGTACCATATTAAGCTAACACCCCTGTTTCAGAAGTGGAATAATCTGTTTTGTTAACCTTTTTTTCTTTCCTAATTTTTATTTCTTATCCATTGTCTTTTTGCGGAATCAGCATGAGTGGAACTTTTAAAATATAATGTTTCCCTAATGTAGGAGCATTGAAAGTTTTCTTACTTACACAATCGTTGAATACCTACAATCAAGTGTCTTGGTGCTCTCAGAAAATTACAAAAGATATTTTTTTGATGTAGTATATCATGCAATATGTCAAATGTATTAAATCTAGGCTAACGTATTTAATGGTTTATACAAGGAACAGCCTTCAGTTCATCAGTCAATTTTCAATATTAAAATATATTTTTAAAAGTTTTTTTGAAATTAAATCTCCAAAATTATTTGATATCTTTAACTTCATCTAACAATGGTTAAATAAATGTATTTTAATTACTTAAAATTCAAAACTGTAGATTGCTATAGGAGAATGTTCATTAACTTGTGTATTGCGACAGGACAAAGTTCATTAAATTTGTATTGCTATGGGACGATGTTCTTTAAACTTTATATTGCAAAAGTCCTTAAAAAATTCAAATATAAATTTTATTCTTATTTTCTCTGATCTTCTAATAATGTAGGAAGAAAAGATCAACTTGTGGATGGCTTAATTAAATATAAAAAGTCAAAGTGAAGTACTCAATGGCTAACTTAAATATTGTTGGATAAAGTCAAGTTTTGGATGGTAAATTTGAAAATACTCAAAGAAACGCCAAATTATCCAAATTAAACGAATGGAGATAATAAAATAAAATGTGTACGAAAAAAGGATTTTGTGTATGTGTGTGTGGGGGGGGGGAATATGCAACCAAAAATCTGTACACACATTATAAAGTGATATCTTTTGTAGGTATTTTTATTTCTTTGATTGATTATCAATTCTGCAAGTTTGGATTGAGTATACATTTTTTATTTTAGCTATTCAAGTAATCTTTTTTGTTTATATTCAAGTAAACTTTATTGTTTATATTCAAGTAATCTTTATTGTTTATATTCTAGTAATCTTTATTGTTTATATTCAAGTAAACTTTATTGTTTATATTCAAGTAATCTTTATTGTTTATATTCAAGTAATCTTTATTGTTTATATTCAAGTAATCTTTATTGTTTATATTCAAGTAATCTTTATTGCTTATATTCAAGTAATCTTTATTGCTTATATTCAAGTAATCTTTATTGATTATATTCAAGTAATCTTTATTGCTTATATTCAAGTAATCTTTATTGTTTATATTCAAGTAATCTTTATTGCTTATATTCAAGTAATCTTTATTGATTATATTCAAGTAATCTTTATTGTTTATATTCAAGTAATCTTTATTGGTCATCTTTATCGAAATCAACTTAAATTGTGCTAAAATAAAACTGTGACGCACAATCTGAAAGTGTATTTTAAATGTGCCAGTCAACCAAGCGATGTCATTTCAAAGTTTTCTGCCATGCTCTTTTCAACGTCCTCACTCTTCCATCGACACATACTTTAATGAACCCTGGACTGAAATACTTTTTTTTTAGAAAATATCACCTTTCCCCTCCCCCTCTCTTGCAATAAAACAAAACACACAAAAAATCTCAAACTAATTCATGACTTTAGTAGAACAACAGAACCCAGAGGGAAAGTAAGTCAAAAAATACCATGTCATATTATATGTTTGATGATAAGGACGTTCCCATTCATCGCGACTGGCTATTTGGTTTCCTCAACAAGGAGACAATAAGTGATGACACATTCTGTTCACAGACCGTCGTGTGGCCTTGGTAGGTCAAGGCTTCAGTAAGGTTTCGACGGATATCATTCAGTCACCGCCCCCATACTCTCGAGGTCAACTCAAACATATCGCCGGTTACCCTCGTCCTTCCTTCTCACATACTGCTCTTCCTTCTCACATACTGCTCTTTAAACCACATCTCAAGCCTAATGAGAACATTTAGACTGGATGCATATGTTCAATGAATTTTTAGTCATAATCCGAATATAACGCTTTTAAAATCCTTTATAATAACTTGTGGTGTCTGCGCCGTGCGACCGACCGACCTTGCGACCTTGCCGAAAAAACTTTGGATCAATTTTAACCCACTTTCTCGTAAGCTAGCGAGCTGAAATTTAGCAGGCAGACTTATGCTAATGATAAAAATGAATTATCAAAATTTCAAATCGATCGAATGGACAATAATTGAATTATTGCATTTTTTAATTATTTTATTTATCTCTTTATAGCATGTTAATTTTTTGAGATAGAGTGTTGTGGTGCATAATATGTTCAACAACCTTTCCTGTCGCGCCATGAGGTGCGCATGATATTGACAATACTTTTTAAAAATATATTCACGATTGGTGCGCATTATATTAAACACGTTTTACGAGACAAAACTAGAATTTTGTATTTTCTGATTATTTAGGCCTGCGTATTATAATGAACATCCTTATGGTTATGTCTCGTATATAAAGGATTTATAGTGAAAAACTTGGTTTTATACGTTTTAAAAAAAATATTTTGAATGTCTTTGAAACATAAAATGACCCTAAATACTGTTTCTTTCATGCTGCTATAAAAAAGATTTTGCTGTAGTTTACAAAAATAAATATAAAAATTACTATTGTATAATTTCAGACAACATTTTCATTTGCCTTTGTCAATATTTGCACAAAATTAAATAAAGCATACTTGATTCGTTTCATAAATATGAATTTCAACATGTTTAAATCAGTCTTCGTAAGGATTCGACCAAATTCGTTTTACTGCAAGAATGGTTAACGAGCTATTTATCTTAATTATGAATGAAAGAAATAACTCCTAGACAGATGTGTGTGTGTGTAAGTGGGAGAGGGTGGTGTCGATGAATGGGTCTCAGAATGGATGAGTCATTGTCTTCTGGCACATACTTGAGACCGTTATGAAACGAAGAGTGTTGTCCTAATTCCAGTTGACCAGAAAACATTTTGTTGGCAAAGTGCTGCGTCGTTGTTTCTTGATGTAACCGAATCGCTCGTCCCGGACTCCTGGTGGGTCGTCCACACCACGCAGGACAGAGGTCAGTCACGACTCAGTGATAAGCAATGTTGACTGTTGGTGTCTGTTGCAACTGACCTCTGGGACGAAAATGTAAGCTCAGATGTCTCTATGTTGAAATAATGCAGAGTGTTCATGGTCACTGCTCAATGCGAAGAAAGAATCCTTGAGATTATAGACAGAATAGAGTATATAAGGGTTTTTACAAAATATAAAGAAATCATCCAATGATCTCACCAAACTCATCCTATACTGTCACTTAACTCATCATGTGATTTCACTAAACTCATCCTATATTTTCTCTTAAATCATCTAGTAATGTCATTAAACTCATCCAATGTTATCTATTAAATCATCTTTTTATTTCACGTAACACATCCTAAAATGCTTCTTAACTCCTCATGTCATTTAACTAAACTCATCCTATATTATATCTTAAATCATCTAGTGATATCAATAAACTCATCCTAGAATTTCTCCTACATACTTATCATAGATTATCTATTTACTCATCTTGTTAAGTCTCGTGCCTTTAGGAATTACTCTAAAGTTTACATAGTGGTTTCAAACAATGTTGGGATTGTTCAAAAAAAATTATTATTTAAGACTCAGTAATCATTAAAAATGTAGTGAGCAAAGTTTATGATTTTTATTTGTTTCTGCGTCATCTTGAGACAAAGAACGTGGGTACATCGACATGGTGATTATAGCGAGATAGACAAAGAACGTGGGTACATCGACATGGTGATTATAGCGAGACAGAAATAGAACGTGGGTACATCGACATGGTAATTATTGCGAGATAGACAAAGAACGTGGGTACATCGACATGGTGATTATAGCGAGATAGACAAAGAACGTGGGTGCATCGACAAGGTGATTATAGCGAGACAGAAATAGAACGTGGGTACATCGACATGGTGATTATAGCGAGATAGACAAAGAACGTGGGTACATCGACATGGTGATTATAGCGAGACAGAAATAGAACATGGGTACATCGACATGGTAATTATTGCGAGATAGACAAAGAACGTGGGTACATCGACATGGTAATTATTGCGAGATAGACAAAGAACGTGGGTACATCGACATGGTGATTATAGCGAGACAAAGAACGTGGGTACATCGACATGGTGATTATAGCGAGACAAAGAACGTGGGTACATCGACATGGTGACTTATTGTAACGTTCTCAGGCATATCAAATGTCAACAGAATAAATCGTTGTCGGAGGGTCATATCGTCCGCAAGCCAGAGCAGCTGCTCCCTAAGAGGCAGGCTTACATATGAACAAAGAGCTCACGCCAGCGCTACAAAGATAAGCTTTTGACCACCCTGAAGGCCTGCCGTATTTGGCAGGACTCACGGGCCTCTTGGCGCCTTATTATAAGTCATGGCGCAGCCACCTTGGGAAATAATCAGCTGCCAAGATCGGGCGACAGGCCAGGAAATTTGGTGGTCGTAAACCTTTCTGATGACATCATGACCATCTCTCGCCAGACCTGTGGGGTGGGGGGGGGGAGATTGTTATAAGTGTGGCAGGCCTGGATATTGGGCCAGAGATTGCCAGACTGACCGCAGTAGTGGGGCTAAAATAGACCAATACCGATGTTATAATATAAATCTAGGTAGTCACATCAACAAACTATGTGAAAGAGATAGATACCGGGGAGGGGGGAGTACAGAAAGAGTTAGATATACATAAACTAAATGCAAATACCATATACCAAATGACGCAACAAGTGACACACCAAGTGACACACCAAGTGACACACCAAAGGACACACCAAGTGACACACAAGTGACACACCAAGTGACGCACCAAAGGACACACCAAGTCACACACCAAGAGACACACCAAGCTGCCACATGACATGATAAGAATGGTGTTGTTCAACAACGACATACAAATTACCAACATTTGCTTAGACACAGTACTTCATCTTCTTTTGTCAATTATCTTATTATCATTATCATTTATATTTGCGGCTGGATAGCGAGGTCAATCGTACGCTCGCCACACAAGTTGAGGGGAGTGGGATCAAGCCCACGCAAAAGCTACCTTAAAAATTTTGAGGAATGACTAATTATAAGAAAGTCCTCCATTTACCTGGAGAGGAATTGGCACCGCCAGGGTCCACCAAACATTAGACCCCCCCCCCCACACACACACACACGATCACGAAAAAAAGAGGTTATGGAACTTTTAAAAAATGAAGTTATTCTCCATACGAAAGAGTGTTTTCTTTTTACATTTCATGTTTTTCTTATTTAATAAGTTTTTTTTTTTTTTCGTTTTATTTTTGTATTGTTTGTCCGTTAGCTGTTTTGTTACGTCCTGTCAGGCTACCCTTACCCTGTTTACGTCTTTTCCATTTACTTTTTTAACTGTTGTGCACCAAACATAAAATAATTCTTTTCATGAATAATTTCCACTCCCTCTATCCCCTCTCTATCCACATTTCCCTTGTTGTCCCAATCACTCTACAATTACAAGTAAATTATAAATGCGTTTCCTTTCAAATTCAAGTAATGTGCCAAAAAATTAATTTAAAAAATTAATAAATTCTAGCTCACAAACAATTATTTTGTAATCAAAACAAGAAATCCAAGATTTTAAATTGACTAATGAAAAGTTTGACGTTTCGGCTTATGCCTTCGTCAGTACAAATAGCTTAAACGAGAATAAACATAATATTTACACTATATACGACATTCTTAATTGTGTAACTATTTTAAAACAAAGTCGCCCCCGTAGTTTTTGTTTTAAAATGAAGTCTTCGGGGTTAAAATATTGGAAATTATAAATAATTGTTAAATTAAACTTTTAACTTACAAAATAATGTGTATTTGTTCTACATGTATTTGTGTATGATTATTGGAAATTTAGCAATCATAAGCTAAATCAGGAGCGTAGCAATTTGCGGGCTAAGGTGGGTGTATGACACATATTTAATTATTTAGAATTCCCAGAGTTATCTATAAGAATAAGAATTAAATGAACTGAAATATAAAGATGATTAGGAAATACGAGAAAGTGACACAGAATTGTTTCTTTACGTTCGTGAGCAGCACCAGTTGTTAGGATTTAAACGAGATTTGTGATTTCTAGGTTTGCATTATGAATAATTATGATACTTTTAAGTAATATTATTACCGTCTTTTACCGGTGGCGTTGACTAAATAAACAGCAGGAAACTTAGCAAATCCAAGTATTCAAGGTTTGAAAATTGAAAAGAAAATTAAAGTTTACTTTTAAAATATAGTTGTCTTTTTTTTTAAAGGCTTTTAAATGGGATTACTTTTTGTGTAGCCGTCTCAAGAAACACAGCACATACAAAAACGTAGACACACAAAAATTAGGTCACACTTTTAAACAATGAGTGTTGTAGCTCGGGTGAAGTCTACCGATAAGTTAAACTTATTGTCTAGCTCAGATCACAGTACTGTGGACTGTGGATATCTGGGTTGAGGTGTGGTGTATGCTTAGATAGTTTGAAATTCGCGTGCCGCCGAATTAGTTAGGCATAAGGTCAATTACATTACGTAATGTTGGATCCCAAGAGATTCAAGGTGTAGCTTAGAAGTGGTCTTTTTCATTGATGACATGCGTCGTTGTGTGTGTGAATTGATTGATTGTCATATCGTTTCCCATAGATAGAACAGTCAGAAGTTTGTGTTACTTAAACGTTTATAATAACAACACAAACACATGCCTTCAAAGACGTAGTATTTCCTTTATTAAACGAAACAACTGCCCTTATACACGAAAAACTCCCTGTGCGTCAATTTCTACGGCGGGAAACAATAGAGTAATTAAACATTTTTTTTTCAAATTATGCCATGCCCCTGAGAGGTGTCAAGCGGTATGATTCTCATCCCCTCATATCTCTGTATATCTACGCCAATACCACAAATAGTATTACAGTAAACATATGTGAATATTACAGCAAAACAGCAGTAAGTATTCATTATTATGTTGTTTTTCAATGATCTCTTTGTTTTAGGTATATTGAAAGTGTGAAGGGGGCGGATTTATTTTGGGGGGGG
>MUZC01001758.1:3205-23748 GCA_002072015.1 Radix auricularia | reverse complement strand
TAAGTTGTGTTACCCAATCATATCCCAGTTAAGTTGTGTTACCTTATCAAATCCCAGTTAAGTGGTGTTACCTTATCAAATCCCAGTTAAGTTGTGTTACCCCAGCTCTCCTCTGCTTTATTTATTTCCTTTTTTCGTTTTCTTTTTTAATTTATTGTTTGTTTTTTTGTTTTTTTTTGGTTTTTTTTTTAATTTTGTTTTTTTTAAATTAATGATTCAAACCTTATTAATTCAAACTATTCTTTCTTTTGGGAATTGAAGATGAACCTGCAATATTGAATGTATGTGAAGTTTTAATTTGTTAAACTATCCAGAGAAAATTATGGTTTTCAAAAAATAGAAATATTTTTTATGAAAAGATTGTTTATCCCATGCGCCAATTATTCAAATTATTGTTCCACTAATTTATTTCATTATGTTTTTCATTGAAAGCTTATATTCCATTTAGCTCAAGTCTTATTAAAGTATCCTACATTATATTCAAGTTTACAACAATGGTTGCTGAAACAACGTATAAAGTTCAGCGCCACTCAGGTCATACAGTTCAGGGCCACTCATGTCATAAAGTTTAAGGTCACTCAGCTCATAAAGTTTAGGGTCAATCACCTAATTAAGTTTTGGGGTCACTCAGGTCATAAAGTTTAGGGTCACTCAGGTCATAAATTTTAGGGTCACTCAGGTCATGGTGCGAAATTAGCTATTCCGCCTGGGGCTACTTATATTATGCACTATAAGATTGGGACCCTTAAATCATTGGGAGCCTCTGGCTTTAGCCCAATCAGAAACCCCGCTTTCTTTATCCGCCATAGCTAGCATGATTCCCCCAACTGTGGCCAATTGACACATAACAGTTCTTTCATTTAGGCTTCCATATAAATATATAATTCTCCTCATGGTCCAACCATGCCGGACACCAAGCAAGCTGTCTAGCCCCACCGACCAATCAGCTGTCAAGAAAAGGTCGTGCACAGGGTGGAGGTCATCGAGACCAACGACGTGTTCAATTGAGGTCAATTACTTTGTTCTTTCGGAACAACAGAATAGCATGTATCTCGTAGTGTAGTGGTTATTACATTCGCCTAACACGCGGAATGTCGTAGGTTCAAGCCCCAACTAAGACATTGGTTTTTTAATATTTTTTTAAAATGATTGTGTTTGTGTCCGTTCATTACCCACTTTCTTTTCAAACATGACTTCGCAACACGGCTGTTCATTCACGTTGTTCTGATTTTTTCGTGTGTGACTACTTTTCTGTCACTGAGCACAACGGAGAGCACAAAGTTATTATTATGCCAATGTCGAGGAATAAAGCTTACAGCCGTGTTGCGAAGTCATGCAAGGTTGCCAACTCAATAAAAAATAATATTTACTGACAAATATAAGAACTCACAACAAAATTTACGGGAATTTTTTTTTTTTTTTACGGATACATTTAACATAAAATTTTGACCTTAAAACGAACGAATATGAAGCATAATCCAAGCATTGTAGCTTTTTAAAAAATGTAGTAAAGAATCCATATGAGCACGTCTCTATTACCATATTCATATTCTATGACGTTAGTTTGTTGTATACCATTCATCATCATTGACAGTGACTAATTCTTCCTACTTATGATCATATATCGAAAAATTTACACTGTTGATCGTTTTTGGAGTAATTTTTCCCGTCCATAGTTTGTGCAAACTTTGAAAGTAGCGGAAGTCTGTACTCTTTGTTTTCGAATTTTCTAGTCATTTGTTCAGTTTGATGCCAGAAAGCACAATAACCTCAGTCGGCCTTGACATTGCTTAAATCCGAAACTTGGTAATCAATAAACTCGGCCTGTAAACAATCAAAATCTGCCGGAGACACAATTTTTTGGAAGAAGCTGGGCCAGTTCCAAAATGTCCGACTGTTCCACCGATATTCTGTTATTGGGTTTTAGTACAGACATGAGCTTCAGCATTCTGTTGCTAATAGGCATTCTTTTCTCAATTGCACCGACTGCATTGGTTTAAAATGCAAGAACAGCAACATAAAACACATCAACATTTCATATTTCACGACCTGGCTTATTGGTCTTAACATCTAAACATTTTGTATAATATTTACCTGAGAATTTTGAGCTTGGCAATAAAGTTTTTTTTTTTTTTTTTTTTTNTAAGTTGTGTTACCCAATCATATCCCAGTTAAGTTGTGTTACCCAATCACAACCCAGCTAAGTTGTGTTACCCAATCATATCCCAGTTAAGTTGTGTTACCTTATCAAATCCCAGTTAAGTGGTGTTACCTTATCAAATCCCAGTTAAGTTGTGTTACCCCAGCTCTCCTCTGCTTTATTTATTTCCTTTTTTCGTTTTCTTTTTTAATTTATTGTTTGTTTTTTTGTTTTTTTTTGGTTTTTTTTTTAATTTTGTTTTTTTTAAATTAATGATTCAAACCTTATTAATTCAAACTATTCTTTCTTTTGGGAATTGAAGATGAACCTGCAATATTGAATGTATGTGAAGTTTTAATTTGTTAAACTATCCAGAGAAAATTATGGTTTTCAAAAAATAGAAATATTTTTTATGAAAAGATTGTTTATCCCATGCGCCAATTATTCAAATTATTGTTCCACTAATTTATTTCATTATGTTTTTCATTGAAAGCTTATATTCCATTTAGCTCAAGTCTTATTAAAGTATCCTACATTATATTCAAGTTTACAACAATGGTTGCTGAAACAACGTATAAAGTTCAGCGCCACTCAGGTCATACAGTTCAGGGCCACTCATGTCATAAAGTTTAAGGTCACTCAGCTCATAAAGTTTAGGGTCAATCACCTAATTAAGTTTTGGGGTCACTCAGGTCATAAAGTTTAGGGTCACTCAGGTCATAAATTTTAGGGTCACTCAGGTCATGGTGCGAAATTAGCTATTCCGCCTGGGGCTACTTATATTATGCACTATAAGATTGGGACCCTTAAATCATTGGGAGCCTCTGGCTTTAGCCCAATCAGAAACCCCGCTTTCTTTATCCGCCATAGCTAGCATGATTCCCCCAACTGTGGCCAATTGACACATAACAGTTCTTTCATTTAGGCTTCCATATAAATATATAATTCTCCTCATGGTCCAACCATGCCGGACACCAAGCAAGCTGTCTAGCCCCACCGACCAATCAGCTGTCAAGAAAAGGTCGTGCACAGGGTGGAGGTCATCGAGACCAACGACGTGTTCAATTGAGGTCAATTACTTTGTTCTTTCGGAACAACAGAATAGCATGTATCTCGTAGTGTAGTGGTTATTACATTCGCCTAACACGCGGAATGTCGTAGGTTCAAGCCCCAACTAAGACATTGGTTTTTTAATATTTTTTTAAAATGATTGTGTTTGTGTCCGTTCATTACCCACTTTCTTTTCAAACATGACTTCGCAACACGGCTGTTCATTCACGTTGTTCTGATTTTTTCGTGTGTGACTACTTTTCTGTCACTGAGCACAACGGAGAGCACAAAGTTATTATTATGCCAATGTCGAGGAATAAAGCTTACAGCCGTGTTGCGAAGTCATGCAAGGTTGCCAACTCAATAAAAAATAATATTTACTGACAAATATAAGAACTCACAACAAAATTTACGGGAATTTTTTTTTTTAGCTTCTCCAATGAAAAGAAATCGGACTTTCGTAATTAAACCGCTAATTGTTTTTTTCCTGGCTCCATATGAGTTTGTCAAGTATTGTTTCGTTGCTTTGTTGTTGTTATTTTTCTTTCTGTTAAAGCTGACAGCTATTGTAAGTTTAGCCATAACAAGCGCATTCATTTGCTTTTATTGAAAGAAAAGTCGCGCTTGGTAAATATAGTTTGTATGATTGACGTTATGAATGCTACCAGACTAGTAGAACTTCTAAAAGTTTGAATGACTGACGTTATGAATGCTACCAGATTAGTAGAACTTCTAAAAGTTTGTATGACTGACGTTATGTATGCTACCAGGCTAGTAGAACTTCTAAAAGTTTGTATGACTGACGTTATGAATGCTACCAGACTAGTAGAACTTCTAAGAGTTTGTATGATTGACGTTATGAATGCTACCAGACTAGTAGAACTTCTAAAAGTTTGTATGAATGCTACCAGACTAGAAGAACTTCTAAAAGTTTGTATGAATGCTACCAGACTAGTAGAACTTCTAAAAGTGTGTATGTCTTGATAAAGTATCCTACATTATTTTCAAGTTTACAACAATGGTTGCTGAAACAACGTATTAAGTTCAGGGCCACTCAGGTCATAAAGTTCAGGGTCACTCAATTCATAAAGTTTAGGGTCAATCAGCTAATCAAGTTTAGGGTCACGCAGGTCAAAAAGTTTAGAGTCACTCGGGTCATAAATTTTAAGGTCACTCAGGTCATAATGTTTAGGGTCACTCAGGTCATGGTGTGAAATTAGCTATTCTGCCTGGGGCTACTTATATTATACACTATAAGATTGGGACACTTAAATCTTTGGGAGCCTCTGGCTTTAGCCCAATCAGCCCCCCCTTTCTTTATCCGCCATAGCTAGCATGATTCCCCCACCTATGGCCTATTGACACATAGCAGCTCTTTTATCTAGGCTTCCATCTATATCTTATCTTATATGTTACAGACGCTCCTTCTGTGCAGAAGATTATTGCGTCCTACGTATTTCTATGGTTTGTGTTTAGTCATGTATTCTTACTAGAATTTTAAATTTTATATATAATTCTCCTCATGGTCCAACCATGCCGGACACCAAGCAAGCTGTCTAACCCCGCCGACCAATCAGCTGTCAAGAAAAGGTCGTGCACAGGGTGGAGGTCATCGAGAGCAACGACGTGTTCAATTGAGGTCAATTACTTTGTTCTTTCAGAACAACAGAATAGCATGTATCTCGTAGTGTAGCGGTTATTACATTCGCCTAACACGCGGAAGGTCGTAGGCCCAAGCCCCAACTTAGAAATTGTTTTGTTTTTTTTTAATTTTTAAAAAAATGATTGTGTTTGTTTCCGTTTATTTCCCACTTTCTTTTCGAACATGACTTCGCAACACGGCTGTTCATTTGCGTTGTTCTGATTTTTTCGTGCGTGACTACTTTTCTGTCACTGAGCACAACGGAGAGCACGAAGTTATTATGCCAATGTCGAGAAACAAAGCTTACAGCCTTGTTGCTAAGTCACACAAGGTTGCCAACTCAATAAAATAATATTTACTGACAAATATAAGAACTCTCAACAAAATTTACGGACAAAAACAAATTTTTACGGACACATTTAACATAAAATGTTGACCTTAAATCGAAAGAATATGAAGCATAATTTAAGCATTGTAGCTAGAAAATGTAAAGTATCCATATGAGCACGTCTCTATTACCATGCTCATATTTGTCAAGGATGACCAATTTGTCATTGTAACTTGTTGTGAGTTGCGCACGGTGGTGTGTTTGATGGTCACTTTTGTGGTATTTAAAGTTATTGGTTAGCGGTGCGAAAGCGTGCAAAAGTAATTGTGTTGTTGACGTCATTTGAATATGTGTAAAAGTTTAGAGAGTTTTTGGGTAGACGTTTTTGTTTTGGCAAGGAGGGGCGTCATTAAAGTTGTTGTTTTTTCTAGCGGTGTCGTTATTTCTTGTGTAACAGTAATTGAATGAATCTTGGAGCAAGCGGTCCAGATATAATTATTAAGACCCTTGTGACAATATTCTGTGACGTGAGTTTGTTGTATAACATTCATCATCATTGACAGTGACTAATACTCCTGCTTATGATCATATATCGAAAAATTTACACTGTTGATCGTTTTTGGAGTAATTTTTTCCGTCCATAGTTTGTGCAAACTTTGAAAGTAGCGGAAGTCTGTACTCTTTGTTTTCGAATTTTCTAGTCATTTTTTCAATTTGATGCCAGAAAACACCATAAACTCAGTCGGCCTTGACATTGCTTAAATCCGAAACTTGGTAATCAATAAACTCGGGCTCTAAACAATCAAAATCTGCCGGAGACACAATTTTTTGGAAGAAGCTGGGCCAGTTCCAAAATGTCCGACTGTTCCACCGATATTCTGTTATTGGGTTTTAGTACAGACATGAGCTTCAGCATTCTGTTGCTAATAGGCATTCTTTTCTCAATTGCACCGACTGCATTGGTTTAAAATGCAAGAACAGCAACATAAAACACATCAACATTTCATATTTCACGACCTGGCTTATTGGTCTTAACATCTAAACATTTTGTATAATATTTACCTGAGAATTTTGAGCTTGGCAATAAAGTTTTTTTTTTTAAGTTATTAAATAATGCATGCAAGTTTTATGTTCTTTAAAAAGAAATATTCTAGCGTTTTTTTCACTTTGGTATCTACCTAAATATCTTTGGGCGTGTTGTTTTTTTTCCACATTTAAATTGGGTCTTTTCAACATGTTCAATTTTTCTCCCGTTCTACTATGATATAGATTGTTAAGAATGTTAAAATTTAAGGTAATCACTTACTTGAAAAAATGCCTCACAATGTTGAACACTTACTAAATGTCGGGAACAGTTACTAAATGATACGTTTATCGCTGTAAACTAATAATGTCTGCAAAAGGAGATTAAATCTGGCCTAAAGTGTATATATAACCTGGTATGATAGGGTTTATTATGTCCTGGGTGTGGCTTAGTACAATTTAATACATGAGGTAGAGCTTTCAATAAAATGCCAGTTACAGAGTTTTGACTTTATGGTGTGAAAGTAGCTAAAAGTGATGTTAATATATCAATGAGTTTCAACAATATGGTGTGTAATGAGCTAACAAAGATGTTAAAATATCCACAGTTCAATATATTTGTCCATAGATTAATGTTTAATAATGTTCGCACTTGAAATCATAAAAAACAAATAGTGAAACCTGACATTAAAAACAAGGTGTTACACACAAATTACATAGCTGTCACACTAACATAAATATTTTGTACGCGAAATTTCACTCAGAATACTCAAAAATAAATTTGATGCACTTTTTATTATTAATACTTTGCTGGATCAAGAGTGAAACTTAGTAGCAGAGATTTGATTTCTTTTATTCTTAGTTGATGATAATTTTTTTCTCAAAATGTCTTTAGGAGTTTGTGCTTAAGAATCGCTCTTTAAATCCATGATATAATCTTGTTATTGAATTCCACAGTAACAGACTGAAAGGCCTTTCAGAAGTAGTTTCGTAGCGCGTAAGTTATGCGAGCGTGACCAGTTTTTTTTTTTAGCTTCTCCAATGAAAAGAAATCGGACTTTCGTAATTAAACCGCTAATTGTTTTTTTCCTGGCTCCATATGAGTTTGTCAAGTATTGTTTCGTTGCTTTGTTGTTGTTATTTTTCTTTCTGTTAAAGCTGACAGCTATTGTAAGTTTAGCCATAACAAGCGCATTCATTTGCTTTTATTGAAAGCAAAGTCGCGCTTGGTAAATATAGTTTGTATGATTGACGTTATGTATGCTACCAGACTAGTAGAACTTCTAAAAGTTTGTATGATTGACGTAATGAATGCTACCAGACTAGTAGAACTTCTATGAGTTTGTATGATTGACGTTATGAATGCTACCAGACTAGTAGAACTTCTAAAAGTTTGTATGACTGACGTTATGAATCCTACCAGACTAGTAGAACTTCTAAAAGTTTGTATGGCTGACGTTATGAATGCTACCAGACTAGTAGAACTTCTAAGAGTTTGTAACAACTGAAAATCTTTTCTTTCTTCATATGGCCCCCTTGAAGATGAATATATTGTAAAAATATCTCTTAAATCGTAGCCAAGTCTGTGGTCTATTTTAATATGAAGAGTAAAATATTGATCGCTGCAAGGTTATTAATGAGCCAAGAGTTAGGACAAATAGATCAATCACGTGGCAAACATACTGTTTTTATTTTGGGTTGTTGGTTTGTTTTCTTTTTAAAACATGACAAATTTTTTATCAAACAGCTTAGAGTTATTTTAACAAAATATCATCTTTAAACTAAACAGCATAGAAAATTTTATTTTCAAAAAATGTTTATTCTATTTGATAAACATCATCATCCAATGAATGTTTTATACATAGGATATTTCACGTATATACTTACTATTTTATGTATTGAATGTTACTTTATACTATTTTATGTATTGAATGTTACTTTATACTATTTTAGGTGTTAAATGTTACTTTATACTATTTTAGGTGTTGAATGTTACTTTATACTATTTTAGGTGTTGAATTCCCATTTACAAAATTGTGGGGGGGGGGGGGTTGGTTTTTTTTTTCGTATCCACTTTTGAGATAAATATTTGAATGATTCAATAATACATCCTTATTTACCTTTAAAACAACTCTGTGTGTACATTGGCCTATCTCTAAGGGCCAGGTGTTAACGGAAATCTGATATTAAACTCTCAGGAAAAACGATATTCAAATTCATATTGCGAGGTAAAATAATGGTTGAACAAAATTATTAATTATTTCGAGTCTTAATAAACGGGTCACACAACATGTGTTTGATTACATAACGGTTGATATAACGAACGCAAACTCGTTAAAAAAATTAACTTCGCTCAAAAAAGGTATCGATTTGTTTAGAAAATCCATCTGTATAAGTAAAATTATATGAAAACTACACACAAAAACACGTCACCGCTGGGGCGAAAAATATGTGCTATTAATATGGCAGTTTTGGCGTGGAATTTCCACATGCGTTGAATAATTCGCGAATATATAACATGGTGGTTCAAATTTGCAAACTTCTGTTTTACTTGCAAATAGTAATTTATGTTACTTGTTCAGTTTTCATAATAGTATTGTAAGGGAAGGGAATTATTAAATTTATGTCGATGTTATTGCATTAAAGTACCATAAATTAAAATACGGTTATTTATTAAAATTTTACACTCCTATCCAATTAAAGTAATGTTCAAATTTGAATTATGACCAGAATATGAAACTACAAAATTTCTCCTTAAATTAACAACGCAATAGCCATACATAATTAAAATTGACATCTGAAGAAGTAACTAATAAAACGAGATCAGATGCTGGAATTCTACTTGATTCTATGCAAACTTTTTCTTTTGTATGTTTTATGCTATAATCTCAATTTATTTAGTTTTTTTTTTTAAATTTAAAATAAATGCAAACCCATTTCATGGAAAAAAGTGATTTCCTAATTAGAAAACGCTGCTATATCACCCAAAACAGTTTGTGAAGAAATATGAGTTTTGAAAATTTAGAAGACATGGTTAAATTTTTAGAACGAGAAGTGTAACGGGAATTGTCAATGGATAGAATTTAAAAGAAAACAAAACAACGCTTTCATAAAGTGCGCATGCTTGTTAGAAAATATTCGGATATAATACCATGCAATTACTAAATGAAGAATTAGAACATCAAATAAATTACTATTTTGACGTTGATAAAGAAAATTTCAATATTAAAAGAAAAATGATCCAAGTTTTTATACCTGTACCTACACTACTAGGAAAGGCGTTACGTTAGAAATACGAGGGGAAAGAGTTTTGTATCCATTAAAATGTATTCAACGGTATAGATGGGAAATGTATGTACCCAAAAGAAACAATTGTAATTTTGCTAAGAATTTTCACAACAATTACTATCAGTGTTGTTAGTTGTGAAAAGAGCTTCTCGAAACTGAAGTCAATAAAAAATGTCCACTATGAGTCATTTAAGACCATAAAATCTAGCAATATTGACCATAGAACAAGATATTACAAATAATTTGAAATTTTGACAGCATAATACACGATTTTTTACTATGAAAGTTGGTAAAATAAATGTATTAATATGTTTACATACTAATGTATACAATTTCTTTGAAAAAAAATCATTTAAGCTTATTAATTGGTAATGTTTTTTGGAATGTCTGTTGCCTCATTGGGGGAGAGGGGGGTTGGCGTGGACCTGAGACCTCAGTAATTTTTTGTGGCCTTTAAAAAAAGTATATTGTATTTACTAAGGGTATATTTATAGGTCTATCATTGTATGCCTCTTTTATTACTGCTCACATAAATATGGCATGCAATGGTAAAAATGTTTCCCACCTTCGCTTCAATTACAATTATTTATTCATGTTTATTAATTTATAAAAATCCACCATTTGATTGATTTAAGGGGTCAGCCATAAATGACCACGCTATTTTTGTTGATTTTAACCCCCTACCCCTCGTCACACGTCGTCATAAAAACTTAGACGCGTTTTTCCATATGACTTCTCAAAGCTTTGGTCACACCCCCCCCCCCCCAATAAAGATATTTTCTATTTGAAAATGAGCATGTTTCAAATCAATTTTTGTCTTTTGAGTTTGTCTTCAGTGTAAGGCTCCACTATAATATTGTCACTCGCGTGAAGCCATGTAAAACGTCATTAATTAATATAAAGTGTCTGTATTTAAATATTTAAGTTGAAATTCTTTTTAAAGTTGCGCGTTTTTGATGTGACATCACATTTATTAAACATTCCGCCACGTCACAAATGTGGTAACCCCCCATCCGGCGTATGACGTCATTTATGGATGGCCTCTAAAAAGTCCGGCAAAAAGTCTAGCTACGCCACTGGTTAGGGTTATGGTTATTGTTAATGATGAGTTAGGGTTATTGTTATTGTTAATGACGGTTTGTCGGGACCTTAACAAAAGCTGGATTATGCCAGCTTGCCGTTTTGTATCTCTCGAACATTCGCTCTAACTCCCTTAGCCGAATCTTTGATGACACAAGATCTAATTGTTAAATTCCTTGTTACCATTTATCACGCTGAGAGTGTACTTGACAACTTCCCAAAGTCTCATGGTTTTTACCAACACGCCAAATCGGGTCACAAATGGGACAAACATAAAAGCCTCCAGTCCCACTAGGACCCACATAACGGTGTGCGGCAAGCAGCCAGCAGCAAACAGGCTATCAAGAGACGAGCATTTTCGCATTCCAAATATAGACTTGGTCATCTTCTTACTAGATTGACTAACATTCAGCCTCACAGTGCGAACTTATTTATTTATTCATTTTGTTATTTAGATAATGGGACTAAGCGTTCTTACAATTTTTTTAAAATCAAAAACAGATTCCAAGAGTGTTACTACAAATAGAGATTCGAGGGTATATTATTACAAACAGACAGAGATTCCAGTGTGTATTATTACAAGCCTAATATTCAAGTTTCTTACCCGGAGTCCCAGATCTCGTAAAAATCGTGACGAGAACGGGAAAGTCCGAGAGCAGGACTGTGACCTTGGATGTGGTCAGATTAAAGTCGGTGACGTAAGAGGTTTTTCTGCTGACCGCCATGACAGCCGAGTTGTAGGACAAAGTTGTGTTGGCTTGAGTGTACGTGACCCTGACAATGGTAGGTTTGTTGACCTGGGGGAAGGCTGATATGACGTAGAATGTGCCCAGCACAGACAAAGGTGGCATTTGTTCGATGACTTGGTCCTTTTTTTTTTTTAAAGTACATTTTTCAAGGTTGAATACTTTATTTATTTTATATACATATAATTTATTTTATTAAAAATTAATTTACTGTGATTTATTTAATTTTTTTACACATAATTTATCTTTATTTATGTTATCAACATATAATTAATTTTATTTATTTAATACTCATGTAATTTATCTTTATTTATTTTATCTACCTATAACTTATATGTGCCTTCGACTTTCATGCACACAGATCGATATGATCCGATATTACTCTGATATAGCTAAATTAATCTAATATAGCTAAATTAATCTGATATAGCTAAATTAATCTGATGTAGCTAAATTAATCTCATATAGCTAAATTAATCTGATATAGCTAAATTAATCTGATATAGCTAAATTAATCGGATATAGCCAAACTAAACTGATTTAGCTAAATTAATCTGATATAACTAAACTAATCTGATATAGATAAATTAATCTGATATAGCTAAACTAATCTGATATCGCTAAATTAATCTGAAATAGCTAAACTTATCTGATATCGCTAAATTAATCTGATATAGCTAAATTAATCTAATATAGCTAAATTAATCTGATACAGCTAAATTAATCTTAATTATTTAAATTAATCTGATATAGCTAAACTAATCTGATATAGCCAAACTAATCTGATATAGCTAAATTAATCTGAAATAGCTAAATTAATCTGATATAGCTAAATTAACCTGGCATAGTTAAATTAATCTGGTATAGCTAAATTAAACAATTTTGTGTCTTCATTGTGAAAACTTCTAATGTAGCATTCGATAATAATTAAATATAACAACTAATTTTTTTTACTATTATTATCGTTTCCAGATGCATTTTTTAAAAAAAAAGACATAGATCTAATTGTAGTTTGACTTTTCACATATTTTGAGTTTCACGGCAAGGCCACTTCAAAGAAACTTGTCGCGGCCATACAAAAGCGACCCCTACTGGAATGCGCCACGTAGCTTCCAGACCCTCCCTACTTACATCAGGACAAACCATTGTTTAAACATTGAGCTGCTTGCAGCTGTAAGCCGCGCCATCAGATCTTGATAGCTTGATCTTCTGAACATTGTCACATATTTCTTTATTTTCTCAGTTCTTGTACTTTACTTTCAAATTGACAATACTAAGATGATATGGCGGATTAAGGGGGGGGGGCTGAACGGGCTAAAGCCAGGGGCCCCCGACGTTTTGGGGGCCCCCAAACTTTTTATACTTTATAATAAAAGTGTACAAATGTTTCCACGAACCCTTGAAAATATAATAAATTAAATAAATTTATAAATATTATCCATACAACTGATCGCGATTCAGACCTGATAGTCTTAATAATCGAAAAACTTGATTTAATTGGCTCACTTAGAGAACATAGTATAAAATATAGTTTATATTTTTAAAATTTCACAGTTTAGACAAGCTCCGCTGGCCGTGTGGAAAAATTATAGGCTCGTGACGCAAGAGGTGTCGGGTTCGATTCCCAGCAGTGGAATATAAAATTTCCTTTTCACACTCAATTGTAACATACCGCGAACACTTCAAACAGTTATTTCTTCGTCTTCGTTTTATTTTTCATTATTAATATTTAGTTACAGTTTTATATTAGCTGGCTGGATAGGGCCCTCGTTTGATTGCAGCCCGGGGCCCCGTGCAGTCTTAATCCGCCCCTGCTAAGAGGATCCATGTACTCGACATGTTATCACCGCCAACAGACATGGAATTCAAATTTTAACATATAATTTCTATGAAATTTTTGAATGGCATAAAAGTCTCTTAATCTAAAATGAATCCCATGAGTTATGCAACATACGTTGGTGGAAGCTGTAGTGTCAAATACGGTGAAGGCGCCGCCACTGGTGACTGCTATAGCTCCTGTACTCTCCACCTGAGTACCGGACAGGTCCTGTTTGGCTAAGAGCTGCATCGTCTGGAAGGCTTTGATTGATGGTTTCAAAATGTACTTCATTTGAAATATTGGAAAATAGTTTTTTACGTGTAACACAATTAAATGATATGTCTACATTAGGGCTGTTATCGATTAATTTAAATTAATCTTTAACTTTTGAAAAATTACCGAATAATTAATCGATTATTTGGATGAAGCTAAAAAAAAAGATCCATGACGTCATTCAACTGAAAATTTCAAGGGAAGTAACAAAAACAGGCAATTAACTTTTTTTTTTTTTAATTTAAATACAAGAGCTTATTTTAAAGTTTCACCAAGGAGTACTAAAGAGTACTTCTTGAGTTTCACTTAAAAAAAACTTTTTTTTTTTTCAATGGAGAAATTTGTATGTAAAAAAGAAAACTAGTTTTTAATTATTAATAGTTAATCATTTATGAATAAATCGGAAAAATTATTTAAAACAACCTCTTCAATTTAATCACTATTTTAATCAATAAACGCAGATCACCCAGAAATGAATCGTTAATTTCCGCAGCCCTAGTCTACATGAATGCTCAGTTATTTATTATTATTTTTTATTTTTTTAAAAGACAAAAATATGAAAAATCTTTAATGTTGTCTATGTGAATGACTCAATGTTAAATTTATTCCATTGTTTAAAGAATATGATTGCTCTTTTAGGCTTGTATTACACGGCAGCTAAGTTTTAATTTCATTTTAAAGGGATTTATTTGTTTTCGTCTATTTGTTTGTTGAGAAAGGTTTGTGCCCGAAAGGTTTGTTCTTCTGTGACGTCTTGTCAGGCATATGCACAATGCACACCCTGTTTGTGACGTCTTGTCTGGCATATGCACAATGCACACCCTGTTTCAACAAAATTCATTGGTTTTTCCATTGTTAAGTAGTTTATTTCTAATTTTTAAAATTATTTTATTTTAATCACATTTTTTTTTGCCCAGATACATAATAGGATGTATTTAAAGACTATCTCTGTATTTAAAATAGACGTATTTAAAAACTGTCTCTATATTTAAAATAGATGTATTTGAAAATTGTCTCCATATTTAAAATAGATGTATTTAAAAACTGTCTCTGTATTTAAAATATATTTATTTAAACACTATCTCTGTGGTTAAAATAGATGCATTTAAACACCATCACAGTGTTTAAAATAGATGTATTTAAACACTATCTCTGTGTTTAAAATAGATGTATTTAACACTGTCTCTCTCTATATTTGATCTGCTTCACACGTACTCTGTTGTTTGTGAGTGTCTACAAGTCATTGTCTGGCGCGCAAGTCCTAGGTTTAAACCCCCAACTCAATCTTTTGAACCACGCGTTTCCTAAGACTCGGTAATCATAAGGCCATCAAACAATAATCTACAAACGTCATTATATTTACCACTTAGAGACTGCGTTATCGTCTGTCCCGCCGTGTGCGATTGTTTACCAAAGACCACAGCCGGTGCTGTACCCGAGGAGCTGGCGTAGCTGGTCACTGCCAGTCTGGCCTGGACGGTGACGTTGTGACGGGCGCAGGTAATGACGATGAAACATTCGTTCTCCTCACAGGCTGTGACCGCCAGGTAGCGTGACGACCAGGCAGAGACTGGGGACGACAGGAACGCACCGAGCGACGCGTAGGAGGTCCTGAAACAAACATGGAACTCACTTCGGCTCTGTGTCAAAGTGTCAATGGTTCCAACGCAATGTCCTGGGGAAATACTTTTCTCTGGATGACTTGTCATCTTGCCAAATCTCATTGGTTTACTGGTTCTATCTATTGACATGTTCGTTAGGCAACACGATCAATAATTTAACGGACAAGTGGGGGCTTGTCATTTACTGACTGTAAAATTGATCAATGATAGTTTAATTGATAATCCTTCATCTTTCTGCCAAACGTCATATGATCAATAGTCATTTAGTGACTGATCCTTTGATAAGTAATCAGTCGGTAACAAGTCATTTGATCAAATCTTATCTTATCTTATATGTTACAGACGCTCCTTCTGTACAGAAGATTATTGCGTCCTACGTATTTCTATGGTTTGTGTTTAGTCCTGTATTCTTACTAGAGTTTTAAAAGATGATAAAGTGGTGGCTTTCCTGGTTTCTTCAGGCAACCCATTCCACGCCCGAATACCGGACGGAAAGAAAGAAAACTTGTATGTGTTTGTTCTTGCATATGGAATAAGAAAGGTGTTTTTAACTTTATGTCTATTTGAGGGTTGTATTAGGTTATCTTTGTGTTGTATTTCTAAATTAGAATTAATTGCCTTATGTATAATTACTAATTTACTCTTGCAATATCTAAATAGGTCAACTCGTCAAAGTTTATTCGGTCACAGAAATAAATCAGCTAACTAATTTTTTGGGCATGGATCGTTGGTTCACTGATCAACTTGTAACTAGTTTTTGGTTCAAGATGAGTTAAAGATGAGTTAAAGATGAGTTAAAGATGAGTGAAAAATGAGTGAAAGATGAGTTAAAGATGAGTTAAAGATGAGTGAAAGATGAGTGAAAGATGAGTTAAAGATGAGTTAAAGATGAGTGAAAGATGAGTGAAAGATGACTTAAAGATGAGTGAAAGATGAGTTAAAGATGAGTGAAAGATGAGTGAAAGATGACTTAAAGATGAGTGAAAGATGAGTTACAGATGAGTTCAAGATGAGTAAGTTCACAATTTAACAAATGACTTGTTATTTCTCTACTGGTCATTTCTTGGCAAGTCACACAATAATAATTATTTATTAACTGTTATGATATAGACTGGTCAATTCTTGGCAAGTCACGCAATAATAATTATTTATTAACTGTTATGATATAGACTGGTCAATTCTTGGCAAGTCACGCAATGATAATTATTTATTTACTGTTATGATATAGACTGGTCATTTTTCCCCCTAGTCATTGCTCTCTGTACTTGTTCTATGCTCTAATCAATTGATTTAATAACCTTTAACAGAGTTCATTCAGCGTAGATCCTAACCTCCTTGGTTGTGTAAATCCTAATTTAATTGATCTATCTTGATGCATTTTGTTGTGGATTGCTAGTTTTAACAACGTTTCCCTGATATTCTCTCTCTTGCTCTAAGATATCATCAAATTGACATTGTTACAATAAAAAAAAACCATTAAAAATATAATTTAATATAAACAGTTTCCATATACAACCTTTTCATTTTATTTGTAACTTATTACTCGTATTTTGATATCTTTTCTTCATTCGCAATGGTTATTTTAGACTAATTAATTTCCAACCTTTCCCGTTTATTTTTAATTTTTAAAATTGTTTATGAAAAATTCCGCTTACGTCATCAAAAAGGCTATTCCCGAGACTATGACGTCATACTGTGCCACAACATGCAGCCCTCGTGTACCAACATCGGATGTGTTGAGTAGAAAGTCATTAGTGAAGCTGGAGAGGGGAGAGAAATTGGTGGATGACATGAGGTACAATCTATTCACATCATTCTTCTGAAGTTGATTTCTCGCACAAGATGTGATAAAATCAACAAGATGTGATACAATCAACAAGATGTGATACAATCAACAAGATGTGATACAATCAACAAGATGTCAAGATGTGATACAATCAACAAGATGTGATACAATCAACAAGATGTGATACAATCAACAAGATGTGATACAATCAACAAGATGTGATGTATATATGCCAACAAGTAGGTATATATGTCAACAAGTAGGTCTATATGTCAATAAAGTAGGTCTATATGTCAACAAGTAGATTTATATGTCAACAAGCACGTATATATGTCAACAAGTGGGTCTATATGTCAACAAGTGGGTCTATATGTCAACAAGTAGGTCTATGTGTCAACAAGTGGGTCTATATGTCAACAAGTAGATCTATATGTCAACAAGCACGAAAATATATGTCAACAAGTGGGTCTATATGTCAACAAGTGGGTCTATATGTCAACAAGTGGGTCTATATGTCAACAAGTAGGTCTATATGTCAACAAGTAGGTCTATATGTCAACAAGCACGAAAATATATGTCAACAAGTGGGTCTATATGTCAAAAAGTGGGTCTATGTGTCAATAATTGCGTCTATATGTCAACAAGTGGGTCTATGTGACAACAAGTAGGTCTATATGTCAACAAGTAGGTCTATGTGTCAACAAGTAGGTCTATATGTCAACAAGTAGGTCTATGTGTCAACAAGTAGGTCTATATGTCAACAAGTGGGTCTATGTGACAACAAGTAGGTCTATATGTCAACAAGTAGGTCTATGTGTCAACAAGTAGGTCTATATGTCAACAAGTAGGTCTATATGTCAACAAGTAGGTATATATGTCAACAAGCAGGTCTATATGTCAACAAGTATATCTATATGTCAACAAGTAGGGTAGGTCTATATGTCATCAAGTAGGTCTATATGTCAAAAAGTAGGTCTATATGTCAACAAGTATGTATTTATGTCAACAAGTAGGTCTATATGTCAACAAGTAGGTCTATGTGTCAACAAGTGGGTCTATATATCAACAAGTAGGTCTATGTGTCAACAAGTGGGGCTATGTTTCAACAAGTAGGTCTATATGTCAACAAGTAGGTCTATGTGTCAACAAGTGGGTCTATGTATCAACAATAGGGCTGTCAATATTGTTGAAAAATGCTGCCCGGGTACCCGTCAAAACTTTGAACGGGTACCCGGGTTACCGGTTCGAAAGGCCTCAACATTTTCGTTAATATGCCCGCTATCACTACCATTAGCATTTTACCGCTTTGTTTATTGTGGAAATGCAAATTTTGATGTAATGAGTGAACGATTTTAAAATGATTACATTGAAATACTACTGTAGTATCAGTGGCGTAGCGAGGGGGGCAGGGGGGGCGAATGCCCCCGGGCGCCACGTTAGGGGGGCGCCAAAATGAGTATTAAAACTCATTATTTTATTTCATTTTTATGTAAACTAATGTATCCTAAATACGTTTGCAAGATTGAATATTGGAGCTCCGAAACAGTTGGTAAACATGATTTTGGCGCCCCCATTGAGCGTTAAGGGGCGCCATTCTACTCATAAATAAAGGACACATCCTAATGTAGGATTGGTGATGTGGTTTATTTTTATTTTTAAAAAAACTGTGAGTTGATGGGGAGTGAGCAATAAGAGACAAATACGATTCTTTTAATAGAGCTAGCAGAGACGACACTAAAAGCAAGCGAAATTACCTAGACAAGAAAAAGGAGTGACTTAAAGCAGTGGTTCTCACCCTGTGGTCCACGACCACTAGTGGTCCGCGAAGATTTGCCAGGTGGTCCGTGAGCAAAGAATGAAATTTACGCACTGTAGGATTCATCGAGAAGGACTAGCAAGTAAAAGAATTAACGCAGACTTAAATATATTTCTGATCTGGCCATAATGGTTTTTAATTTCATCACGCTCGTCAATTAAATTCTCGTCTCTTTGATTTCTTATGCTCGAATATGAATCTTGAACATTAAAGGTTACTAATTTACTAATGTATACTGAAGTTCACTGGTTATCTGACTGTTTTAATTACGTGATGACATAAGAGAGTTTCATGTAGAAATAACTTAGAGCTTGTTGATCATTTGAACCATGGCTAATGGGTTGCTGTTCTGGCTTACTTGGCTGAAATTTTTGAAAAACTCAATAAACTTAATTCAACTCGGCAAGGAAAGCAGATACATTATATAACTCTCAGTGACAGAATGTCTGCTTTTACGAAAAAGCTTGATCTTTGAAAAAGAATATTATTTCAAGGTAACCAGAAAATGCAGAAATAATTAAATAAACCACTGTTGATTAATTTGATTTCTTGTCATATTCAATAAATGCGGGGCAAATTTTATTTCTTCTATTTTGATATTTATCGTGGTTTCCAGTCCTAATCTCGAACACAATGAAGATGAAATTACCAACATCGTAATTAAACCAATTAATTGAACTGACCAGTGATAACAATTTGAATATGTTGCATCAGAAAGTTTGGTTAATGAAATTTGGAGTACTCCGAACTGTCTCAGAAAGTTTTTAAAATTCTTTTACCCTTTGCAACTGTATAAAAGGGGTTTGTCTGCAGTGCTTACAATAAAAAAAAAAAAAAACATCGTTCGTACTAAATAAACTAATATAGCAGTCTTTTAAATATAAACTACTGTTAATGACTTCAAGTTGTTTTTTATAGTTAGCAAGTTGAATTAAATAAGAAGACTATGAGAATAATATAAATAACATTTGTTCGTTACAAAAGAAAGAGTATTGTTTAAGGAGCACGCAAATCGTAGCATATTAGTATAGTTTTACGAACTAACATGTTTTGTTTACTACTTATAGCTATCTATATACACAGCATAATTATATCTAACTTTTCAGCACGGCAGTAGCACAATTTTTAGTAGTGGCCCGTAGCTAAGACACATATTTTACAAGTTGTCCTGGAATCTCAAAAGGTTGAGAACCACTGGCTAACAGAATGGTTAATACGCGTCCCTTAACTGCACGCTGTGACTCTTTAAAAAGATAAATCGTACTTCCCCAATCCTCATGTGGAGGGAGTAAAGTGGGAGAGGGGAGGGAAGGTCTCTCCTCTCACGGGCTAGTATCGGATTGTCAAAGCAAGTTGGATTCCTTTCATATGAAACATCAGGCACCGCCTTTCTTTCCTGTCCATCTGTGATAAAACTTGTTGCTCAGTAGGATCAACTGTTAGAAAAAAAAACACCAACAAAATGCCCGAGAAAATCTAGGTTCAGTATCTTATTTATCACCGAAAATCCAAAATAAATTTATCCAGCTACTTACATCCAACGTAAGGAATCAGCTGTTGGGTGAAATCAGAAAACACAAGTACTACGGTATCTTACTTGACTCCAATCGATCTAGGACACCGGAAAAGCTTTCTCAAGTCATCAGATTTGTGGATGTGGAATTAGAAACTAAAAAGTAACTATCAAAGAATCATTTTCAGATTTTGCACAGATACATTTCAAAGACGCAAAAAGCCTTGAAATAGTTATCGTAGAGAAACTGGAATCTAATAGCATACCACTATCCGACTGTCGGTCACGATGTTATGACAATGCTTCTGTAATGACCGGGAATGTATCCGGCCTTCAACAGCGAAAATGTGCTAGAAATCACAAAGCATTGTTCATCAACTGTGACAACCACAGCTTAAAATTTAGCAAGAGTACACT
>MUZC01001757.1:15629-31589 GCA_002072015.1 Radix auricularia | reverse complement strand
GTGGGACATCAGTCGTGTTGGTGGAGTCATGTTGGTGGGACATCAGTCGTGTTGGTGGGACATCAGTCGTGTTGGTGGGACATCAGTCGTGTTGGTGGGACATCAGTCGTGTTGGTGGGACATCAGTCGTGTTGGTGGGACATCAGTCGTGTTGGTGGGACATCAGTCGTGTTGGTGGGACATCAGTCGTGTTGGTGGGACATCAGTCGTGTTAGTGGGACATTAGTCGTGTTGGTGGGACATCAACCATGTTACTGGGGCATTAGCCATGTTACTGGGGCATCAGCAGTGTCAGTGAGACTGGCAGAAGATGACTTTTTTAATGCCAAAGTTAAATTTTCAAATCGGTTGCATACTTTCTAGAAAGCTCCGTTAAGACTAAAGATATAATTGATATAACTTAAAAAGAAAGTCGGTAAAGGCCCTAGGGTTAAAATAAAGATATACTTGATACAAAAAAGAAAGTCGGTAAAGGCCCTAGGGTTAAAATAAAGATATACTTGATACAACTTAAAAAGAAAGTCGGTAAAGGCCCTAGGGTTATAATAAATAGAACAAATGGAAACGCTGAAGAGTAGATAAGTGTTTAACAAATGTCACGTGATTGGTGCTTGGGTCAAGCAGATTTGAGATTGTCGTAACAAAAATAAGTGCCGTGTTTGAGATTAATTCGTATGGCTTTTCCATGAGTTTCTCTGCTGTATCCATCCCTACCCATTTAATTAAAGCCTTTTAGAAAACAATATGAGTACAAAATAACATAAAGAATACAACATATTGAGTGCAAACAGTTTTGTTGACCAAGCAACCAACCGCGTTGCCTGACGACTTCGTGCTGGTTACCTAGCAACCACAGTAATGTTATTTTGCTTACCAAGCAATCCGATTGAGAGATTATATTAGTTGCCTAGCAATCATAATAATGTTATTTTGTTTGCCAAGCAACCACATTCAGAGATAGTATTGGTAACCAAACAACGAACGAGAAATTGGGTTGATTATCATGCAAACCTAAATAGTTGCGTTAGTTTTTCGTTTTTCTTTCTTTTTTTTCCCAGCAAAATAAAATAATTTAGTATTTATTTAAAATCGTTTACTTCGGATTTGAAAACAAATATTAAAAATATATTTAAGTCTCAGAACACATTTACAAAAAGGAATGTTACGTCCAAGAAGCTACAAGCCTTGTAGTAAGAGCTGAGAACGGGCAGATAACCTTACATTCTTTTAAAAGAGTGATCCCTCAAACAATCGCAGGGATGAGCTCGTTTTGAAAAGAGACAATTTAAGGTCATGATATCAATAGACCATGCATTGTGAAACAAACCGTCAACAGGAACACAGCGATTTATCGATTATACACGCGGTTGACATGTTTCATTTAACAACGGATAATCTATAGATGGATCTTGTCTCATCTCCATCGTGCTCAAATCTATACGCGTACACATACGCTGATACAAATCTATACGCGTACACATACACTGATACAAATCTATACGCATACACTTACACTGATACTAATCTATACGCATACAGACATACACTGATACAAATCTATACGCATACACATACACTGATACCAGGAGCGGCGTTTGAGGGTGGCAACTGGGGCGACTGTCCCAGGCCCCGCGCTTAGGTAGGCCCCGCGTTTCGGTCCTGAACATGTCTCGTCCTGGTTAATAGCCTATACATGTAGAACCAAAGAGTAGATGGTAGAACGTATGCTGGAAACGATTGTAAAGAAACGAAAGAGGCACTCTTGTAATCCTTTTTGAAGGTCAAATTCCGTAGCGTAGCTCTAGACGTCTTTGAAAGCATTACACCGTTAGCGGAAAATAGGTCAGATGTACCATTCAGCCAATCCCCTTTATTTGTGTACAAGTTATTCACAATAGATTTAATAAAATAGTTATTTTTAGAAAACTGTGTCATCGGAATGGCAGTGTCTCGGTAGTGGTGCTCTGGCCCCGCGGGGTCATTGCTGGCACTAGGCCCCGTGCTTACCTAACGCCGCCAGTGACTGATACTTATCTATACGCATACACACATACACTGATACTAATCTATACGCATACACACATACACTGATACAAATCTATACGCGTACACACATACACTGATACTAATCTATACGCATAACACATACACTGATACAAATCTATACGCACACACATACACTGATACAAATCTATACGCACACACATACACTGATACAAATCTATACGCATACACATACACTGATACAAATCTATATGCATACACATACACTGATACAAATCTATAAGCATACACATACTATGTAAAATCTATACACACACACATACGCTGATACAAATCTATATGCATACACATACACTGATACAAATCTATACGCATACACATACTATGAAAAATCTATACGCACACACACACTGATACAAATCTATACGCATACACATACACCGATACAAATCTATACGCATACACATACACTGATACATATCTATTTAAAGATGGGATTTTTCTCCTATAGGCGCCAGGGTTCCCAACTTGTGGGTCGCGAAAGGTTTTCTGGGAGGGGTGTCGCCAACTTGTACATTCAACTTAAAAAATAATCACTATAATACAATTTAGCACTGCTGAATTCGTATTCGTGCATTAAATACATTTACAAATACCTTATGGAAAATGCCGTTTTCAAATGCATGGGGGTTACAGTCCCCTGGCTTTTATAAAAAAAGGGTCGCCACACGAAACAGGCGTTTGCAAAGGCGTATCTAGAATTTAACAACTCGAGTTCAGTCAATCTTTTCGACATCCCTCCCTTCATTTCATAACTCGAATGGACTAAAATTCCCCCCCCTCCCCCAATGTAAGACATTAAAAGTACCAAATTACACGAAGGCGTGTGAATAAAACCATTCTGAGTCTTGAGATTCGACTATCGACTTGACGCCTGTATTGAACACAATAAAACTTCTGATGAGTGTAAACTGTAGGTCAGTGTAGGTCCATTTCATTCGTTGACGATGTATGTTGTCCAATTATACCATTCATTAACGAAGAATGATATGCAATTTGATAATACATTACAGAATGATGGTATGCTATCATACCAATCTTTATAGAATGATGGTATGCTATCATACCAATCTTTATAGAATGATGGTATGCTATCATACCAATCTTTATAGAATTATGGTATGCTATCATACCAATCTTTATAGAATTATGGTATGCTATTAGAAACGAAAGCAGTAGAATAGAAAGACATAGTGAGAGTGTTGTTTTTAATTTTATGTAGATTGTGAGAAGCCGCTTTAACCATGAACCCTCTAACAACACCTTTAGGTATTGGAAGGTGCTTCATATTGATGTATGCACTTAATGTTTTTGTCAAATGTTTTATAGAGTCACAAGCAAAGTTGTTGTTTTTCTTTCCTCACTTTTCAGCTGAGAAAAATAAAATTGACTAAACTGTCTGAAGAATACAATGAGATCATACAAGTCTCGCTTTGTAAATCCAACATTGTTGAATACAACTTAACATACAAGTCTCGCTTTGAACATACGACATTGTTGTATACGACTTAACATACAAGTCTCAATTTGTAAATACAACATTGTTGTATACAACTTAACATACAAATGAAATAATTTTATTAAAAATTAAAATATATCAAAGCAGAGAATAGTCATTTGGGGATTTTGTGCACTTTTGGTGTCACGACCCTTAGCAAAATAGAATCGTATGTTGAGGTAGAAAGTCATACTGAGAAACTCAATAGAGATATTTAGAGACATTTAGGACAGAACCGCTGCTTGAGGTCACCAAGACAGAGACATTTAGGACCAGAACCGATGATTGAGGTCACCAAGACAGACACATTTAGGACAGAACCGATGATTGAGGTCACCAAGACAGACATTGAGGACAGAACCACTGCTTGAGGTCACCACGACAGACATTGAGGACAGAACCACTGCTTGAGGTCACCAAGACAGACACATTTAGGACAGAACCACTGCTTGAGGTCACCAAGACAGACATTGAGGACAGAACCACTGCTTGAGGTCACCAAGACAGACACATTTAGGACCAGAACCGCTGCTTGAGGTCACCAAGACAGACACATTTAGGACAGAACCGCTGATTGAGGTCACTACGACCCAGCAACCAGCATGTTAGTTCTCACAAATTCATCGGGTGACGTTTATGAACAGTGGGAAATTTCCTTTTATTTAAGATCTAATTAAACCCGCGGCCAGGTATCTAGGCTAAAGTTTACACATCAGCACTAATCAAGATAAAAGATCTCAGACATTTTTTTTGGAATCACACAAATTTATAATGGTCTTAAATTTTCTGTGGGAACGAGCGATCCCCGAGGATTTCCGAATCAACACGGGTTTCTTTTGTTGTAATGGAGATAAATGATTCTTAATTTACGGCACGAGTGCTCTGAATCATTTCAAGGGCCGCAAAGTCCGTACAGATGAGAACATGAATTTGCCAACTTGGCAAAAACATTCGTCTTCCGTAATCTGCCCGTTTCTTCCCCATGAGAAACGGGTGCAAGAACTTTATGAGATATACAAGAAGTTTGTCGTTTTTATAAACTAGAAACTTTTATGCGTAAAGGTTCGTCGACACACAATAACTTAATACAACCCTCAATAGACATAATGATAAAAACAATGATTGGGTACAAGAAGAGTTATTTTCAAATAGCTTTCTAAAAGGTAATCCCCCCCCCAGCTCATGATGCAATGAGACCCATCTGACACCAGATAATCTTTCAGTAACAGATGTTATAACTTAGCGGCAAGATTAAGTAACGTGATACTATCATACCAAGAACTCTCCAACACAAATTATAAGGCATTACCTGTATGTAAGATTTCATGATGCCTATTTCATGATGCCTATTTCGTGAAGCCTATTTCATGATACCTATTTCATAATGTCTATGTCATGATGCCTATTTGTTAACACCTATTTCATGATGCCTATTTCAAGATGCCTTTTTGATTATGTCTATTTCATGATGACTTTTTCATGATGCCTATTTCATAATGACTATTTCATAATGCCTATTTGATAATGCCTATTTCATGACACCTATTTCATAATGCCTATTTCATAATGCCTATTTCATAATGCCTATTTCATGATGCCTATTTCATAATGCCTATTTTATGATGCCTATTTGATAATGCCTATTTGATAATGCCTATTTCATGATGCCTATTTCATGATGCTTATTACATAATGCCTATTTCATGATGCCTATTTCATAATGCCTATTTCATAATGCCTATTTCATTATGCCTATTTCATGATGCCTATTTCATAATGCCTATTTCATGATGCCTATTTCATAAAAAGTCAAATGAAAGAAATGTGACGTAAAATTTTTCTCTATGCCCCGCAAGAAAGCCGCACCATCCTTACAGAAAATGTGTCAACAACCAGGCGGAAAAGTAAAACATGCGCACTCTGCCTTTTTGAGATATACATTAGACTTGGTGAGGTATACTATTGCCTTTGTGAGGTATACAATTGTCTTGCTGAGGTATACGATTGCCTTTTTGGGGTATACAAATGTTGATGAACTTAGTTCGCTATAGTTTACTGACGTTAAGTATGGCATCTGAGAATAAATCAATGAGCACCCATGGTGGCTAATCACTTAGTCCAAATACCATCGCCCTCCCTAAACGTTACCTGGAACCCTGGGCCACTAAATAAACTTTGAGAACCTCGGGCCACTAAACAGACTCTGGGAACCACTGGACACGGTAAACTGGTCTGCTGGGGGAGGGGGGGCAAAATAATCTAATTTACAGGGAAAATTAAAATTAAATTATTGATGGATTTTGTGGGAGTGGGGGGTAGAGGGGTAAATTCTAGGGGAACGAGGTCTTAAGTACGCGTGCAACAGCATGGTGATTGGGTGGTGGGGGTGGTAGCACCAGCAAAAACTGCATGCTTAATATACGGTGGCATCACATGTCAGTTACACGACACGAGAACATTGTTTAATAATAAATATCTCAATAATCAAATATCGGTACATCTTTGGGGTTATGTGACGTGGGCACGGTCGGCTATAACTATAGCATGGAGGTTTACCTGCACATTGAAATAGTTAACCGGCTATAACTATAGCATAGAGGTTTACCTGTACATTGAAATAGTTAACCGGCTATAACTATAGCATAGAGGTTTACCTGCACATTGAAATAGTTAACCGGCTATAAATATAGCATGGAGGTGAACCTGCACATTGAAATAGTTAACCGGCTATAACTATAGCATAGAGGTTTACCTGCACATTGAAATAGTTAACCGGCTATAACATTCTGTCTTACCTTGACATTGAAATCCTTGTTTTCCAAATCCCCTGTGAAATAGAAAAATAAAAATAAATTAATTTCTTTAGTAGTCATCATAATACGGGGGTAATTCGAAGAACAATGAGGTTACAGCTAAACACTACCACACTGAGGTTACAGCTAAACACTACCACATTGAGGTTACAGCTAAACACTACCACACTGAGGTTACAGCTAAACACTACCACTTTGAGGTTACAGCTAAACACTACCACACTGAGGTTACAGCTAAACACTACCACACTGAGGTTACAGCTAAACACTACCACACTGAGGTTACAGCTAAACACTACCACATCGAGGCTACAGCTAAACACTACCACACTGAGGTGATAGATCTGATACTGAAAAACTCAACGCAGATATTGACATCGGTGGAGATAAAGTTAGTAGCAATGTTTAAAGATCAGCTTAGAGTACCGAAGGGGAACTTGTTTATTTTCTATTGAAGACTAAAAATAACTTTTAAAGTGATCATTTCCAATGTGTTCCTGTTTGAGTGCACCAATATGAATATCAATGAGCCATTGTTTATGTTACCTTCGATTCAGTTAGCCACTCTTATCTTTATTTTTAAACCTGAAATTTGACCTTGAACTCAAACAGTTCCTATTTCAGATCATGCTGATGTATGTGGCAAACCAAGGGAAGCAGCCTTAAGAATTTTCTAAAGCCACGGCACACGAAATACTACGAAGGGACTGTGCAGCTAGCACAATGTCCAGCTGCCTTTACTTTCAGGTACCCATCGGAGCTTGATGGAGTCAGGGACGCCCTTAGCCACGGGAACAAGCCCCTGCCTTAACAGAGATTCGAACTCTAGGTACGCCAGCCGATTGCACTGCCGCCCGACCACCGCACTCCCATAATCAGCCATAGCTACTTTTATTTTAAACCTGGAATTTTTACCTTTTACTCCAACAGCCATAGGTACATATTTTTTATAACAGCCTTAATTCAAACAGCCATTCTTTAATAATTTTCCCCAGCCCATGTCAGCTTTACGTGAAACAAGTTACATTAATGTTTAAAACCCGCTATCTCTACTTTCAATTGACCTGTCTATATAAAGATCAACTTTTATTGTAACACCCAAATTTACTTTGTTAGCTCAGTATCGAATGTTGTATTGTGCTCACACATTCACAGCTGGGAAAAGGATAACCAAACCGAATAGATAGGTTACAATACTGACCGACTTGGTTGTAAGAAAGGGAACCTAGGTATTGAACCTTCTAGTTGTATAGTTGCCCAACCAAATCGTACTTTAACAGGCTAGATCACAACAGGGACCCCAACTGCCGCCATTGCAGCCAAACCTCTGAGACGATCATGCACCTGTTGACGTCATGTCCCGTGCTTGACATTGCCGGGGAGGTTAGGGGGGCAGGGGAGTCCTACGTTCAGACAATGTTGTATGGCACTGCCCAACAGATGGAGCAGATTGCCAAAGTAATAGCCAAGGCCTTAAGAGAGTAATTCTCAGGCCCAAAGAATATGTGTTTAGTTTAGTTGTATAGTTGTACATGAAGTTGTTTACGTGTAGATGTGTACATGTTATGTACGTGTAGTTGTGTAAGTGAAGTTGTAAACATGTTGTGTACTTGTTGTGTACGTGTATTTATAAATATGTTGTGTACATGTTGTGTATTTATAATTGTAAACATGTTGTAGACATGTTGTGTACGAGTAGTTGTATACATGTTGTGTACCTGTATTTGTTTACATGTTGTGTACGTGTAGTTGTGTGCATGTTGTGTAGAGTAGTTGTTGTCACGGATGACCAATTTGCCCTTGTAACTTGTTGTGAGTTGCGCACGGTGGTGTGTTTGATGTTTGCTTTTGTGGTATTTAAAGTTATTGGTTAGTGATGCGAAAGCGTGCAAAAGTAATTGTGTTGTTGACGTCATTAGATTATGTGTAAAAGTTTAGAGAGTTTTTTGTGTAGAAGTGTTGTTGTGGCAAGGAGGAACACCATTAAAGAAGTTGTTTTTTCTAGCGGTGTCGTTAGTTCTTGTGTAACGGTAATTGTATGAATCTTGGAGCAAGCGGTCAAGATATAAGTATTAGGACGCTTGTGACAGTTGTGTACAAGTTGTGTACCTGTAGTTGTGTACATGTTGTGTGCGTGCAGTTGTGTACGTGTTGTGTGCGTGTAGTTGTGTACATGTGTACCTGTAGTTGCGTGCGTGTAGTTGTGTACGTGTTGTGTACATGTTGTGTGCGTGTAGTTGTGTACATGTTGTGTGAATGTTGTGTACATGTTGTGTACCTGTAGTTGTATATTAGTAGTTGTGCACTTGACATGTACAATTAAGATATGTATACACGTCATGATGCAGGGTTCCCTTGCTACTAATAGAAACCAAATGTGACTATAGAGAGGCTTGGGACTGATCTACTAACTAATATTAAAAAGTCAATATTTTTGTTTGAATAAAAACAACTAAGCCAACAAAGTTCCTCGGTGCGTTATTGATGAAATGTTTGACAAATATGTACGGTGTTTGGGCGACCTGAATAAACGTATCAGCACGTTGTTCCAATTAGTCACTACTTCAACCATCAGTAGGTTAGATGTAGGTGAGACAGAAACAAGGATGAGATGATAATAGCGGACCAAACTTCCAATGGGAAATAACATTCTGATCAGCTACGATATCATTTTAACTGGGGACAGCTTGGAGACGCGACGGTGCAGAGAGGGGGTGTGGGGGATGAAGGGGGAGGGGGGAGGGGCTAATGGAATGAGAAATCCAAGGATGTCTGACTTCTAGAGCGCTGATTAAAAGTAGCGAAGTTCAGACCTTTGTGTGGGTTGTGTGGGGGCGGTTTTCGTTTTAGAAATGCGCTCATAACTCAAGTTTAGAGTTAAAAAAATTCCGACCTTAACATTTTGTGAGGTAGGCGGACATAATTTATTAGAAATCTATTTTAGAAATGTCAAAGCGTTAAGTTCCATTCTAATCCCAAATCCTTATTACAGAATTTAACAAACAATGTAACAGATTGTATTACTGGGGAGATTGACAACAGAGTGTATTACTGGGGAGATATACAACAGAGTGTATTACTGGGGATATAGACAACAGAGTGTATTACTGGGGAGATAGACAACAGAGTGTATTACTGGGGAGATAGACAACAGAGTGTATTATATGGGGAGATAGAAAACAGAGTGTATTACTGGGGAGATAGACAACAGAGTGTATTACTGGGGAGAGAGGCCAAACCATCCTCAGTATATTTCTTGTTTGCTTCCTTCTAAGAGATTAAATTACAACGTCACTAGCCAATTAAGTTCACCAGTACGCTATAAGTCCAATGTTCGACCCACTCCACTCTTTTGGATTATATTCGCCTGGCCATTATGGTCCAATCTGTCCTCGGGTACGGTAAAAAGAAAACAGTGAAGAGGGCAGTAACCCTAGTTTCGGTCAGTGCCGTCTTAACTCATAGGCCCGTTGGGCATTTGCCTGGTGGCCCACGAGCATAGGGGCCACATGAAAATATGTTTATATATATAACGTATATTTATTTTTTTATTCCTGCGGGGGGGGGGGCGCACTGTTTTTGCCCAGGGGCCCTAAATGATGTAAAGACGGCTCTGTTTACGGTAACAATTACAGCGAAGAGAGCAGTCACCCTAGTTACGTCAAATGTCTGCATATATCAGAGTGAAAACGATCAAGCTTTTCCCACCTTGTCCACTGTCCTGGGTTTTTGCGGCTTTCTCCTTCTCACAGGAATGCATGAAATATTACAGAACTGTGATTATTTATAGATCTACCTATTTACTATCCAGAGAGGCGCAAATGGTTCTTTCTGTCAATATTATATGGCGCTTTACAACCTTCATACATTTTATTCTTTTTCAAACAAACCTTTTTTTGCTTTTAATTTCGATTTTGTTCAAATAATCCATATGTCCAGATCTACTTTAGACTTCATTGAGACTATAACTTTAAAACTACTCATGAAAATATCAAATGTAGACTAACTCGTACAATTAAGGAAGAAAAATCGGGAATAGCCGAAATAACATCTGTCCCAAGAAACTTCAGCATAATTTTACTACTGTAAAATGCTTTCACTGAGTTCTATTTAAAAGATAACGAGTAGAGTCAGCAGACTGTAACTTTTGGCAACCCCCAATCACACGAACACCCTCCTGTAACTTGTGGCAACCCCCAATCACACGCACACCCTCCTGTAACTTTTGGCAACCCCCAATCACACGCACACCCTCCTGTAACTTTTGGCAACCCCCAAACACACGCACACCCTCCTGTAACTTTTGGCAACCCCCAATCCCACGCACACCCTCCTTTAACTTTTGGCAACCCCCAATCACACGCACACCCTCCTGTAACTTTTGGCAACCCCCAATCACACGCACACCCTCCTGTAACTTTTGGCAACACCCAATCACACGCACTCCCTCTACGGCAGGGGTCTCAAACTCCAATTGCTCCGAGGGCCAAGTGATGACTTCTAAAGTACCTCGAGGGCCGCATAGCCAGAACTTGTTTTAAAATAATAAAAAGTTAATAAACAAGACAACATAATAAAAACGTAGTGCTTTACAAACTTTTTAAAAATCTATTTATTACAAATGTAATGTAGTCAATTTAAGTACCGTATTTACGTAACTGTATTTGGTTAACTTAGGTTTCAGTCACTTTCTGTACTGACTGCTGACCTGGCAGCGTTTTGCGTCAACAAGGGCATCAATATTAGGCTTGATTTTGTGAGAAGAAACCAATCTCAGTGTTGCTTGCAAATGTTCATTAGTGAGCTGTGACCTCAGTACAGATTTGTTAACTTTCATGGATGAGAAAAATTGTTCACATGCATAAGTACTGCTAAACATAGCAAGAATCCTTGCAGTAGCAGAGAGTAACCTTGGAAATCTTTCTCGTGAAAGAAACGTGTAGAATTCGGGAATCCCTACTTCTGCATATTTCTGCTTCAAGATAGTATCACACTGGAGTTCCACCAACTCCATTTGCAATTCTTCTGCAACAGTGTCAATTTCTACAGCAAATAGCGTCGAAAAAAGTTGAAATTGTGGCTCCAGTAACTTAAAGTCTGCAAAACGCATATCAAACTGTTGAAGTAACTCAGACATCAAAGCTGCATATTCTTTCAAGCATTAGGGGTCAACTGTGCCTAAGGAATTCAGAGTTGAGAAATTGGCCAAATTGCCCTCACCAAGTTGCTTCATCCATAAACGTAGTTTAACTCTGAAGGATTTCAAACTGTCGTACATCTGTGTAATCTGCTCTCACAGTCACAGAATCCTCGTTGGACTGGTTAATTTTGGTGAAAAAACTTCTTTGTTTGCATAATGCTGATTTAAGTTGAATAACTTTATCCTCTCTGACTTTGCCGGTGTATGCGTCATATTTGACACGGTGCATTGTTTCGTAGTGTCGACGCACGTTGAACTCCTTCGGAACCGCTATCGTTTGCTGACAAACGAGACATTGAATTTTATCGCTGACTTCAGTCACAAAATATAAATCCTCCCATCTGACTTGAAAAACTCTCTTTTCGTCTGCGAGTTTTCTCTTTTTCGAAACAGAAGACATGGGCACTTGGTTTTCAAAAAATATAATAAAATCAAATTTATGCAATGCAGTCAACAGTGAACGATAATAAACCGGATATCCGCTTTGAGCGCTACACGAAATCAATCGAAAGACTACGAATAAATAAGTAGGTACGATTTTTGTCCTGGTTAAGATGGCGCTTTTACAAAAGTTCAAACACCGGCAATAGAACAATTGAAAAATGTAATGTAATTTTTTTTAAAATATGTAAAAGTGTCGCGGGCCGCACAAAATTCATTTGCGGCCGCATGCCGCCCGTGTGTTTGAGACCCCTGCTCTACGGCATAGAGAGATTCTCCAAAAATTGCACCCCCACCCCCAAAGGCGTAGGTTTCACCTAATACTAATATTGATCGCTCTGTTCTGTGTTTCATGGATGAAATTGGACAAATATTGCAATAATCCAGCTGGTATTCCCAGCTATTGTGAAGGTCTTGTGCCACAATAGTCCCGGTGTTTCATTGATTGTCATCCCCCTTTCCTCAACCAGTTTAACCAATAAATGCACTCTGCTGTCAAGGACATTCCCGGGAATATGAGTTCAACCAAACACAATTAGTTCTTACACCTGCCTACAGTTAGTGTTCATGATAATAACATTGAACTTATCACCTGTTCCGGTAAAAGTTTTTTTAAAATTAAAACGTATTACCTGCTACTGTAAAATTGGTTTAGATTAAAAACGAGACAACAACAGTCAATAAATTCTGGCTTCACAGTTAACACTCATTACGACTTCACAGTTAGCACTCATTACGACTTCACAGTTAACAATCATTACGACTTCACAGTTAACAATCATTACGACTTCACAGTTAACAATCATTATGACTTCACAGTTAGCACTCATTACGACTTGACAGTTAGCACTCATTACGACTTGACAGTTAGCACTCATTACGACTTCACAGTTAGCACTCATTACGACTTCACAGTTAGCACTCATTACGACTTGACAGTTAGCACTCATTACGACTTCACAGTTAACACTCACTACGACTTCACAGTTAACAATCATTACGACTTCACAGTTAACACTCATTACGAATTCACAGTTAGCACTCATTACGACTTCACAGTTAACAATCATTACGACTTCACAGTTAACAATCATTACGACTTCACAGTTAACAATCATTATGACTTCACAGTTAGCACTCATTACGACTTCACAGTTAGCACTCATTACGACTTCACAGTTAGCACTCATTACGACTTCACAGTTAGCACTCATTATGACTTCACAGTTAACACTCACTACGACTTCACAGTTAACAATCATTACGACTTCACAGTTAACACCCATTACGACTTCTTCTTCCATTGTTCCGTCAACAACTCGAAATGTGAAGAGTCTGTGACCAAAACTTCCTCTGAGTCTGCGCCAACCTTTTAATGACATCAATAAACGTCATTATATTTGTGCCATGCCAAAAGCCACGGTTACCTACATATACAGTGATGATAATGTTTAAATGAAACATTCCCAGTCTATGAAGTTCCCTAGACAATCTGTGTCGTTGTTACTGAGCCTTCTCGTCCATCAGGGGCATCCACCGATCATCGTCTGCGATTCGTTCAAGAGCATAGGCCACCTACAAGAGACATCAAGTCATATCTATTCTGGGCCAGCTTCTCCAGGATCTTCCATTCATGGCCAATTCTCTTAATGTCCACCTCTAATTCTCGGTGCCATGTGTTTCTTGGACGGCCTTTTTTCCGTTTACCCTGTGGGCTCCATTTCAGGGCTTGCCTTGTTGTATTAGAAGCAGGTTTTCTAGTGTGTGACCAATCCACCTCCTCTGAAGAATCTCTTCCTCAATTGGCTTTTGGTTTGTCCGCTGCCACAGTTCCCGGTTGCTGATTTTGTCCGGCCAGTGAATTCTGAGAATCCTTCTTAGTCAATTGTTGATGAAGGTCTGGATTCTGGTCAGGTTTACGGCGGCTTCTCTCCCAGTCTCGGCTCATATAGTTTGATATAGCAGCACAGGTTTCACCATAGCGCTAAAAATCCTTACTTTTCACTTGCTGCCTAAGTTGTTGGCGACCCAAACATTCTTGAGTTGCTGGAAGGCTTCTCTTGCTTTTCCGATCCTTATTTTGACGTCAGCATCTGTACCACCTTGTTTATCTACCACGCTGCCAAGGTAAACAAAACTGTCCCCCTCCTCAAGGGCTTCTCCTTCAAACATGATGGGTGATGTCCTGGTGGAATTTAACTTGAGGATTTTACTCTTCCCTTTGTGTTTGTTGAGACCTATGTTAGCAGAAATGGCTGCGACAATGTTTGTTTTCTCCTGCATCTTTAAGTGCCAGAAGGGCAAGGTCATCAGCAAAGTCAAGATCCGCAAAGGCACAGGGTCCATTGGATGCCACTCCTTTAATGATGTGTAGATGATTTCATCACCCAGTCAAGTGCTCACAGGAACAGGTAGGGTGACAGCAAGCAACCTTGTCTCACACCAGTCTTCACCTGGAAAGCATCTGTCACCGGCTGACCATATATACTTGTGTAAAAAAAAAGCCAAACATTTGGCAAGATGTTGATTGATCATCCCTGACTAACGAAATAAAAGACTAACAAACCGTAACAAATCTTGGCCGACATCATTACCCGCCGGTGTACTTGACTAATCGCAACAGACTAGAGGATTACCTTTGAAACAGCTGCAACTAGTGCATGTTGGACTGAATTCAATAAATAAAAGCTAACAGATTATTCCTAAGCTCAGGTGGGTTGTTATTTTTTTATATATCAATAATATCATGTAGGCGAGTTGAGAATATGAGCTGAGAACGAATGTACACTTATAAATAGTTAAATTTATAAACATGTATAGTTATAAACACGTATACTTATAAACATGTGCATCTTTACAACAAATAAATGGCTCACTGGACACAATTGTTTAAATCAGGGGTATCCAAAGTCCGGCTCGCAGGCCAAAACCGGCCCGCGATGCAATTTTAAGTAGCCCGCGGCCTCATCTTAAATAATTGACTGACGTATTATTTCCGTAAAGCTATGGCGGATTAAGGGGGTGCTGACTGGGCTAAAGCCAGGAGCCCCTGATTTAAGGGCCCCAAAATTTTTATTTGGTATAATAAACGTGGCTGCAGCCAGGGCCCCATGCAACCTTAATCCACCCCTGCCTTAAAGACTTATATAGTTATAAGAAAATACAAAAGTGTGTGCTGTTTTGAGTACGTCTAATAGTGGCAAAAATCGATGACGTTTTATTCTGTTTACAACGTGGAAATGGTTTTTTAAAGACCTGATAAAGTTATATGCTGTTTAGGTATGAAAATTGTTAAAAATATCTGTGAGCCCTGCTCCTTGCTGGGATACAGCGCTAAATAAATGATCAATTTATTATTATTATTATACTGTCTATGACATTAAACTATCGTGGGGGGGATATTTGGAATTATTACTGATGGTGCTCCTGCCATGATTGATAGACCTAGTGGACTAACAACAATTGTCTGTAACAAAGTCGGCGAAGAGAGTGTCAAAGATTTTAAACTTCACTGTATCATTCACCAACAAGTTATTTGTGTCAAACATCTTAGATGTGATCATGTTATTAAAAGTTATAAACTTAATTCGCTCAAAAGCCCTGTTTCACCACCAGTTTCACCACCAGTTTCACCCCCAGTTTCACCCCCAGTTTTATCACCAGTTTCACCCCCAGTTTCACCCCCAGTTTCACCACCAGTTTCACCACCAGTTTTACCACCAGTTTCACCACCAGTTTTACCACCAGCTTCACCCCCAATTTCACCACCAGTTTTACCACTAGTTTCATCCCTAATTTCACCACCAGTTTCACCACTAGTTTCACCCCCAATTTCACCACCAGTTTCACCACCAGTTTTACCACCAGCTTCACCCCCAATTTCACCACCAGTTTTACCACTAGTTTCATCCCCAATTTCACCACCAGTTTTACCACTAGTTTCA
>MUZC01001757.1:0-15363 GCA_002072015.1 Radix auricularia | reverse complement strand
CACCAGTTTCACCACCAGTTTCCTCCCCCAATTTCACCACCAGTTTTATTACCAGTTTTACCACCAGTTTCACCCCCAATTTCACCACCAGTTTCACCCCCAATTTCACCACCAGTTTCACCACCAACTTCACCACCAGTTTCACCACCAGTTTTACCACCAGTTTCACCCCCAATTTCACCACCAGCTTCACCACCAGTTTCACCCTCAATTTCACCACCAGTTTTATCACCAGTTTCACCACCAGTTTCACCCCCAATTTCACCACCAGTTTTATCACCAGTTTCACCCCCAGTTTCACCACCAGTTTCACCACCAGTTTCAGCAGTTTTTCTTGACATTCTGAGAGAATGAGGAAATGCTGTGTATTACAATGGTGTAAGATGACTCAGTCGGGGGACAGCACTTGAGCGCCTCTACAAGAAACAACCAATTCCAGAACTTTCTGATACTGATTGGCTGGGAGATTTAGCATTTGTGATTGATACGACAAGACATCTAAACGTTCTTAACACAAATCTTTAAGAGCACATGCAGTGATAAACCAATTATAATTATATTCACTTATCAGGGCCACATCGTTTTCAAAGGCAACTGTCTCAAATGCAGCCTAATACCACACATTTCTCCTCTCTACAGGAATTCATGACAATTTTTTTCCAGAAAGAAGTTTCAATGAGCAAATGTAGAGGTATGTTGCAGATATCACATCACTGGGTGATGAATTTCAAAGACGCTTTCAGGACTAGCAACTATTGAAAAGGAAATCAGTTTGTTTTCTACACCTTTCTTTGTTAAAATCTGCAGCTGGAACTTATTGAGTTGCAAAGTGATGCTGAATGTCGCAGCAGATAACAACATCTTACTCTCATTGTCTTTTACCGTCAGCTCTATGGCGGATTAAGGGGGGGGGTGGGCTGAACGGGCTAAAGCCACGGGCCCCCGACGGTATAGGGGCCCCCAAACTTTTTATATTTTATAATAAAAGTGTACAAAAGTTTGCACGAACCCTTGAAAATATAATAAATTAATTAATACTATCTATACAACTTATCGCGTTCAGACATGATAGTATTGATAAAGTACCTAATAATCGAAAAACTTTAATTGATTCACTTCGCATTATATAAAATATAGTTTATATTTTTAAAATTTCACATTTTCGAGAAGTTCCGCTGGCTGTGTGAGTATAGTTCATGCTCGTGGGGCTACCGGTGTCGGGTTCCATTCCCAGCAAGGGCATATTTTTTTTTCTTTTCACACTCAATTATAACTACCGCGAACACATCAAACAGTTATTTCTTCGTGTTAGGTTTTTTTTCATTATTAAAATTTAGTTACAGTCTTATATTAGCTGTTAACAATCATTTTATTTTAAGAATGCTGGCTGGATAGGGCCCCCGTTTGATTGCGGCCCAGGGCCCCGTGCAGTCTTAATCCGCCCCTGAGTCAGCTGAATAAAGATATATTCCAGGAGATTCGACGATTTGCTTTTTTTGTAAATGCTCAGCTTCTTTGGCTCAACATACTTGTGTGAGCAGACATTTTCAGTTATAAATTTTAACAAGAACCGTGTTAGGCTGTTAGGACGAGAATAAGTGACCCTGACCTGTGTGATATCATACGTATAAAACCAGTGGCATTGAACATATCTTCACCATATATACCGCATTCAAGATCTCAGTTTCACTTTGCATTAAATTTTTGCAATAAATGTCATCTTTGTTTATTATTTTAATCCGGGCTCCAAATATCTTTACTCCTACGAATATGCGAATATGGCCCCCGCGCTACAAAAAGTTTGGACGCCCCTGGTTTTAAATCTTCAGTTCTAATATCTTATTATCATTGTCACTTTTTCATAGCGTTGTTTCCGCTTCAGTCTAATATATAATATATTGATAATGGCAATGAAAGTGAATGAAAAAATATGATTGATGTTAGAAGAAAAAGTTAGACATTTCTGAAAGACAAGCCTCGAAATATAATACCCGTAGACATAAATATTATGTTTGTGAGAAATTTTTAAAGTATGACACCATTTATTATTGAGTGCTTTAGTATCGGTTGACAACATGAAACAATGACGCCATATGAAAGACAGCATCAAAATACGAGCTCGTTTGTGTCTGTGTGTATAGGTGACCATGACAACACTACAACATATGCCAGGAAGGTCGCCTCACAATGGGTAATCAATTTAAATCTTGCCAGCTTAGCAGTGAGTGCTGGAACAATAATAATTAAATCAGCGAGAAATCACCCAATAATTTCTCTCAGATAACTTCATCGTGAAATTTAGTGGCGGTTTTTTTATGCTGAGCTGATAACCACAATACAACCATCAGAAAGAATAATGCACAACTGTTTATGAACAGCAAGGTAGCTATCTGGATAATAATATGATCTTTTATCTCTCATGATTCATTGCGATAAACCCTTAATAAGATTTCAAGAGACCCCAACAATAAGTGTCAATAAAAGATTTAATAACAGACGGTTATCAAGTATACAAGTTTCGTAAAATGACTTGAATTTGATCAGTAGATATAAAAAAAAAAATTTCAAATAAATTTATGTAGATATATTTTATCTACTATTCCTTTTTTAAAAAAAATTAAGAGAATATAAAGAAATGAGTTACGTTTATTTTCCCCAAAAAATTCCAACTCTGTATAATGACGTCATTGCTCTTTGAACGCAGACTGACTCATTCCTACTGACGTCATTTCACTCTACCAGCATCACTCCTCCCTTCCGACTTCACTCCTCTCTACAATTAGTTTCCAATTTCCTGTGATATCAACTTGGCCATGGTTTACCCTAGGACCTCCATTTGTAGCATCTCACCCCCACCCCACCCCACCTCACAGCAGAATGCAGACCAGAGAATTAGCCGATAAATTATGCACAGCTCATTCACCGCCACCACCACCAATTTCTACACATTTCTCTTCGGCGCAGAAGGAAACATGGTGGATGATTTGGATAAATGGAAGAAATGAGAGGAGAATGTCGATTTAAAAATGGTTTTAAATATTTAAAGAAGATATTGATTTCATATGTAAAATTAGCAGCAAGATTAAACAAAGCTCAAACTCTATCGGTGGGGTTACAAGATTAGTTGGGGGGGGGGGGTTGTAGAACAGATGGTTAACCACTACAACATACACCCAAGACATTAAATAATACAATCAATAATAGTATTACGTGAGATTAAAGTAACTTACACAATACTTGTACATGCAACACGATACTACATCAAAAAGATTACCAAAATTACAACTTTTCCTTTAAGCCTGTCGAATATCCTAAGCCACCGAACTACTAAAGCTACTGAATATCCTAATGCCACCTAATTTCCTATTGTCACAGAATATCCTAATGCCACTGAATATACCTTGCCCCCCCCCCCCCCCAATATCCTAAAGCCAAAAGTCAATAATAATGATATGAAAATAATTTGAAAACGTAAATATTTCTAGTTGTTATTTATTTAGTGTCTGTATGTTTGATGGGGTTTTGTTCAGTAATGTATCCAGAGTAAATAGTACATCAGAGGTCATAAGTGTGTTCAGGGGGGAGTTGTGTGTTCATAGATGAATAGTGTGTTCACATGGTACAAGTGTGTTCAGAGGTGTGTAGTGTGTTCGGAGGTGAGTAGTATGTTCGTAGGTGAATAGTATGTTTGGATGTGAGTAGTGTGTTCAGAGATGTGAGTAGTGTGTTCAGAGATGTGAGTAGTGTGTTCATATGTGAGTAGTGTGTTCAGAGATGTGAGTAGTGTGTTCGGAGGTGAGTAGTATGTTTGGATGTGAGTAGTATGTTCGGATGTGAGTAGTGTGTTCAAATCTGAGTAGTTTGTTCGGATGTGAGTAGTTTGTTCGGATGTGAGTAGTGTTTTCGGATGTGAGTAGTGTTTTCGGATGTGAGTAGTTTGTTCGGATGTGAGTAGTGTTTTCGGATGTGAGTAGTGTGTTCGGAGGTGAGTAGTGTGTTCAAAGGTGAGTAGTGTGTTCAAAGGTGAGTAGTATGTTCGGATGTGAGTAGTGTGTTCAAATGTGAGTAGTTTGTTCGGATGTGAGTAGTTTGTTCGGAGGTGAGTAGTGTTTTCGGATGTGAGTAGTGTTTTCGGATGTGAGTAGTGTGTTCGGAGGTGAGTAGTGTGTTCAAAGGTGAGTAGGGTGGTTAGAGTGTTAGGGTAAAAAAAATTTTAAAGTCTGAGAAGTTTTGTTTAAGCGTTAAACTCAAGTTATTTGAAGGACTGACTGACCAGGAAACAAATTTGTACCGAGGGCAATGGTCAACATTGTGTGGTCTTCACTGTGCCTCAATAAAATACAGGAGAAACACGTCACAAAAACACAATTCTTTGATTAGAATCATGTGCAGGTATTAAGAAAATTTCAGTATTTTAAGGTTTTTAACACCATATCCAGCAACACCAGAAATTTTAACTTCAAATTTTGATTGACCTAAATCAGCAAACAATGTGGATATGTTTTGACCTACTTATAAATATACAGGGCTAAAAATAAACATTGTTTATGCCATACCGTTATAAATCTTGACATTATGTTTACAAATGTAGATTACATTTATGTTAGGATGTTATAGCAAAAGAGTATGAAAGATGTTTTGTTTTTTTTAAACAATAAATAATTAGAGAGCATAATTAATCACCTGTATCTACCTATATATAGCAATTACTTCCAATTTAGAAATACAACACACAGAAAACTTAATACAACCCTCAGATAGCCATAAGGATAAAAACACCTTCCTCATTTCGTATTTAAAACTCTAGTAAGAGTGCAGGACTAGATGCAAACCATAGATAAGCGTAGGATGCAATAATCTTCTGTACAGAAGAAGCGGCTGTAACTTATAAGATGAGATAAGATCTACTTAATCCTTATTCATGTTGTCATTCCCCACAGCTAAAATTGGTCATTTAAAAAAAAAATCAACTCTGGAGGAAAGATGTTATATCATCAATATAATTATTTTGTTTCAAACAGCTTTTCATAAAGCTGGGCCTCTCTACATAAACTAGGAAAGATGTTATATCATCAATATAATTATTTTGTTTCAAACAGCTTTTCATAAAGCTGGGCCTCTTCATAAATTTTTAAAAACCAGCAAGAAACAAAAACAATAAATAAATTTTTTCAGTCATGGCAAAACAGTGAGAGGAGTTCAATTGATTGGAATACTTTTCAATTATTGTACACAACGAGTTCAACAAAGCAAATAAAAATACACACATGAAAATATTGGCAAAGTTACTTTCATACAATATTGTAAACAGTTAAGTTATCATTAGATTGTACTGACTTTGGAAACACAAACAAAGTTAAAAGATATGTAGTTCAATGGGCAATGTTAGAAATATTTAGTTAAATTACTTAAATCTGGCAACGTTAAAGATGTTTAGTTAAATTACTTAAATCTATCACATGATGATCTGATTTCATTTCATTTATTTTGATACCATTACTTTATGTTGCTGTTTCATTAATTTTAATACCATTACTTTATGTTGTTGTTTCATTAATTTTAATACCATTACTTTATGTTGTTGTTTCATTAATTTTAATACCATTACGTTATGTTGTTGTTTCATTAATTTTAATACCATTACTTTATGTTGTTTCATTTGTTTTAATACCATCCCTTTATGTTGTTGTTTCATTTATATTATTAGTACTGTTACAAAAATTCAAAGCAATCTGTTGTTAAATGAAACATTTTCGTTACAAACAAGGCAGACAAGAAAATGTGTTCTTGCTTGCCACACCAGACCAGATTACATCTCATATGTATAAGACCAGAGGCTTAACTAGGATAATTTGTGTCAGGTAAAAAAATTAATATCATACCCTTCTTAACTTAGTATTTATAATGTGACCTTGTAAGCCTCATTCAGACATCACTGCACTTGGTGCCTGGAGATATATGTACCACCTGACCCCCTTCACTACACTGTATGAGACAGTCCAGTAATAACATATGTATCCCCCTGTCCCCACACAACTATGTAATACAGTCCAGTAATAACATATGTATCCCCCTATCCTAATTCACTTCACAACTTCACAACTGTTTAAGACAGTCCAGTAATAACATATGTATCCCCCTGTCCCCACACAACTATGTAATACAGTCCAGTAATAACATATGTATCACACTGTCCCCATTCACTACTGTATAAGACAGACCAGTAATAACATATGTATCCCCCTGTCCCCACACAACTGTATAAGACAGACCAGTAATAACATCTCAACAGTAGCCAATGTGTACTTGAGGCAAATATAAAACTCTAAATGTTTGAGCCAACAAAGTTTTTTTATCCATCACATGTATATAGAAAATTTGTATATAATAAATATTTGAATGTATAATTATAAATAATTATGTGGAGAAAATGACCCTGGAAAACAAAACGAACAACTTACAAAAATAAATCTATACAAACTTCTCAGAATGCAACAACTTAGGAAAAAAGAGAACAAAAATTTATGACAGAATTAGTTTTCATATGAATGCCCAGTGCCATGGCTTGGCTAGGTAAACATGATTGTAACTAAGACATAACTAAAAAGAAAAGAAATTATGCTAATTAAAACTTTTAAAACAATTAAATAAGCCATGTAACTATAAACTATTTATTAACTAACTTTGTTTCATAAGGCAAACTTGAAAATAAGCAACTGAGTGATGGTAAAAATAAAACAATGTAACTTTGCAGCAGAAAATATTCTTCTCATTTATCACCCTGTGGTGTAAGGTGGGTCCACCCTTTGTGACACCTTACCACCCTTTGTGACACCTTACCACCCTTTGTGACACCTTACCACCCTTTGTGACTCCTAACATCCCTTTGTGACACCTTACCACCCTTTGTGACACCTTACCTCAGGACTAACACCACCTATCACCACCCCAGAGGTGAGTGATGTAGTCAAACAATATAGCCACAGGTCAGTCACCACCCCAGAGGTGAGTGATGTAGTCAAACAATATAGCCACAGGTCAGACACCACCCCAGAGGTGAGTGATGTAGTCAAACAATATAGCCACAGGTCAGTCACCACCCCAGAGGTGAGTGATGTAGTCAAACAATATAGCCACAGGTCAGTCACCACCCCAGAGGTGAGTGATGTAGTCCAACAATATAGCCACAGGTCAGTCACCACCCCAGAGGTGAGTGATGTAGTCAAACAATAAAGCCACAGGTCAGTCACCACCCCAGAGGTGAGTGATGTAGTCAAACAATATAGCCACAGGTCAGTCACCACCCCAGAGGTGAGTGATGTAGTCAAACAATATAGCCACAGGTCAGTCACCACCCCTCAGTAGGCAGATTTTGGAGGCGTTTAATGGGGGAGTCTAGTCTTAAATTACAGACACTTCTTTACAGACATTTTTTAAAAAATTCAATATGAGCAACAAAGCCCATCCAAGGACGATCCACCTCTGTTTCGATGGCATGCTGTATATAAATAACAGTAGTGATTAGCAGGAATCACACAAAATTTAAGTAACATTTTGATGTGTATGTGAAGAGATATAATTTAATTGTACAATTTTAAAATATTTTAAAACTTCTCAACACCTCCCTTCCCCACCACTAATGTCCGCCATTTTTGGCAACCCTAAACAGAAGCAGAAGAGTATTATTATATATTATAAGAGTTTAGAATTATATTAGTGTGTTTTAATGGCTTGATTAAAAAGTCAGTAAGGTGATCAAGAGATGATGAACTCTGTATAAAGAAACCATCGGAGGATGTTTGAACATTTTTGTATCGTGTTCAGTTTGAACTCCAGACACCAGGTCTAATTAAGTGTCACAGCGAAATTATCTTTGAGACTGTTTATGATAAAAATAAAGGTCTTGCAAAAACACCTAGTGAATATAAGTGAAACTATTCAATGAGAATCATAATAGGAATACATCAGTTTCATGAGAAACACCAGAAAATAGTCACTCCAGAGCCAGCGATTGGTCAAATGTATTATTTAAAAGTTTTGACATTCACTATACACTACCAACCCTCTCATTACACTTTAAAACTTTTAGCTATTATCACAGGCTAGTGGAAGTGGCTTCATCTGAAAGAAGCTTTTCAAAATTTAAATATACAAGGAACTTAATCCAATCTACCATAAAATAAAATGATCCAGACTTTCTAATCCAAGGAAACTTCTCAGACATCAGAGCCATATTCGATATCAAACAAATATTTTCTCATAAAGGGTTTGTTGAAGACAGATTTTTGTTTTAAAAAATAAAGTTCGGGATAGGGATATGTTCTGGTGGGGGTGGGAAAAAGAAGGAATTTATGTTCGAGAAAGGTACAAGTTGTACTGTTGTACCTCCCTAAAATATAAATTAATAATAAAAGTTTTTGTAACATCTTGTGACATTTTTTTTCTGTCAAAAACAGTACAAAATAGTTTTCTATTGGCTAATACTAATACTAATGGGTATTCAACTAAGACTATATTAAAATATTAGACTATAACTATATTAAGAACAAATTAAAATAATGCCATTTCACTCCAAATTTTGATTTCATTCATTTAGTCATTTAGCTCTTGGCAGTCTTGGCCTCAGCACTGTCAAAGTCACATGGAATCACTCATTCTCATTCACTGGGATTGTGTGTTTGTTTTGTTTTGTTTTAAATAACAAATTATTGAAGTAATGAATAATGAAGCTAAATAATACTAAATATTAAGCCTAAATCGGACTAATTCACAAATAATATGAACTATACTATACTATGAAGATGAGTTTAAGCTTTTTTTTTAATATTATAAAAGGAAAAAAAAGGATTTGCCATATTCTTCGGTGGATGTACTTAAAAATTATTTAAAATACTACAACTATTAATGCTAATAAAAACATCACTCCAGAGAAAATAACGAACGCATTAATTAAACTCATCACCGTTTTCCCTTTCGCTTTCAGCTGTGACAGCATCCGTTCCGTAAACAGCCAGATTTGACGTTACACCGTTACACAGCTGTAGCGGTTCGAGGCCAGGGAAAACACACTCCATAACTATAAAAAAAAAATGCACCACTATTTTTTTTATAAAGTGTTATTATCCAACACTTACCATATAAAATCCTTGCAGTGGCTACAAAAAGTAGGCTGTTTGAAAAATCGAGCTAGAAACTTATGGTTTTTCACTTCGTGCACATTTTTTTGACGTAAAGCTCCCCGCCTGTGTACTCCTTTAGATACAGGACTAGCCTCCTTGTCGGCCATTTTGCTAGAGTGAATGTTTTTGCTAAACCGACCGAGCAGCGGATAGCGAGGGCTGCCGCGCAGCGACTGCTGACTCGTGTCTAGCACAGCTATGATGGAGTTCTTCCTAGGCTGATTTTTTCTTCTTTTTTTCCGCCTCTCCTTTTTTTCTTGTTGTAGCGTTGGCAAAATTCTCAGATCCGTTTCATGGTATTATCATGTATGATTAACTTTTTAAAAAAATACTTTTATGTCTGTGTGTTGGAAACGACTGATCTATGGGCTATGGGAAGTATCAGGGGCGTACAGTACATATGTTATATACCATATACATTTTAACGTTGTTGTTTTTTTTATTGTTTTTTTTAATCCAGACTTAACTACTTTTCTTTCATTTTATTATAAGATCCTGCCCACTATAACGTCACATAAAATGTTAATTGACTGGTTTACCAGCCTCACTTAAAAGTTGTTAGTGTATTCAGTGATGGATTTACATACAAGCTATAGACTATAACTTAGGGGCCCCGCCGTCTTGGGGGCCCCGGGAATTTTTTTTCATATTTGGCACTGACATAGAGTTTCTGGACTTCAAAAGGACCCCCATATCTCAAATAGCTTAGAGCTCCCTCAAGTCTAAATCCGGCCCCGAGAATATCGTTACATGATAAAAACTGTCCTGTTGAATCTTTCTTTCTCAACCCTATTCTACGCCATTGTTTTTATACATTTTAGTTTTAACCGGGGTGTCGAAGGTTCGGCCCGCGGGGCATACACGGCCCTCGTTTAAATTTTAACTGGCCCACAGCCTCATCTTAAATATTTAATTGACTGTCGTATTGTTTCTAAAAAGACATTATATTTATACGAAAATTAGAAATTTTGTACTCTTTTAAATGAGTAAAACGATGGCAAAAATCTAAATTTTATTGTTTGCCAATTACTTGACCGTCAGAGTAGCAGCGTCACTAAGGTTGACGTCACCAAGTGCAGTGACTCATGGCGTCAAACTATCACAAATTACCCCATAAAACTCCTCCGAGTCTGCCAGTGACAAATAACGGAAATATATATACAGACTTTCACACTTTGGTGTCTTGTTTTATCTATAAAGACGTTCATTCTATACAGAAGATTATTGCGTCCACAAATCATGGCAAGTGACGCAGCGTTCACAGGCCACGGCTATGAGAGTTCCTCACCATGACAAGGATTCGAACCCATGACCATCGGTATGCTAGCCGAGCGCGCATGGCACTCGAACACCGTGCCCCCTTATGATGGTGTCACCTGGTGCGGTCCGCACCACTCGCATCCCCTTAGTGACGCCACTGCTTCAGTGTCTTAAACACCAAAAAAAGTTAACATATTTATTTGCGTCCGTTTGTTCTGCTGTCAATAAGGCGGCTGGATAGCAATGTCAATAGAGCGCTCGCCTTACTTTGCCGTTTCAACTTAAACGAAGTTAGAATTTGCTGAGATTTGTAATCATTGGTTACAATGATTAAAGGGGCCCTTCGTTAATCACGGGTGTTGAAAATCCGGGAAGCAGGGACAGCAATACGACATTGGTAGAAGTATAAACAGTTATAGCGAAGATTGTATAGATATTTGACGTGATAATGGTGATGAATGTGTTGTAAAAATTATGATGATGAATGTGATGATGACTTTGATTGCACAGCCGATTACTTAAATTTGACAGCCACTCCTGTTGTAAAAGGAAAATTACTGTACTCATAAAATTTTCAATAAAAGCCGCTCGAATGCCCCGGGCGCACTTTGTTGAGGTGGGAAATTCCTAGTTGTTAATTGACTTTTGGAAATAGAACAATTTTAAAATAAAGTTTAATAAAGATTAAAGGAAGAGAAAAGCAAAAACTTAAATAAATTAAAATACTTGAACGTTTTTAATGCAAAAAATTCAAACTCCATGATTCTTAAGTCTTCTGATATGAATGATATTGAACTGAAAAGCCAAAGTAGTATAATAACACGCCACTGGCATGTTGGTTATAACTACTGATCAAGTTTTTCAGTCGCTTATCTTGTAGAAGCAAAAATTGCATTATCTGTTAATTTCCAATAATAACCAATCCGATTTCAAAATACACATGGACTTCATTGATATAGGTAAATTGCTCGCACATGCTGAATTGCGAGATTGAGAATGTCCAACATGTTAACATTAACTTCTCCAAACTAGACAAGGACTTCACACCATAACAGAGATAAGACGGGTACCGCAAGAATGACTCTAACATTTTATAAGCTATTGGAACAAATGTTGCGTATTTAAATGGATTTTTCTCCTTAATTATTAAACTTATAATGAAAAACTTGCTTAACTTATGGAGTTAACCACTGGCATTTAATAAATCAATGAAGTACCCGTAGTTATGAACAAGTACTCAACATTGCTAAGGTTTTCGCAAATAGAAGAATAGAAGGACTGAGAAACTGGAAAAATATTGATAATAATAATTATAATAAATAGACTATTTAAAAGGAGAAGCAAAGGGATGTGTTAAAATTTAAAAGATAACAAGCAAAGCGGCAAAAAGTCCTTCATAGAATGTTTGACATTATTTATATATCGCTTATATATTTTCTCTCTCGCTTGGTGAAGCAATCGAAAAGCTAACCATACAAACAGAAATTGGACATTTCCTAGCCCCAATTATTTTTATTTTCTACGTTTAGAAACATTTATTACCTGAAAAAAATGTTCTTTATAAAGTATATTATGCCCAAAATTATTTACAAATTATAGGGCCAAATGTCAGAGGCGTCACTAGGGTTGGTGTCACTAGGGGCGGTAGCTCATTGTGTCACCTGGGGCGGTAGCTCATGGTGTCACCCCCTCATGATTTAATCCATAGAACTCCTCCGTGTTTTCCAGTGCCAAATAATGGGAATATATAGAATTCTATGGTCTGGTGTCACCCCCCCTGATGGTGTCACCCGGGGCGGCCCGCCCCCTCCACACCCCCTAGCGACGCCACTGCCAAATGTGCATTCAGACTACTCACAGAGAGTATAATGGAATCATTCTAATCAAACTTTCCAGTTCTGCCCCTGGATTGCACATTCCCATGCACGCTACGCCGCTGCCTGTGCACCTATTTTAATACTAGTATTATTTTTAACAACTCGCGAAGAGTGACGCTCGAAGTAGCAAGGCATTACTGTATGGACCTCTACAAGTATGTTTTATGCGAGTTTCATAATCGAACAGTGATCCTTCAAGCAACACTGTTTTAGCCAAAACAGAGCTCTGTATTTAATTTCAATGTTAACCCCCTGACAACGTCAAACTGTCGATTTCGTTGTAAAGAGGTTCAGGAACTCGTCAACTTGAGATTACAGTATATAGTTTCCTTGTTAAATTTCCGTAGTGATTAGATATCGTTCCACTAAAGATATTACTATTGCAATGCAACTTTCCAATATTACTATTGCAATGCAACTTTCCAATATTACTATTGCAATGCAACTTTCCAATATTACTATTGCAATGCAACTTTGCAATATTACTATTGCAATGCAACTTTCCAATATTACTATTGCAATGCAACTTTCCAATATTTCTATTGCAACACTATATTCTGATATTACTATGGGGCCGTTCATAAAGTTCGTCACGCTATTTTTGACCTTTTCTAACTCCCCCCCACCCCGTTACAAGCTGTTACAAATATCCCCCACCCCCCAACTAAAGTACGTCAAACTTTCGAATTTCTTTTTATTAACAAAATAATTAAAATGTAATATAAAACGCCGCGACCTCACGCATGGACGGAGCCCTTCCCTCCCCGTCACAAACAGTCATACTTTCTTACATGGCAATTCCATGGCTCCCAAACTTTGTGACGTAACGCAGCATATTCGTTCTGCTATGCAAGAAATAAGGAAGAAAAACCTTTATGTTTACGTATGCAGGTCTATATAAATAATAATAATAATAATACGATGATAAAGTATTTAAATATTTTAAAAAATATAAAACTTATAAATAAATTGGGAAATCGATCAAATTAATTTTAGATCGATTAAAATTTTAAACGATTAATCGATTATTAATCGTAAATTTACGCAGCCCTAATTTTAAATAAAGAAGGTTTCACTTGCATAAAGTCCAACTTAATTTTTGCAATTCTTTGCAAGAGGTGGATGCTCAATAAAGTCTACGTAGGTTAGACAGAGCGTCACCATGTGGATCGCTTTAGAGAACATCTGTACTCAATATATAGACAAGCCCTAAATACTGTCTCTAAACACTTCAAAAAGCAGTGATCATTTGCGGGATTTAAGATTTTGAAGTTATCAGCATACCTCCTATACATCAACATTATGCCATGTAAGTTGGACATTAATGCCGTGTAAGTTAGACATCAATGCCATGTAAGTTAGATATTAATGTCATGTAAGTTAGATATTAATGTCATGTAAGTTAGACATTAATGTCATGTAAGTTAGATATTAATGTCATGTAAGTTAGACATCAATGCCATGTAAGTTAGACATCAATGCCATGTAAGTTAGACATCAATGCCGTGTAAGTTAGACATCAATGACACATACGTTAGACATGAATGACATATAATTAGGACATAGCTAATGTCTTTTAATGGGACATCGCTGCACCATGAAGAGTTGATTTATGTTAGCGTCCTTGGCATTGTGTTAACAAGAAAGGGGAATAAAAAAGGGTCGGGGGAATTTTTCTCTTTCATGGTAAACGACAAGTATTTACAAAAATCTCAATCACCACTCGCTACAAGCCGGTGACAGGGGCATCTTATTAGAGAATAAATACAAGAGATGGGACTCAATGATAGAGACGTCCGTCGGAGTAATGAAAAGTATTGATTTCAATACGTGAGCCAATTATATCATCACAACAGCGAGATTATACAAGCATGTCGTTATCCAAACATTGTCATTATCCAAACATTGTCATTATCCAAACATTGTCGTTATCCAAACATTGTCATTATCCAAATTCTGTGCTTCAATTATTGGAATCACGACTGCAAAGTCTGGGTATTATTTAGGCCACTGGAGGTCGTGAGGGAGTTTGAAATTGTTTAGATGTTTATTAATTCCGCGCCAGGTGATGTCATAAACACGAACGATATGTGGACGGGACACAACCCGTACAAGACCTTGCCATTTGTGTAATTGGAGGGGTCGGCGTAGGGGGAGGGTCGTCCTTTTTAGCAGCAATCCCACAAGTACCGAGTATCCTGCATCTCGACCTGCCACCTACTCTTATATTAGTGCAGGGCCGGCTTTAGGCATAGGCAAACTAGGCAGCCGCCTAGGGCCTCCGATTAGTCTCATTATTAGCGGGGGCCTTGCACAAAGATCTTTCCATATTTATTATTTATTTTTCTATTTCATTTAGGGCCACCAAATTCACTTCGTCTAGGGCCTCCAATTCCCTTAATAGGCCGGCCCTGGTTAGTGGAAAGGTTACAACGTTCGGCCATTTTGGAAATGGAAGTTTACAAAATTACCAAGATACTAAAATAATGTTCCTAGTTTCTACTAAACGAGATCTTCATCAAGAAAACAAAACAAACAAGAAGATAAGAAACAACTATGAAATAGAAACGAGTTCTCAAAACTTAGATCGTTCTGTTGTTGACAATGTCAGGGGCTGACAAAGTGTATAACATGACAAAGTGTATAACATGACAAAGTGTATAACATGACAAAGTGTATAACATGACAAAGTGTATAACATGACAAAGTGTATAACATTATAACGTTGGGTTTTCGCTTAATGACTTTTAAAAATTGTTGTTGTTTTTTTTCCTTCAGCATGACGAAAAAAAAAAGTTTAAATTTTTAATATATTTTTTTTATCCCACTACGCATATCGAAATCTTGATTTTTTTCCCCACACAAAATAGAGTGCAAGGTAACATGGTAGCTAGCTATCTTCAGGTTTTCGTGATTGCTCTCAGCTAGAGCGAAAATTGTTTTCAAACTAAAAATAAATTAAAATCTATTTAAATCTTGATGTATGAGCCGGGATAGACTTCCATCTCTATCATTGCTCTGTATGAGTCGGGATAGACTTCCATCTC
>MUZC01001755.1:678359-706054 GCA_002072015.1 Radix auricularia | reverse complement strand
TATATATATATAAGATTTTTAAAGTGTAGGCTTTAAAATAAGGAAAATGATATAAAAAATTTAACATTGTCTTAACATAATTAACAATAACAAAATATAAATTCATTGATATTATATTGACCTACTTATATTTTTTTTAAATGTTAATTGCCTGTTGTTGTTACTTCCCTTGAAATATTCAGTTTAATGACGTCATACATCTTATTAGCTTTAATAAAAATTATCGATTAATTAATCGGTAATTTTTCAAAAGTTAACGATTAAATTTAAATTAATCGATAACAGCCCTAATATCTATATATTATGTCGTTAGGCACATATATCCATAATATGGTGTGTTTGTATGAACAAATCTAAATTTTATGTCTTAAAGCTCATATTATATCCGTGGCATACAGTGTCTAATAAAATATATGCACATGTGTATATCTGGCATGTGACAATATTTCCTTTATTTTCCATATCCATGACATTGTTATGTCTAGCGGGCCACGGGCCAATGCCATATGTTCATGCCTGTCATGGTCATGACACTCGCAAACAAGTCGCCACCAATGTTTTCGCCCTCGGGGACAACCTCGCCATATCCTCGCCAGCCCAAACAATCCTTCGTCAACTCGGAGCAACTGTTGCGCCCCTCGCTTGGAGGGCTCCACCGGATGAACTCTGCCTACATCTGAGCAGGCCCTCGAGTTGAGAGCGTACAGCGAGGCAGGCCTCAAACAGGATCACAAGAAACATGGCTGACATTGAGCATCATACGAGGGTTCTTTGGGGCCTTTAGCAAATCCGAATGTACTCGCTCAAAAAAATGGACGCCCAGTAAACACAGTTTTTGTAATACTGAGCAGAGCTCGGGTCATTTTAACTGACATGGTCACGTTATAGACAAGCAACAATTGACCATTGTCCAGATTGTTACTGTCCATATTGTTACTGCCTACACTGCCCACTGTCCATATTGTTACTGCCTACTCTGCCCAATGTCCATATTGTTACTGCCTATACTGCCCACTGTCCATATTGTTACTGCCTACACTGCCCACTGTCCAACTCACGTTACTAGTTTTCCTTGTTTAGCCTGACATTCTTGTGTAAATATTAAATATGGAACAAATTATCTTTGCCATAAAAATTTTTACAAAAAAAAACACCAAAAACAACTAACTTACAAATAGAGTATATATAGAGTATAGAGTTTAAAAACAACTAACGTACCAATAGAGAATAGACTTTTTAAAACAGTTTATAGATACCACAAAACGACCGAATTCTTTTTAATATCTTTTAAACTCATTTTCTCAATAATTTTATTTTAATGTTGTGTTATTGATTTTACAAATATTTTTCTTAAAAATATGTTTTCAAAACCATTTTTTCCCTTCTTCCTGTCTATTTGTTTCTCCCCCTCCTTGCACTCTGATAATTTTTCCTCTCGCCAGCCAACCTCTCACACTTTGGCAGCAAATTGTTCTTCCTCGTGCCGAGTCCCGTGTGGCTGTCAATCACGGCGAGTTCTCGGATTTATTTTATGGTAGTGAGTATAGCCTCGTCAAAACGACCCAATATGCGGCTGCATACGCGCTCGTCCACTTCCGGTTATTGCTATTCTTAGTAACATTGTTTATAAAATGATGTTTATAAAATTGAAGAGTTACAAGTATTCACTGCGCCTTTCATTGAACCTCCGATTCTATATGTGCATTCAAACAATCTCTAAAATCTATCACTAAACCTAACCCAAAACCCTAAAAACTATCACTAAACCTAACCCAACCCTAAATACTATCACTAAACCTAACCCAAACCCTAAAAGCTATCACTAAACCTAACCCAAACCATAAAAACTATCACTAAACCTAACCCAAACCCTAATAACTATCACTTAACGTAACCCTAAAGTCTATCCCTAAGCCTAACATCAAAACAAACCATTAAAAAAAAAAATCTTATTCATAATCAATTCATGTAGTATTGTTTGAAAAAAAAAATTAAAAAAATAGGCATCAATAAGAAATCGAACCCCGGACCTGCGATATAGCGTACTATCGTACTATCAATATGACTACACAGCCACACATTCATAAATGAAATTTTTAACGTTATAAAAAAATATTACTAAGAATAGCAATAACCGGAAGTGAACGAGTGTGTATGCAGCCGCATATTGGGTCGTTTTGACGAGGCTATACTCACTACCTTATTTTATTACATTATTGTGTCTCTCTTCCCAGAAACGGTTTGTGTGGTGGTCTAGCGGGAATCTCCGTTAATTTGTTTAAAATTTCTTGATGGAACTTTTTATGGCGTAATTTTAAATGTATATTTTTAATTTGATGTCGCAGTTTGAACCTTGATCGATTTGCATTGTCCGTGCCCAGATGTACACAGAACTGTTCACATTCTAGTGATCATTTACCAGTCAATGTACACACACACACAGTTGTACATGTACATGTCTAAAAGAGCTTATGACAACCTTTACTATATGCTGAAATAGTAAGAAGATAATCTTAAATTACGCCGTTTGATCATAGTAATGATGGTACAACACGAGGGGGCGCCAAGCACTAGACCAACGATGGTACAACACTAGGGGGCGCCAGCACTAGACCAACGATGGTACAACACGAGGGGGCGCCAACACTAGACCAACGATGGTAAAACACGAGGGGGCGCCAGCACTAGACCAACTATGGTACAACACCAGGGGGCGCCAGCACTAGACCAACGATGGTACAACACCAGGGGCGCCAGCACTAGACCAACGATGGTACAACACCATGGGGCGCCAGCACTAGACCAACGATGGTACAACACGAGGGGGCGCCAACACTAGACCAACGATGTTACAACTCTAGGGAGCGCCAGCACTAGACCAACTATGGTACAACACCAGGGGGCGCCAGCACTAGACCAACGATGGTACAACACCAGGGGGCGCCAGCACTAGACCAACGATTGTACAACACCAGGGGGCGCCAACACTAGACCAACGATGGTACAACACCAGGGGGCGCCAGCACTAGACCAACGATGGTACAACACCAGGGGGCGCCAGCACTAGATGAACGATGGTACAACACCAGGGGGCGCCAGCACTAGATGAACGATGGAACAACACCAGGGGGCGCCAGCACTAGACCAACGATGGTACAACACCATGGGGCGCCAGCACTAGATGAACGATGGTACAACACCAGGGGGCGCCAGCACTAGATGAACGATGGTACAACACCAGGGGCCCCAGCACCAGACCAACGATGGAACAACATCAGGGGGCGCCAGCACCAGATGAACGATGGAACAACACCAGGGGGCGCCAGCACTAGATGAACGATGGAACAACACCAGGGGGCGCCAGCACTAGACCAACAATGGAACAACACCAGGGGGCGCCAGCACTAGACCAACGATGGTACAACACCAGGGGCCCCAGCACCAGACCAACGATGGTACAACGCCAGGGGCGCCAGCACTAGACCAACGATGGTACAACACGAGGGGGCGCCAGCACTAGACCAACGATGGTACAACACCAGGGGGCGCCAGCACTAGACCAACGATGGTACAACACCAGGGGGCGCCAGCACTAGACCAACGATGGTACCATACCAGGGGCCCCAGCACTAGACCAAAGATGGTACAACACCAGGGGGCGCCAGCACTAGATGAACGATGGAACAACACCAGGGGGTGCCAGCACTAGATGAACGATGGAACAACACCAGGGGGCGCCAGCACTAGATGAACGATGGTACAACACCAGGGGGCGCCAGCACTGAGAAGTACGGCTGATCAGAACAAAGATGGTACAACACCAAGGGGCGCCAGCACTGTTGTTAGTGTTGTTCGTCCGTCAAATCGACGAGGACCACTCTAGTCATCCGAGGGTTACTGAGACTGATTTTGCCTTTGTGCGCAGATGGCTGACAAGACCGATCCTGGCACGGAAAGTTCGGGAACAGAAGGGACATGGGATGTCTCCTGGAGGGTTGACAGCACGGGCCTTTCGGGCTTGCCTCTTCTCTTCTGCGGCGTTGATCCTGTATGCCTCGCATGTCCTGGCACCTTCGTGGATGGATTGGCGTCAGCTTCCTCCCACGTGTCTGGGTTTATTGCAAACGCTGTCAGAGACGCTTTCAATATGTCTTTAAAGCGTTTCTTTTGTCCACCATGGGACCGCTGGCCATGCTGGAGCTCGCCATAGAAGAGTCGCTTTGGTAGTCTCTCATTTGGAATTCGGGTTAGGTGAAGCTGTGACTGCATCAGGAGGGTGAAGATGCTGGGGAGGCCAGCTTTGGTTAGTACCGTGGTGTCTGGAGTTTTGTCCTGCCACTTTATGCCCAGGATCTTCCTGAGGCTTGTTGTGTGAAAGTGGTTCAGCTTTTTAGCATGGCGTTGATATACGGTCCATGTTTCGCATGCATAAAGCAGTGTAGGGAGCACCACTGCCCTATATACTTTCACTTTGGTCTCGATGGTAATGCCTCTTCTGTTCCAGACATACGGGTACAACCTGCCAAAAGTGGAGCTGGCCCTGGCAATTCTGACATTCACTTTGTCATCGATGGTGACATTTTGTGACAGTGTGCTGCCTAGGTATGTGAATCGTTGCACTGCGTTGAGTTTCTGGCTGTTGACAGTGATGTTGGGCTCAACATAAGGCTTTCCAGGCGCGGGTTGATAAAGGACTTCAGTCTTCTTTGTGTTAATTGTCAGACCAAAGTTAGTGCAGGCGCTGTAGAACAAGCTAACACTGCGTTTCATGTCATCCTCTGAGGCAGCATTGATGGCACAATAGTCTGCAAAAAGCAGGTCCCTGATTGTGTCTGTCCTGACCTTGGTTTTTACCTGAAGCCTCCGAAGGTTGAACAGCACTAGAGCAACGATAAAACAACACCAGGGGCGCCAGCACTGAGAAGTGGGGCTGATCAGAACAACGATGGAACAACACCAGGGGCGCCAGCATTGAGAAGTTGGGTTGATCAGAACAACGATGGAACAACACCAGGGGCGCCAGCACTGAGAAGTGGGGCTGATCAGAACAACGATGGAACAACACCAGGGGCGCCAGCACTGAGAAGTGGGGCTGATCAGAACAACGATGGTACAACACCGGGGGGCGCCAGCTCTAGATCAACGATGGTACAACAAGGGGCGCCAGTACTGAGATGTGATGTGGAGCCTCTTTGAAACCACCCTCCGTCCATCGCCCCACAAACCTTGTTTACGTCATACAGGTCTTTGATGATCACGCCGTGAGGCCCGTGTTAAGGCGACCCAGTGACTCACTCCTCACAAATACGACATGCACCGAGACTCGTTAGGTTCAGCAACTCCCTTGTCTTAATAAAAATAGGTTATTGCCCTTTGAAACAGGTTTGGGACGCTAAGAGTCAAGAGCTGACTTGAACAACATAGAGATTAGATTCAGTCAAACACTTAAACTGCGAACAGATGCAGTAAATATAGACTCGTCGATGATTCAGTGAATATGAAAAAGAATCTAATTAGGTATCAGACAACATAGCAACGAGTTTGTTTTTATTAGAAAATTCAACAATTAACTTGACATATGTTTCATGTTATCGGTGGAATCTTCCATGATATCATTGGAATCTTCAATGTTATCAGTTGAATCTTCCATGCTATCATTTGGAATCTTCCATGTTATCATTACATGCCTACGCACTCTACGCACGCATACTTTTGTTTACCAAGCGTAAGGTTTAACATGTCGCAGAAATTCCACCTATAAGTCAAAGATAAAACTACAGCCACATTACGTAGCAGACTTTGTTTTACATGTTTGATTTGTCATAGCGGTAGGGTTACAGAAACTTACACCTACACTAGACTCCTAGACGATAGACGTGGTTGCACTATAAGTGATAGGTTTGAGGTTATCCTAACATCTCCATTGGGGTGTCATGCGGTACATATCACTTTTACTTGTATAATACTTTCAGTAATAGCGGGACGAAAGAAGAACATCTTTTAATGGTCACATATTCAGCGGTCACCCAAATTACTCCGCCCCCACTCCATTTCCCATCCCATTTATTCCACCGGTATCGTCTGCCACTGCCACCAACCCTCACGTCACTTTGGTTGGTCAGTTTGTGGGATTCTTCCTGGTGGCTTGTCTGACCGGACGTTTTAATTGCCGTATTTAGTAGCAGTCGACCTGAGCCCTTGTCCATTGTACTCTGTCCACTCGCACGTGCTCGGCGATGATGTGTTTGTCGTTGCCGTGTGGAGTGTCTCGTGGATGTGCTATTGTTCGAGGTGGAGGGGAGGGCTGAGTCAGAGGACTTCCGGTCTGTCCCTGTGGCTGTTCAGCAGGTGCTTTAATGGCCGACGTTGAATTTCTGGAATGTCCGGGCAAGGAGCAGGGGGTTATAATATGTGGGAGGTGGCGAGGTGTAGCGAGGTCACGTGACAGATGCAGACAGTCTCAGCAGGTCACACCGGTTTTTTGTTGTTGTTTTGTTTGGAGGGGGGTTGAGGTGCTCGACCCCCTTGAGGTTAAAGTTATCTTATGTAAACGTATTTAACATGTTCAATATGGGCACCCCAGGGAGGTGACCAACAACATTGATAGCATAGGCCAGTCATTTCGAGGACATCATTGCCTATTGAGGTTGTTGTTGTTTGTTTGTTTTTTTCCGGAATAACTGTTTAAAACCTGATGAATGCTCCGATATATAGAATCTAATTAAACCTTCTTTAGAAGCATTCCACACCCGTCTCTTTAGTTGAATACAAGACCCCCCCTACCCCCCCACCACACTAGCAACGTCTTAAAACTATGGCAACTTTATATTTTAACAATATTTTTGCTCGATAGTACGCCCCTCCGAATAGCAAGCCCCCAGTAGCATGCGCCTCCTAATAGCACCCCACCCAGTAGCACGCCCCTCCTAATAGCGCGCCCCTCCCAGTAGCATGCCCCTCCCAATAGCACTCCCACCCAATAGCACCCCACCCAGTAACATGCCCTTCCCAATAGCACCCCCACCCAGTAACATGCCCCTTCAAATAGCACCCCAACCACTAGCATGCATCTTCCAATAGCACCTCCACCCAGTTGCACGCCCCACCCAGTAGCATGTTCCACCCAATAGCTCGCCCCTCCCACTCTATCTTCTCGGCCCCGTATGACAGTTACACCCCACCATTGTAAACCATCTACTTCCCTCCTCGCCTCATTAACCACTGTATGCCTCACTCCGTGTGCCTTACAAAGACCATCTCGCCCCGTTGACCATGGCCGTGTGGTCACTGCGGGTGACCTGACTTCCAGGTGATGGCTGGGCCATTTAAAATTCCTGGTACTTTGTTCCGTTGGTCAGTGATCCTGGCCACTTCCGTCTGCGGCCTTGAACTTTGAGCGTAAACCTTCGCCATCTTGACCAATACGAGAAACGGGTCCTGACACTTGTACGACGCTACACTCATCGTTTATAACTAAAAAGGAATGTGGTTTATTTTGTATTTACATGGAACATGTTTCTATCAACTTGTTCTGTCTTCACCAGTCTATTTCTAACATGTTCTGTCTTCACCAGTCTATTTCTAACATGTTCTGTCTTCACCAGTCTATTTCTAACTTGTTCTGTCTTCACCAGTCTATTTTTTACATGTTCTGTCTTCACCAGTCTATTTCTAACATGTTCTGTCTTCACCAGTCTATTTCTAACATGTTCCGTCTTCACCAGTCTATTTCTAACATGTTCCGTCTTCACCAGTCTATTTCTAACATGTTCTGTACTGACTTTACCAGTCTATTTCTAACATGTTCTGTCTTCAACAGTCTATTTCTGTCATGTTCTGTACTGACTTTACCAGTCTATTTCTAACATGCTCTGTCTTCAACAGTCTATTTCTGTCATGTTCTGTACTGACTTTACCAGTCTATTTCTAACATGTTCTGTACTGACTTTACCAGTCTATTTCTAACATGTTCTGTACTGACTTTACCAGTCTATTTCTAACATGTTCTTTCTTCACCAGTCTATTTCTAGCATGTTCTGTACTGACTTTACCAGTCTATTTCTAACATGTTCTGTACTGACTTTACCAGTCTATTTCTAACATGTTCTTTCTTCACCAGTCTATTTCTAACATGTTCTGTCTTCAACAGTCTATTTCTAACATGTTCTGTCTTCAACAGTCTATTTCTAACATGTTCCGTCTTCCCCAGTCTATTTCTAACATGTTCTGTCTTCAACAGTCTATTTCTAACATGTTCTGTACTGACTTTACCAGTCTATTTCTAACATGTTCTGTACTGACTTCACCCGTCTATTTCTAACTTGTACTGTCTACACCCGTCTATTTCTATTTCTGATCGAATGTTTTAAAAATAATCTGCCGTCCACCCCCGCCCCCGTTGGTAATTTCGGTTCAGATAGATATTTTATCGTTGAGAGATGTCCGTTGGGCTAAATCTGATACATTAGACAATAGATTCAGTTTCAGATTGTATTTTCCTCCACCTTGTCTCTATTTTATATCAGTGATGACCACCCCGCTCAATGGTCAGTCCCTAGTGACCTTCACCTCTATAAGATTTTTGGTCATGTTTGTGTCTGTTAGTCCTGAGTTGTTGATGTTCGGTCCTGCTTGTTATTGACTGACATCACCAGATTTAACAGCGTCATTTCCGGTCTCCACACTTGACGACGATTGGTTATTTCTCCGAGTCATGTGACTGAAGGCACACGGTTGTAGTGACATCCCAGTTACAGATAGCCATTTAACCGAAGCAACCTCCTGCCAACCCTCTTGTGAACTCTCCATTTCCCTCCCTCCTCATTTCCCTCCCTCCTCCCAATCGTATGAGCTCTCCATTTCCCTCCCTCCTCCCAATTGTATGACCTCTCCATTTCCCTCCCTCCTCCCAATCGTACGAGCTCCCCATTTACCCCCTCCTCCCAATCTTATGAACTCCCCATTTACCTCCTTGCTCTCAAACGTATGAGCTCCCCATGTACCTCCCTCCTCCCAATTGTATGAGCTTCCCATTTACCTCCCTGCTCCCAAACGTATGAGCTCCCCATTTAATGAGCTCCCCATTTATCTCCCTCCTCCCAAACGTATGAGCTCCCAATTGTATGAGCTCCCCATTTACCTTCCTCATCCCAATTGTATGAGCTCCCCATTTACCTTCCTCATCCCAATCGTATGAGCTCTCCATTTACCTCTATCCTCCCAATTGTATGAGCTCCCCATTTACCTTCCTCATCCCAATTCTATGAGCTCCCCATTTACCTTCCTCATCCCAATTGTATGAGCTCTCCATTTACCTCTATCCTCCCAATTGTATGAGCTCCCCATTTACCTTCCTCATCCCAATTGTATGAGCTCTCCATTTAATGAGCTCCCCATTTAATGAGCTCCCCATTTAATGAGCTCCCCATTTACCTCCCTGCTCCCAAACGTATGAGCTCCCCATTTAATGAGCTCCCCATTTACCTCCCTCCTCTCCTTGCTTCTAGCCGAGTCTCCCCATTGATTGGATCGGCCATGAGTGACCACCTGGTCGGTTCATTCATCGCCGCTTACTGCAGTCAGTACTGTAGGAGGGGGCAGGGGGCAGACGGCATCTTTCTCTCGCTAGTCCTGAGTAAATAAACATTGCATCTGGTCAGTTTGTTTAGTGACCTAGCACCACCGCCCCCCCTAACATTCTCTACGGAATTTGAGCTGTAACAAGGGGCATTTCTAGCCATCACCATTAGTGATCATTAGTGAACCATTACAAGCATTGGTCAGAACCAAGCCTGGTGTTTATATGGTCAACCCTTTGTTAAATAATTCATAAGATATGTGGACCTAAGAATTAAACATTTCATAAATTAACGCGCTGGAAATATTATTTTTAAAATATAATTATTTTTTATTAAGGAAGTAAAGAAATAAGGAAAAAATGGGGACATCAAAGGGGCATATTAAGGACATAATAGCGAAAACCTCATGATCTTTATTAACAGTCACTCATGATCTTTTTAGCACCCCCTCACGATCTTTGTCAGCATCTCCCCAAGATCTTAGCCAGCACACCGACACGATCAGTTTACCCCTCCTCCCCCATCTTTCGATGTGTGTAGTCAAAACAAAACATGAATTGTGTTTTATCTTATTGTTAAACAAATGCCCGCTACAAAACAAAAGTAAAGAATAACCTCGGTCGATGTTATTTCCTAGTCTCGCTTTCAGCTCGAGACGAGATTTGGCGGGTAACGAGTGAATGAGAGGTCTCTGTGAGGGTGTGTCAATGAGAGGTGAATCTCAGTGATGGTGTGTCAATGAGAGGTCTCTGTGAGGGTGTGTCAATGAGAGGTCTCTGTGATGGTGTGTCAATGAGAGGTCTCTGTGATGGTGTGTCAATGAGAGGTCTCTGTGATGGTGTGTCAATGAGTAGTCTCAGTGATGGTGTGTCAATGATAGGTCTCTGTGATGGTGTGTCAATGAAAGGTCTCTGTGATGGTGTGTCAATGATAGGTCTCTGTGATGGTGTGTCAATGAGTAGTCTCAGTGATGGTGTGTCAATGAGAGGTCTCTGTGATGGTGTGTCAATGATAGGTCTCTGTGATGGTGTGTCAATGATAGGTCTCTGTGATTGTGTGTCAATGAAAGGTCTCTGTGATGGTGTGTCAATGAGAGGTCTCTGTGATGGTGTGTCAATGAGAGGTCTCTGTGATGGTGTGTCAATGAGAGGTCTCAGTGATGGTGTGTCAATGAGTAGTCTCAGTGATGGTGTGTCAATGATAGGTCTCTGTGGTGGTGTGTCAATGATAGGTCTCTGTGGTGGTGTGTCAATGAGAGGTCTCTGTGGTGGTGTGTCAATGATAGGTCTCTGTGGTGGTGTGTCAATGATAGGTCTCTGTGGTGGTGTGTCAATGATAGGTCTCTGTGGTGGTGTGTCAATGATAGGTCTCTGTGATGGTGTGTCAATGATAGGTCTCTGTGATGGTGTGTCAATGATAGGTCTCTGTGATGGTGTGTCAATGATAGGTCTCTGTGATGGTGTGTCAATGATAGGTCTCTGTGGATCTTATCAGGTTTAGTCAATGACCGGCCTGCGCCACCTCGAGTTGTCCGCCCGTCTGTACTCTGTACCGACAAAGTAAATCACCTCACGTCCCAGTTCGTGGATGCCAGTTGCCCCTAACCTTTCTTAGTGGACTTTAAATTTAGAATCAGGTTTCGAATGAAAATAAACAGTACTGTCTATCATCTAATTATTTAATTGGGTCTTGTGAAATTTGTTCACAATTACATATTAAAAAGAAAAAACAATAATTACAATGATAGCGACTGTAAATATAGTTTACAAAATTGACACCACATGTAAGAAAATGATATTAGAAAGGTTAATATGTTTGGACTGACCGTTCAGCATTGAGGTTTTGCTGACCTAACATCTAACGCTTTCTCTCACTGGCCCATCACTTGCTATGTGAGTTAATCCTATGGGAAGTTAGAAAGTAAGGAAATAGTTTTAAAATTGTAAAAACAAAACAAAAAACTTTTGATCTCCCCCCCCCCTCATCACTTGTCTCGTGTTGGTGCTCCTCGCCTCTCTTGTGTGCTCACACGTTGTTTAAGATGCCGTTGTGCCAATAGAGATGAGAGATTTTATACGAGGATGACTGGCGAGGGCATAAAGGAAGCCTGCGCTAACTTGTGAAAGAAAGGACGTCTGGGGAGTGAGTCCTCATGACAAGTGAATTCAGCGGTTAATTGCGGGGGAGGCCAGGGGTATTAGTGGAGGAACCCCAGTTTGTTGCACCCCCTCCCTTAGGGCTAACTCCCTTGTCATCGTAAAATCTTAAGGTGAAGGTCACGTTAAAAGTTATATTTTCACACGCGCTTTGGAATAATTTTTTCGGAGATAAAATTATAATGACAGTATTCACGTGATTAATTATACCCCCGTCGGTTCCTTCCCTTTGTGATCACCACGCATTGTCCCCCTCAAGTTATTTGGTTGTCTCCCCTTGATCTTTGTCTCACTTCATTCCCTTGGCTTTCTCTTCTCCCGATCAGTTGTTTTTTCAAGACCGATCAGGGACTTCCACCACCCCACCCTACCCCACCACCCCTATTGTCAAACTACGTCCGTGTCTCGCACCCCTTACTCCGTCCAAAGCCCNAACACTTTGTTCCATCAATCAAATCAGAAATCTTCTGGTAGTTCTCATTCTTTGTTCCCTGTCTGCACCCAACCCTGTCTGCACCCACCCCACACCCTTACCAACCTCCGACCCGCTCACATCTCTCTCTCTCTCAACCCTCCTATACTTTCCCCAATCTTGGATGATCACGTGAGAATGTCTCCGACGGATGACACAATAAAACGATGATATTTTAGTGGGTTTAGTTAAAGGGGATAGGGGGAGACAATTAACACTAAATAATCTTTCTAGAATTCTTTCCCCTTGCATTAGTTTTTAAGGCTCGATGGGTGAGATGTTTACATTACCTCCCTGCACTACCGGAAATGTGACGTTGATTCCTTCCCTTTGGCCATGTGACGTAAGAGAAAAGCTCTAGTGAGAGTTTTTACCACGGGCCATAAACTAGAGACATAAACATTCTGTTCATTAAATATAAAGAAAGATTAAAGCTATACAAACATTTGTGGTATAAGGGATGAACCAATTCTCCTCTTGATGTATGTGGGGTATTGTTTCTGTACTGTGTGTTACATTACAACAAAACATTACCTTTTTGCTTACAATTCACTTACACTTGTGAGTCTTTGAAATTTGTCTGATCAGGTCGGTGTGTACATTTGGCATAACCCTGTCAATGTGTACATTTGACATAACTCTGTCAATGTGTACACATGACATAACCCTGTCAATGTGTACTTTTGACATAACCCTGTTCATGTGTACATTTGACATAACCCTGTCAATGTGTACATGTGACATAACCTTGTCAATGTGTACATGTGATATAACCTTGTCAATGTGTACATTTGACATAACCCTGTCAATGTGTACATGTGACAAAACCCGTCAATGTGTACATGGGAAATAACCCTGTCAATGTGTACATGTGACATAACCTTGTCGATGTGTACATGTGAACTAACCCTGTCAGTGTGTGTACATCTGTCACAATGTCCCTCCAGATGTGACACCGGCCCGCCCTGTCAGTGCGTACATGTGAAATAACCCTGTCAGTATGTGTACATCTGTCACAATCTCCCCCAGATGTCACACCGGTCCTCCCTGCCTTGCGATGGTAACGACACCCACATGTTCCTAATTAGTCCCCAAAATCCTAAATGTCTAGACAGCACAATTATGACTAGCCATTCGAAATAACAGTCGCCATAGACAAAACTCACCACACCAGGGTGGAGGGGGGAGGGTGGTCCTATACTACCAGTTTCCACCCCAGGCAGACGGTATGATTGTGATTGGGTCATGTTATGGTGTTACGGTAGAAGAGTTGTGGAAATTGGGAAAAGTCTATGTTCTGATTCTACCTTATTTGCCCTCAGTTGATAGTACGAGAACAGTTGTCTGGTGTATAGCACAGTTTATAGTACGAGAACCGTCGTCTGGTGTGTAGCACAGTATATAGCGCAGTGTATAGCACAGTGTATAGTACTAGAGCCGTCGTCTGGTGTATAGCACAGTTTATGGTACGAGAACCGTCGTCTGGTGTGTAGCACAGTTTATACTAAGAGAATCGTCGTCTGGTGTATAGCACAGTTTATGGTACGAGAACCGTCGTCTGGTGTGTAGCACAGTTTATACTATGAGAACCGTCGTCTGGTGTGTAGCACAGTATATACTATGAGAACCGTCGTCTGGTGTGTAGCACAGTTTATACTATGAGAACCGTCGTCTGGTGTGTAGCACAGTTTATACTAGGAGAACCGTCGTCTGGTGTGTAGCAAGTACATTAAAGGCAATAAGTGCGAGGCTTTGACTGGGTTCACTATATAAAATGAATTAATCTCGTCAACTAGGGCTCAGTTTCTTTATATCCGTGAGACACTTGGCTGAGCTAGAAATCGTAATACGACTGGTGTACTGTGTATAAAATGAGTGAGATTCCTTGTCCTGTGGCCTTGGTCACGTCACATCACACCAAGTGTTTGAGGACCGCTTCTTGTATTTGTGCCCCGGTAATGTTGTTTTTCAGCTGACGGCCATTAGGGAAAATACGTAACTGGTCAAGTTATTACCCGCAAATAATCCTACGGCCTTGGGGATGAAACCGAGCCATTGAACCGACGGCCGTGTCATAAAAATGGCTCGTTTGTGCACCAAGTACCGATACATGCTTTCATCTTTGGCCTTTATTAGTGCTGTATTTTTATTGGGGTTTCATAGCATATCTGATCAGGGGCGTTTCCTCTGGGTTTAAAAAGTGGGGTAGGCAATAAAGTTTATGTTTTAAATCTACCGCAACTTTATTGACGTCATTTCTCGGAGTCGTATGCAGTAATCCGCCACTTTTAACCATTGACATGTCTTCAAAGACAAAGGTATCATGGTCGATATACCCTTCCTTGTCTGTCTAGGAATCCGCCACTGCATCTGCTCATTACCGTCACCGAGCAGGTTCTAATAACAGAAAATGGCACCACGTGAAAACGATAACGTTGAGTAAGAGAACTCGTGGAGTTGCAGGAACCACGAGAGAAGCAATAACGAGCTCTATAGATGAGCCCTGCCGAGGCGGGAACGAGGGGGAGCGAGGCGGGAACAAGGGTGCCGAGGTGGGAACGAGGGCGCCGGGGGACGTCACGAACTGCAGCGATGCTCACTTTGCTCCTGATTGGAGTAATTCCAGAAATCTGCCTTCATAGGTTCATTACTAGGAGACCGATGCAACGTTAAACCAGCCCGTCCTATTTACGTGTTTATAATTAAAATGAGTTGTTTTTATAAACCGACAAAATCTTTCTTTGTGGTTGGGAGTGATGTCTAATAGATTCGTACCCCACACCCCCACCCCTCCGCACATGATATTTTAATGAGAGAGAGAATTTTTTATGATTTTATTGTGGATCTAAATTCCTCAATGCTTTGACGTAATTATTTTCTTTGAACTTTAATATGGATCTAAATTCCTTAATGCTTTGACCTAATTATTTTTTTAGACTTTATTATGCATCTTAATTCATTAATGATAATGCCTTGACCTATTTTTTGTAACGTTATTTGATCTAAATTCCATAATGCCTTGACCTTGAAACTGTGTCCTCAGGTATATGCACTCTGTCACTGAGGCAAGCATGATCAGCCAGGTGAACAATAACCCAGAGGTCAAGGTCACGATGAAACAAGACCTGGCCGTGATGGTTGTCAAGGACGTATTGATTCACATGAGTCGGGTAAGTGGTCACTGTAGGGCTCTTTGAACTAGTTCTCTGCTGTATGTCCTTCAATCCAGAAAATTGTCAACTGCTAAAAGTAACAAAGAAAAAGAAACAAATATTTCATTCATGGAAAAGAACTAACCCAAACTAAAGGTGCCAATTAGACTACTTAGGAGTCATAATAAATGAAAAACTATCTTGGAATCCCCATGTCAATGAAGTTATTAAAAAATCAAAACCTTAGGCTTTATAAAAAGAAACTTTTACAAATGTAACAAAGATATAAAACTAAAATGCTACCTCACCCTGGTCAGACCTATACTAGAATATGCATCTTCTGTATGGGACCCTTCCACCAAAGAAAATATTGATAAGTTAGAACAAATTAAAAAATAAAAAAAAAAGAGCTGCCAGATTCATTGCTGGAGATTATTCAAAACTGACAAGAGTAACACCATTAGTTAAATCATTGAACCTTGAAACACTGGAGGATAGAAGAACCAAGAGTAAATTAGTAATTATACATAAAGCAATGAATTCTAATTTAGAAAACAACTCAAAGATAACTTAATAGTAATACAACCCTCAGATAGACATAAAGATAAAAACACCTTTCTTATTCCATATGCTATAACAAACGCATACAAGTTTTCTTTCTTTCCGTCCGGAATTCTGGCGTGCATGAGTTGCATGAGGAAACCAGGAAAGCCAACACTTTATCATCATTTAAAACTCTAATAAGAGTGCAGAACTAGACACAAACAATAGATGAACGTAGGACGCAATAATCTTCTGTATAGAAGGAGCGTCTGAAACGTATAAGATAAGATATGTGGTTTGTTCGTACGTCCAGTAATAAAGTAAGGTCATGTGTTAAATATAAGTCAAGTATTACTATAGGTCATGTGTTAAATATAAGTCAAGTATTACTACAGGTCATGTGTTAAATATAAGTCAAGTATTACTACAGGTCATGTGTTAAATTAAAATCAATTAAACTCAAGTATTACTATAGGTTATGTGTTAAATTAAACTCAAGTTGTAATATAGGTCATGTGTTAAATATAAGTCAAGTATTACTATAGGTCATGTGTTAAATATAAGTCAAGTATTACTATAGGTCATGTGTTAAACATAAGTCATATGTTCATGTAAGTCAGTCAGTCTAGGGATTTCTAGTCGAGGTGTGCAACACAGAACGTATAATTTGTACTTTTAAACAAATACTTCCTCACTCAGTCAGATTTCTAGCAGACTTACATATCGGCAGCCTTCCGTCTCGCGAGACGATGGTGCATCACCGTTGGGTTAGGTTGCATTTTCTCGAGTGGCTGTGCAGTCCTATCCTTGAGTGACAGTCTTTACCACAGTTTTTACATACGAGTTCTGTGCTTCTAAATGTTTTGGCCTTTCTCCTAGCTCTTCTGTCTGCAGCCTCCTCCATTCTTCGCTCCTCGGTTACTATGACTTACAACCAGACAATCATTCAGACTTCAATTACATTCAGACGTACAATCAGACTAACAATCACACTTACAATCAGACTTTCATTCAGATGTACAATCAGACTAACAATCACACTTACAATCAGGCTAACAATCACACATACAATCAGACTTACAATAGGACTAACAATCAGACTTACAATCAGACTAACAATCACACTTACAATAGGACTAACAATCAGACTTACAATAGGACTAACAATCAGACTTACAATCAGACTAACAATCACACATACAATCAGACTTAAATAGGACTAACAATCAGACTTACAATCAGACTAACAATCACTCTTACAATCACACTTACAATCAGACTTACAATCAGACTACAATCAGACTAAAAATCACACATAAAATCAGACTTACAATCACACTTACAATCAGACTTACAAACAGACTAACAATCACACTTACAATCAGACTTACAATCACACTTACAATCAGACTAACAATCACACTTACAATCAGACTAACAATCACACTTACAATCAGACTTACAATCACACTTACAATCAGACTAACAATCACACTTACAATCAGACTTACAATCAGACTAAAAATCACACATAAAATCAGACTTACAATCACACTTACAATCACACTTACAATCACACTTACCATCAGACTTACAATCAGACTAACAATCACACTTAAAATCACACTTACAATCAGACTAACAATCACACTTACAATCAGACTTACAATCACACTTACAATCAGACTTACAATCAGACTTAGAATCACACTTACAATCACACTTACAAACAGACTAACAATCACACTTACAATCAGACGTACAATCAGACTTACAATCAGACTAACAATCACACTTACAATCACACTTACAATCAGACTAACAATCACACTTACAATCAGACTTACAAACAGACTAACAATCACACTAACAATCACACATACAATGAGACTTACAATAGGACTAACAATCAGACTTACAATCACACTTACAATCACACTTACAATCAGACTACAATCACACATAAAATCAGACTTACAATCAGACTAACAATCACACTTACAATCACACTTACAATCAGACTAACAATCAGACTTACAATCAGACTAACAATCACACTTACAATCACATTTACAATCACACTTACATTCAGACGTACAATCACACTTACAATCAGACTTACAATCACACTTACAATTACACTTACATTCAGACGTACAATCACACTAACAATCACACTTACAATCACACTTACAATCAGACTAACAATCAGACTTACAATCAGACTTACAATCACACTTACAATCACACTTACAATCAGACTTATGACCAGACTCACTGCTAGACTTACAAAATGACCCAAGTGCACACTTAAGAAGTGACCAGGCCCCGGACAGCCTGTTCGTTGAGGGCTGTAATCCACGCCGTTCATCCCAAGCTCCCGGTATTTTATTGAGACCGATGGCCTCCCTGTGTGACCCCGGGAAGACGGTGACCAGGGTCCGGGGTCAAACAGACATTGATCTATTTCCGGTAGACGCAAGAGGGGAATCAACTGGACGTTACACCGCCCTGGCACGGCTGACCTCCCATAGAAATCAATACGTCTTACTTAACTGACCATTGACTTGACCGTAGATGGGAGCATAAGGGGGAAACATGGGTGGGTGTGTAGAAGGGAACATGGGTGGGTGTGTAGGAGGGAACAGGGGTGGGTGTGTAGGAGGGAACAGGGTGGGTGTGTAGGAGGGAACATGGGTGCTTGTATGAGAGGGAACATAGGTGGGTGTGTAGGAGGGAACATGGGTGGGTGTGTAGGAGGGAACAGGGGTGGGTGTGTAGGAGGGAACAGGGGTGAGTGTGTAGGAGGGAACAGGGGTGAGTGTGTAGGAGGGAACAGGGGTGAGTGTGTAGGAGGAACATGTGTGCTTGCATGAGAGGGAGCAGGGGTGGGTGTGTAGGAGGGAACATGTGTGCTTGTATGAGAGGGAACATAGGTGGGTGTGTAGGAGGGAACAGGGGTGAGTGTGTAGGAGGAACATGTGTGCTTGCATGAGAGGGAGCAGGGGTGGGTGTGTAGGAGGGAGCAGGGGTGGGTGTGTAGGAGACTGGTAAGATTGGTGAGACAGGTTAGATTGGTGAGACAGGTAAGACTGTTAAGACTGGTGAGATCGTTGAGATTGGTGAGACTGTTAAGATTGGTGAGACTGGTAAGACTGGTGAGACTATTAAGACTGGTGAGACTGGTAAGACTATGCCACCAAATTTAAATATATTCATGTTATTTTTAACCATGTCCTCTTGTTGTTTGCCGTAGAATCTGACCACCCTGATGAATGAGGAACTCATGTTGAATGACCAGTCCTACATAGACGCCACGGGCAGTGGCCATAGCACCGGACGTGACCATGACCTCAACAACCTAATCGACGATGAGGATTTCGAAGGAGGCATGTCCGGAAACGGAAGTGGGTCAGGCAGTGATGAAGGGTCAAATATAGACACGGGTAGGTCATTTTGACTATTTTACCAACGAATTTTTTGTGACTGGTCGTTGTTTAAAAAATTTTATTTTGAAAACAATTAAGAAAATTCGGTATCTCTCTTTTCACTTATGCCAGATTTCCTAATTTCTGCCAGACTTCCTAATTTCTGACAGACTTCCTAATTTCTGACAGACTTCCTAATTTCTGACAGACTTCCTAATTTCTGACAGACTTCCTAATTTCTGCCAGACTTCCTAATTTTAACGTCTCAATGACGCTATCAAGAGAACGTTTGACTGTGATAGGTTGAGTTTGTGTGGGGACTCTACAATGTTATAGCAGTAATGACCAGTGTCCACCTAGTTATAGCAGTAATGACCAGTGTCCACGTAGTTATAGCAGTAATGACCAGTGTCCATGTAGTTATAGCAGTGATGACCAGTGTCCACAATGTTACAGCAGTTATGACCAGTGTTTGTGGTCAGTGAGAGTCAAATGTCACCAGGCCATCAGAGTCTTCCATCTGTAGTTGTACTGTGTATGACCAGGATCAGGCGATCAGAGTCTTCCATCTGTAGTTGGACTGTGTATTGACCAGGATCATGCCATGTATTGACCAGGATCATGCCATCAGAGTCTTCCATCTGTAGTTGGACTGTGTATTGACCAGGATCAGGCCATCAGAGTCTTCCATCTGTAGTTGGACTGTGTATTGACCAGGATCAGAGTCTTCCATCTGTAGTTGGACTGTGTATGAACAGGATCAGGCCATCAGAGTCTTCCATCTGTAGTTGGACTGTGTATTGACCAGGATCAGGCCAGAGTCTTCCATCTGTAGTTGGACTGTGTATTGACCAGGATCAGGCGATCAGAGTCTTCCATCTGTAGTTGGACTGTGTATTGACCAGGATCAGGCGACCAGAGTCTTCCATCTGTAGTTGGACTGTGTATGACCAGGATCAGGCCATCAGAGTCTTCCATCTGTAGTTGGACTGTGTATTGACCAGGATCATGCCATCAGAGTCTTCCATCTGTAGTTGGACTGTGTATTGACCAGGATCATGCCATCAGAGCCTTCCATCTGTAGTTGGACTGTGTATTGACCAGGATCAGGCGATCAGAGTCTTCCATCTGTAGTTGGACTGTGTATTGACCAGGATCAGGTGATCAGAGTCTTCCATCTGTAGTTGTACTGTGTATTGACCAGGATCAGGTGATCAGAGTCTTCCATCTGTAGTTGGACTGTGTATTGACCAGGATCAGGTGATCAGAGTCTTCCATCTGTAGTTGGACTGTGTATTGACCAGGATCAGGCGATCAGAGTCTTCCATCTGTAGTTGGACTGTGTATGACCAGGATCAGGTGATCTATTCCTGGCATAAATCAATCAGATGTTCTCAAATATCAGATAAATGTTTGTGTCCTAGGCGCCATTATGACCTTGAACTGTGACTTGTGCCCACCCCCACCCACCCCCTCAAAATAAAGAAATAAGACACGCGGGAGTTGAGAAAGTTGTGTCTCTGACTGTGTGTCTGTGATAAGTGACCATACTGTGTGTCTGTGATAAGTGACCAGACTGTGTGTCTGTGATAAGTGACCAGACTGTGTGTCTGTGATAAGTGACCAGACTGTGTGTCTGTGATAAGTGACCAGACTGTGTCTGTGATAAGTGACCAGACTGTGTGTCTGTGATAAGTGACCAGACTGTGTGTCTGTGATAAGTGACCAGGTAAGTCAGTGCATGAAGTGACTTCAAGCTGGTGCTCTTCCTGTCTGTTATAAGTGATTTAATTGATGTATTTCACCCAACACCCCCCTCACATACATACTGTTTTAATTGATGTTGCTCTACCAGGAGAAATCTCCTCACTATTAATTCTTTGTTAATTATTTTCAACTAGAGCTGTTTTCGATTAATTTAAATTTAATCATTAACTTTTGAAAAATTACCGATAATAATCGATAATTTTGATTAAAGCTAAAAATAAGAATATGACGACATTAAACAGAAATTTTCAAGGGAAGTAACAAAAACAGGCAATATAATAGTTTCAGAAGATATATAAATATAAGTAGTTCAATATAATGTCAATGAATTTATATTTTGTTATTGTTAATTAAGTAAAAACTATGTTTAATTTTTTAATATATTTTTCCTTATAAAAACAGATAATTTTAAAGTTTACAGGTTAAAAATCTTTTTTTTTTTTTAATGGAGAAGTTTTTACGTAAAAAACCTATTAGATTTTAATTTTAATAATTAATTATTTTTGAACAAATCGAAAAAATTGTTTCGAACCATTTCATTAACTTCAAAATAATTTTAAACTATAAATTCGTTTATAGATTAATTGAGAAACGAATCGTTAATTTCCACAGCCCTTCTTTGAACATTTCTGTTTCATTTATCTCCATGTTTGCACCGTAATTATAAATACGGTCTTATTTGTGGAGCTATCATTAATGCCTTGACATGACTCTTTAAAATAACTTTGTTCTTCTTGCAGATCATAGCTCTACTGACCCTGTGGTAGTCACCCCCTCAAGAGTCCCACCTGTGACGCCGACACCCAAGGTACCAAAAGAGTCAGCTGGTCAAACGACAGCGCCCTTCACCTGGCTGCTCATATGTGGTGCGGTGTGGTGTGCACTGTGCAACGCCTTATAACATCAAGCAATGTGATTCTGATGGGTGTGGGTTTGCGGGGGGGGGGGGGGGGGATGATTACGGAGATGTGTGCGAGGCTTGTAATAGTATTGTAGTTTGACCTATTGTAAATGGTAAGTTGTAAATGAAGCTGTGTAAATGTGTGGTGTATTGTCAATATTTAAGAGGATGGTTCATGAGATGAGAACTGGCTGGAGGGATTGGTGAAGGATACGTCCAGTTTGTATGGAGTATAAGTGTAAATAATTTGACATATTGCATTTATTAGTTCATGCAATTTTCAGTTTTTTTTTATGAATTTTGGGGAGAAATTAAACACAGGGTAAAACGAAAATTGTAGATCTTAAGAAAAGTTAATCTATTGTAAAAACTGATGATAATGTTCGAAATATTATTTTTTTAAAATTGGGTCCAGATTTTTATTTTAAAGTTGGAACAAATTTGTGGTGATGTATAAAACATCATTGTGGTGATGTATAAAACATCATTGTGGTGATGTATAAAACATCATTGTGGTGATGTATAAAACATCATTGTGGTTCTGCTTTGAATTCAGCACCATGCCCTTTGTTCTACTTTCTGATATTTGAGACAGCTAAGGCCAGATTTCAAGGTATTATTTCACTAAACAGTACAACCACACTCCACCACAACCACATTCCACCACAACCACACTCCACCACAACCACACTCCACCACAACAACACTCCACCACAACAACACTCCACCACAACCAAACTCCACCTCAACAACATTCCACCACAACCTCACTCCACCACAAACACACTCTACCACAACCACAATCCACCACAACCACACTCCACTAGCATCCAGAAAGTAAGAGGATAATTTGTCTTATAAATCTAGTGTGAAATAAACTCATTCATCTAAACAAAATGCAGTTATAATAAATGGAGGATGAACATTTAAGCATTCAAACTGACAATGAAATCACTGCTGTAATTATCTCCAGATCAGTATATATCCTGTATCACTTGTGCTCCCTTTCTCTGTCTGTGTATTGCTGGCCTGCAATCTTGTGCCATTCCTTGTTATTTTTCATAGTGCTATTTTAAATGGTTATGTGCCTTTGTCAAAGTAAACCCTCGTCAGCCAGATTTTTCTCCCCTGAGTGCTGCAATCATCTTTTCATTTTATAAAATGTTATTTATATCCTTTATAATACAAATTGAATATTCTGATTGTAGTTCAGTTGTTTTTAGTATAAATTATTGTCACTTTTCACTTTCTTTATAGATTTTTGCAGCACTTTAACACAATAAAAACATGCAGGCACTGTACTTAAAGTCCAGTTATTGCCCCTTATCTTCCATTGTAAATTATCTTGTAGTTAGCCTTAAAAAAATATCCTATAATTTAAATATTCTTCCACTTACACTAATTTTCAATTAACTTCCATTAAGTTTGACCTTTGACCTACTATTACCTCTGAATTTTTAATGACAACATATGCTGATTGTTTAATCTGATGCTGAAATAAAAGTGTAAAAAATGTATTACTTATTTTGTTAGTGAAACAAAATTTTAGGAATAAAGAAAAGGGCTGCAGACAATGTTTGTTTTTTTAAACCAGAAAATTAATATTTAAAAAATATATTTACGCCATTTAATGTGTGTTCACTAACTTACGGTCAACTTTCAGAAGAACGTACAATTAAAAGCAAAATTTTTTTTTTTAACTAGAAGCTGGCAATATTTTGAAAAACATTTTTTTTTTACATTTTGTTTTCAATAAAAAAAAAATAATAAAACACCTGAATAATTTAAACTTTCTTATCATTGCATATTATAGTATTTGTTAATGTGATATGTAATGGAGCTTGTAAATAGTTGTTTTTTTTTCATTCTCTAAAATTATTTTGAAGTTGCTTCATATTTTCTGATGTCTTAGTTTCATGTCATATTCACTCATTATTTTATTTTAAAGCTTTATCATTTTATTGAGATATAGTACATGCCAGTTTGGTAGAGGTAACACACTTAATACATAAATATTATCCTAGGTTTAGAAAACATGCGCTTGACTTTTAAATAACGTGCGAAAAATTGTATATTAAAGGTTTTTCTACAAGGTTTGTTGAAATTTGAAGTGCAAAGATTGGACCATAAAAAAAATTTAAAAACTCTAGTCGACAACAGAAAAATAAATGTAATGTTGTTTTAAAAACTGGGTGGTGTCTGGAGTTGACACTGTCAGGGACATTAGCAGATGGATGACCTGAGTGAGGATGACAAGAAGTCACAGGACATTAGCAGATGGATCACAGGACATTAGCAGATGGATGACCTGAGTGAGCATGACCAGCAAACATCTTGGCACAGAATCCTCTTCAACAAATAGATCTAGTACACAAATAAAACAAATATGAGGATATAAAAACTTAGTTGCAGTGAAATTCAGAGCCAAAGAGAGCAATAGTAAGAAGAGAGTAGTAACAGCTTATATAGGAAAGGAGAGAGTGGCTGTGGCAAATCATTTAGGTTGTCAGCGAAAAAACAAAATTCATCCAATGTGGTGCAAATGTACCTCTTGGGTTAGTCCATTCTCCAGACTGACGTGTTATCCATCTACTGACTGCAGTCTCACCCACTTTTTATTCACAATTTGGGTCAGACAGAATGCTAAACTATCTGACAATTTGTCACAAGGTTCATTTCTTTTGTTGTCATGTGTAATGATTTGAAAATTGTCAGGAGTTGAAATAATTAATTTCTGATTTTGTTGGTCAGACCAATTATTTTGCAGTATAAATTTTTCATTTTATTGACCACTATTTGCACATCAACTTATCAAGTTACAAATTGTTAAATAGTAAAGTAGCAACCTTGAACATGATTCTTGAATGATAGCCTTTTTTTCTAAATTAATATTTGTATAAAGTTAAATGATTGTTGAAATATTATTTATTTATGTCCAATTTAGAATGTATTTTGTTTAGAGATTTGATATTTTACTTGCTGGCGTTAACAAGATCATATGAACAGTTTCTAATTACCTCAGTAAAATGTTCTCAAAATTAAGCCATACCAGCAAATATTTTTTGTGAAATTTTTTTTAAATTGCAATTTCCCACATATGCATTATTACTGTATAACCACACACATGAATATACACATATGTGTGCAGTCATCATCAATTTGTGCTTTTTTTATTGTATGGAATTTTCATCATGACCGAATTGTAAAAATAAATAAATAATAATGCAACAAAAAAAATATATATATAAATAATTTGTCCATATTTTGTCCAATTTGTAATTAGTTGACTGATCATTCATTCCTAAATAATCATTGGAATATTTTTGCTGAATGAAGTTTGACCACTGGCCAATTAATTATGTGTTGATAAGGTTAACTGCTAAATTCCTAAATTATTTTATCTTATCTTATCTGTTACAGGCGCTCCTTCTGTACAGAAGACCTTATATAACAAAGTGAAAAGGAGGCTAGAAAAATAAAAATATGAAAAATCATAAATAAAAAGTTTCCTTGGCAATTTTTGTATTTGCTGAGACAGAAATTCTAATCAGTTAATTGAGAATTGACAGAAAATTTCCTGAGAATCAAATTTATTTTAAAACTCCTTTTAGAAACAGTAACAATCACTAAAATTGAAAAATTTAAAAAAAAAACAATGTAAAAACAGTTTTTTATTATAAGTACTTTATATTTGAGACATAACTAAAAGCATGTTCAATATAATATGCACCTGGCGACAGACTAGCATAAACATTAATGTGCTACATTGAGATAATCTACAAAATTCATGAATTAAGTTAAACTACTTTTGATTGATGTGAAATTTTTATAGACCATTTATATCATTGCCATGAGTCTGCCTGGAAAATTTCAGAGCAATAGGGTACAAGGAAGTTGGTTAAAAAATTGATCCAAAGTTTTTGCGACAGACAAGCAGACACTGTTAGTATAAAGGATTTAAAAGGAATTTGGAATTTTGTACTTTATATTTAAATGATTGATACAAAAATATCAAGTCCTACATTGTATATCAGTGCATTGGCCGTCATTGGGTATGTGGCATCATGTGGGTATGTGGCATCATGTGGGTATGACTGTGAATGAATGTGGTTATATTATTAATATGTCAATTTACTGTCAACATACAGCATACGTTATCCATATTTTCATTTGATCCTAATACAGATTTTTGGTAGGGCAGTAAGACTCCGTTTATTGTTAATATTTGAGCTGAATCATATATATTTCATGTATTGACTGTATTAAATACTTGGACTAGGTTGCAAAACCATTTAAAATTCATTCTTACGCTACCATTATTAAGTCACACAAATATATTTTACTATTAGGTGAAATAATATTTTATAATTTTAGTGATTTGTGAAATTGTATATAAAACTTTGGCCAATTCAGAGAAATAACTTACAGGAGAAAATAAACTAAAATGTTAGATTCTTTCATTTTAACAAAATTCTTTCCACTTTTGTCCTATGAGAAGTAAAAAACAAAAACAATAAAGGGACTGCATTCAAGTCTTTCATGTTTCTATATAATATGTTTACATTTATTTCCTAAAATGGAGTTATCCTGTCTGCAATTAATGTCTCTTAAATTATTCAGTTCCAATTTCAAATGAAGTGAAAATTTTAAAAAATTGCAATTGCAATGTTTCGTTTAGGAATGTGTTGATTATAAGAATTAATTTACGAAACTAAGGAGTAGAATGTGTTTTCCAATGATGGAACTGTTCTTATACTACAAGAAAATATTCTTTGTCTTTAATGTATATTTATTTCTTTATACTCCATTATGCACTGTCCTGTCATGTTTTCTCAATTCACTTTTCAATATTGAAATCAAAGGGAAAGACATTGGCTTAAATTATTTTAAATAAATCACTTATACTCTAATAACATTTGAATTGTTATCACTTTATTTTTAGCATTTTTTTCTTCTTTTTAAATTATAACAAGAGTAAAAAAATTAATTGTTTCATTCAAATAATTTACCCCTCATTGTAAATAAACATTCTTTCAATTGGTCCCGAGTTGTTATTTTTATATATCTATATATATAAAAATCAAAGTATATCTGTATGTGTGTGTGCTTGTCCGTTGTAACTGACTAAACTATTCATCCGATCGTCATGAAAATTTTTAAGACTGTTGAGTACCCTCACGGAATGGTAACTGGCTACTTTTTTTTCTCAATCTAACACTAAAGGGGCGCCGGGGGCCCTAAATGTGAATTTTCGCTTATATGAGCAATATAAAAATAATTTAATCGCTAGCTACTTGCTATATTGATTGATCTTGTCTTAACCAAATTTTGCAATTAAATTCTTGATAGCCATTATTAAAATACCATAGTGCACTAAACTCCTAATGGCAACTCCTTTTTTTTCACTATTCAATTATTAAAGGTCTTGACAAATAATGATAAATGTATCCATTATTATCCATCTTAAAATAAACAGTTGTTTTGAGCTTTATATTTTGCCCTGAATGGGCCCCTGGGGCCTTAAATGTCGTTTTTTGCCTATATAAGCTATATAAAAATTAGTTTAAGCGATAGCTACTTGCTACATTGATAGATCTTAACCAAACTTGGTATATAAATACTTGATAGTCAATATTAAAATATTATAGGGCTCTAAACTCCTAATGGCAACTCCTTCGAGGCTGGGGGCCCAAAATAC